>OX387429.1:13200324-13696809 GCA_947563755.1 Lochmaea crataegi | reverse complement strand
AAGTCTGTAACCAGTTTTGCTAAAGTCGAAAAACTAGTTTGATAAGTCAGTAATAATTGTTTGAATTCCTCAAGTCTCCTTCCATTGAGACTGCAATAATTGCTTTATAAATTTCCTGCTTCGTGTTCCTATTCGTTAACCCAGGACTATTTCTTAGATATAGTTTCTTTGTACTCTTTTCCCTCATTTCCCGGATACCCTGGCTTCTACTGTTGATTTTTGTCAGCTGCTTTATGGTTTCTTTGAATTTCCTAGCTAGCCTTAATTTCAAGCTAAAGGCTTGCAGGACTTTAAGTACTGATTTGAGGTTCAATAGGATTTGGATTTTGCTTCCGGAAGCCTCTAGAATCGCACTAGCGAATTTATTGCAAGTTTTTGTGTTACAAAGTTCTTTTTAGAAATTGAATAGATGAGGCTTTTACTTGATGAAGATCCATACTACTGATGAAATAAAACAAATTGATTTGTTTAAATCTTCATTATTTATTTTGTACTTATACCTATTTAAATATATTATAATACTTTTGTCAATATCTTAGAATTCCGTATTTAGGCACTTTTTGTACTTATCCCCATTTTTAATACTTTTGTCAATATCTTAGAATTCCGTATTAAGGCACTATATAAATTAAAAGTTTTTCATTGTAGCTTCACTAGTTTGAAAAAGCTACTGTGTAGCGAAACGCGTCACTAATTTTAATTTGAACGTCAGTTCAAAATAAATAATGAAGATTTAAACAAATCAATTTGTTTTATTTCATCAGTTCTTTTTAGAACTTTTATCTCTCCTCCTAGCCCAACTTTTTTTATCCATCTGTGTTTGTTCACAACTAAATTTATACAGTTTCTTTGTAAATTTATAATTTTAACAAAAAATACATTATTATGAACACATATTTTCGAAATAACGTTGTAGACTGAACCAAAAAGGTACGTAATATTAATAAAAAAACATTGGCTCAACGAACTCTGTTTATCGTTCTTCGTACGATGAATGAGTTCATTGGGCCAATGTATATTTGTACGTTGGTCAATGACTATAATTTCATCACTCAATGAACATCTTTGATTGGGTTAATGAAAAAGTTTATTGGTCCAATGAAATAATATTATTGAATTGATGGATATGATCGTCAACACGTTTATTGATTATATGAAAATATTCATTGATCCAATGAACACAGTAGTTAGCTCAATCATTTTTATTCATAGAGCCTACTAACGTATACATTGATCCAATAAACGGGTTTATTGATCCAATGAACATATTCAGTAGTTCAATCATCTATGTTCGTTAAAACAATGAACGCATTAATTAATTCAACAAAGAAGTTCGTTGATTCAATTAACGTATTCATTAGTCTAATGAAACTATTCGATAAACAATTGCTCCTCGAGTTCTTGTTTGCTGCTGGTCAGATGAAGAAAGGTTTCTTGGGAATCTTTAATAGTGTATTTCGTGGCAATGTGTTTTCCGTGAGGTTTCTTTTTTATCTCTTTATGGGCTATTGACTTGTTGTTTGCATCTATTTCCACAATTTTCCTCCATTCCTTTATTGAAACAGTATAATCCAATCACACCAAAATTATTTCTAGTTGACACTTCTATTTAAATTATATTTATTAAATTTGTGTGGCCATAAATAACAGAATACTCTGAAATCATACAATTAACAGACATCATGATGTTTTCTATTTAATAATGAGTTGAATGAAATAAGTACTTACTGTCAAAATGATTTTCATGCTCATTGCTGTCCAGAAATAATTTTGTTGTCTTTTCTTTAAGGGTTTTTTGTACTATCAGGAAATCAATGCTTTCTCATAATAATATTCGAACTGAATGTGTGAAATTCCATGGAATAATTTTTCTGCTACCAAAATTGCATCCTGTAAATCACCGCTGTCCAGCCAGAGAGCCATTTTTTCTTTAGAAATAAATAGGTGAATGAAAATTTTTGACAATTATTGACCATTTTTGACAATTATTGACCAACTTTGACAGTTTTGACAATGATTGATCATTTTTGACAATTTTTCAAAAATGTTGACCATATTAGACCATTTTTTAAAATTCTAACTATTATTGACCATTTTTGACAATTTTTGAGCATTTTTGACAGGTTCTGACAATTGTTGACCATCTTTGACAATTTTTCAAATATTTTGAACATTTCTCAAAATTTTTGACTATTTTTAATAACTATTGACCATGTTTGATAATTTTTCGAAAATTTTGACCATTTTTCAAAAAATTTGACAATTTTTGACAATTATTGACCATTTTTTCGAAATTTTGGACAATTTTTTCAAATTTTAACAGTTTTGACAATTACTGATCATTTTTTACAATTTTTCAAAAATTTTGACTATTTTTTACAATTTTTCAAAAATTTTGACTATTTTAGACCATTTTTCCAAATTTTAACAATTATTGACCATTTTTTACAATTTCTTAGCTTTTTGACAGGTTCTGACAATTATTGACCATTTTTTACAATTTTTCAAAAATTATGTCCAGTTTTCAAAAATTTTGACAATTTTTAACAATTATTGACCGTTTTTGCCAGTTTTTTATAATTATTGAACATTTTTTCCAAATTTTGACAATTTTTGACCATTTTTGACAATTATTGACTATTTTTCACACATTTCGACAATTTTAAACAATTATTGACCATTTTTGACAGTCTTTTATAATTATTGACCATATTTTCAAAATTTTACAATTTTTGACCATTTTTCAGAATTTTAACAATTATTGACCATTTTTGACAATTTTTCAAAAATTTTGACAATCATTGACCATTTTTTAAAATATTTAACAATTTTTGACCATTTTTCAAAATTTTAACAATTTTTGACAGTTTTTGACAATTTTTGACAACTATTGACCGTCTTTGACAATTATTGACCATTTTTGATAATTTTTCGAAAATTTTGACCATTTTTTAAAAAATTTGACAATTTTTGACAATTATTGACCATTTTTTCGAAATTTTTTCCAATTTTTTCCAATTTTAACAATTATTGACCATTTTTGACAATTATTGACCAATTTTAACAGTTTTGACAATTACTGATCATTTTTTACAATTTTTCAAAAATTTTGACTATTTTACACCATTTTTCCAAATTTTAACAATTATTGACCATTTTTTACAATTTTTCAGCATTTTGACAGGTTCTGACAATTATTGACTATTTTTGACAATTTTTCAAAAATTGTGTCCAGTTTTCAAAAATTTTGACAATTTTTAACAATTATTGACCGTTTTTGCCAGTTTTTTCTAATTATTGACCATTTTTTCCAAATTTTGACAATTTTTGACCATTTTTGACAGTTTCTGACAATTATTGACTATTTTTCAAAAATTTCGACAATTTTAAACAATTATTTACCATTTTTGACAGTCTTTTATAATTATTGACCATATTTTCAAAATTTTAACAATTTTTGACCATTTTTCAAAATTTTAACAATTATTGACCATTTTTGACAATTTTTCAAAAATTTTGACAATCATTGACCATTTTTTTTAAATATTTAACAATTTTTGACCATTTTTCAAAATTATTGACCATTCTCTCAAAATTTTTACAAATATTGATCATTTTTGACAGTTTTTGACCATTTTTCCAAATTTTTGACAATTTCTGAAAATATTTGGCTATTATTAACCATTTTTTCAATATTTTGATAGTTATGGACAATTATTGACCATTTTTCCAAATTTTTGACTAGCCTTCTTAAAAGTCCTATGTCGTGCAATTAGAAACAAGCTTCAATAACATTTTTTCGACAATAAAGTTTATATTTTTGCATAATAAATATTGCGTTATATTTATTGTTAAAGTGAAATATCACATAGTAACGGAGAAAACAATGTTGTTCTTAAAAATAATAAAAACACAATAAAATTGGAATATTATTAAGCCTAAGCTATTTAAGGGGCGCATTGTGGCCGTAGTTGTTGAGCAACAATTTCTTTTATGTCCATATAAATATTTGTTGTGGCAACTTCAATTATATTTTCAAGACTGGAGTCTTTCAAGCTGTTGACCATTTTTGAGAATTATTGACCATTTTTTCGAAATTTTTGACAATTTTTTCAAATTTTAACAATTATTGACCATTTTTGACAATGATTGACCAATTTTAACAGTTTTGACAATTACTGATCATTTTTTACAATTTTTCAAAAATTTTGACTATTTTAGACCATTTTTCCAAATTTTAACAATTATTGACCATTTTTAACAATCTTTTAGTTTTTTGACAGGTTCTGACAATTATTGACCTTTTTGACAATTTTTCGAAAATTGTGTCCAGTTTTCAAAAATATGGACAATTTTTAACAATTATTGACCGTTTTTGCCAGTTTTTTATAATTATTGACCATTTTGACAATTTTTGACCATTTTTGACAATTATTGACTATTTTTCGAAAATTTCGACAATTTTAAACAATTATTGACCATTTTTGACAGTCTTTTATAATTATTGACCATTTTTTCAAAATTTTAACAATTTTTGACCATTTTTTTAAATATTTAACAATTTCTGACCATTTTTCAAAACTTTAACAATTTTTGACTATTTTTCAAAATTTTTGACAGTTTTTGAAAGTTTTTGACAATTTTTGACAGTTTTTGACAATTTTTGACAAATATCGACCATTTTTCCAAATTTTTGAAAATATTTGGCAATTATTAACCATTTTTTCAATATTTTGACAGTTTTTGACAATTTTTGACAATTATTGACCATTTTTCCAAATTTTTGACTAGCCTTCTTAAAAGTCCTATGTCGTGAAATAAGAAGCAAGCTTCAATAACATTTTTTCGACAATAAAGTTTATATTTTTGCATAATAAATATTGCGTTATATTTATTGTTAAAATGAAATATCTCATAGTAACGGAGAAAACAATGTTATTCTTAAAAATAATAAAAACACAATAAAATTGGAATATTATTAAGCCTAAGCTATTTAAGGGGAGCATTGTGGCCGTAGTTGTTGAGCAACAATTTCTTTTATGTCCATATCAATATTTGTTGTGGCAACTTCAATTATATTTTCAATAGTGGAGTCTTTCAAGCTGTTTCTAAATTTTGTTTTTATATATTTCATGTCAGTGAAAGCACGCTCGCAGATATATGTATGTACTTCCGAATATAGAAATGATTTGAAGTCCAAAATCTCTCATTTTTGGATATTTTTCTTTATCCAAATGATTGAACGCTTGTATTCCAGCTGCTCCACTAGATGTAATGAATGGGTCAGCCTGAAGGTCGCAAAGAAAACAGTAAAAACACAATCAAAATATTCACGATATAATTAATTGACTTTAAATGGCAAAATTTGAACAAAACAAAGTGAAAACACAATTAAAATATTCTTAATATAATTAATTGAGGTTATAAATGCCAAATCGTTGACAGAATCGACAGAACAGAACAACTATCAAAACTCGAAAACCAGGTTTTTCCACAAAGTTAACTTAAATCGATATCCCTTCCTCGAAGCTTCGCTTCTCGGTCTTTAATGGACCTCGACAATAAAACCTCACTTTTCTACCTTGGCGCATAATTACTATTTCCTACAACTGCTACGAAAAGTGACGTATTTCTCATACCTTACTTAATTTCAAAACCAAATATTGCTCATACTGTGAGAAAAATTATTTCTCACGGCACTTTGCCCACGCCACATACATTTATATGGAGAATCAAATAAAATCGACAAAAACTTAATAGGCTACTGTCATCTTCAAATACCTACTTAGTTGTCACAAATCTGTCAGATTATATTAGAAGTTTTTAAATTCTAAAATGACGTTTCGGGTTTGACCATACAAAATTGTAGGTACAAATTTCACCATCAACTATAATTTTAATAAAAATTATTTAACAGTTTAGAGATAGGATACTTTAGTGTTATTTTTGTTTTAATAACCATAAAAATAAATATTAAGTTACTTTATTTGTATTCTTTAAATTTGTGCAGTTGTAGAAAAAGTATAGTGTGCAACATGTGGGGAAAGTACTCTTCTCTTTTCTTGTTGCATATATTATTACGGCCAAATTATTTCCACACAATGGACAATCTAACTTTTTTTAAGACATTCAGATTTTACAAAGAAACTGTTTTGTTTATTTTAAGTTTGATAGAAGATTTTTATTTTCTTTTATGTCTTTATATTGAAATATAATATTTTTAAGGAACTGTTTTTCTTTTCCGGTATAGTTAGCACCTCTAGGTCTTTTGAGAGACTTATTTTCCATTTTGTATGCAATAATTCATCGAATAAAACAAAAAATCCAAATCACAATCACACCCAAACCAAACAACAAATAATGGCATATAAAATCGAAAAATTGTTACCAATCACTCAATTTAAACTAAAAATTTTCTAGAATGTGCGTTGATGTCAAACTGCATGGCTACTTAGCTAAGCTGACCTATAGTAGACTTGGTGCAAGGTATATTTTTTTAAGGAAGCCTTACATTTTAAGCTCTACTTAGTTAAGTACATTTAAACAGTGAGTCCTTGCAAATGGCGCTTAGTAGGACAAAAATGATTAACAGTGATTCGTTGAGATAATACCCTTGTTCATCAACCAATAATCCCTGATAATTATCTTAAGGAATATATTAATTGTGCCATTAAACAAATTTCGATTAATGGTGTTTATTGATATTATAAACAAAATTATTTTCTATTCCATTAAAACTTATTATCGTTTCTAATGATTAGTATCTATTGATGCGAATAAAATTTGCTGAACACGAACTTAAGACCGGCACTGTTTAAACAGAATTATGCACTTGAAATCGCTTTCCTTAATACGTTACCCACAGAGACCTCCTTGGACAATGTTATAATATTATATAAGACTTTCTCTAAAAAGGTTTTATACATCTCACTAGTATATCTATAACTGTTGATGAATGAGATTCAACTAGGTACCTAATTAATGATGCTGAAGTAATCTTGTGGTTCCTACATCAATATGTTTCTGATGTTCGCGATAAATGAATAATTCTGATTAATGTCTATCAAAATACCAAGCAAACATAAGCAGAACTAAGAAAATAATATACACAATATTGTAATATTTATTTAAATAGTTTTTAACTTGTGGGATAAAATTATACACACTATGGCTAATACACACAGTGTATTAAACTTAATTTATATACACGCTCTACTTAATGTCTACCAATTTATTTACATTCGGTATAATAGTTCTAATTTATTTTCACCACTCGAATATTACACTATTTGTCTTCACTATTTTATTCACTGTCCGATTACAAAGAACTTCTGTGTGCTAACTATTTACTGTCCGTTTCACTAATTCTCTCGAACTAACTAACTGTTTACGCACTAAAAATCCCGCGTATATATAGTCCGCATCAGTTCTGGAAAGTTCTAGTACATTACGCGCTCGTGCTATGCACAAACAAAACCTTATTCCAGAATGTTCGAGACCATGCCGGCGCAGAGAGAATCCCGGCGTAGCCACCAAAATTTACAGTCGAGGGACAGGGCCGGCTTTGAGTTGGTGGCCCCGCAACAGTATATTCTTTTACCACGTGATAGGCACAGGTAGGCAGAAAGTTTATTTTTTATAATGTATTGTGGAGTCGGACAGTCTTCATCGCAAGTTTCTGTAATTTCAGTAAATTCTTTATTAGATAGTGCCAACGTACTTGATTTTCATTTTAAAGGATTTTTTTTTCATCGAACCACGCGCTTCTCTGGGAGGTGCAAATTCGGGATCGGAAAATTGATCAAATCTAATATTATAATTATTGTAAAACATCTCTTTTAACTGGTTTGCTGAGTTATTCCCCTTAGCTTTTAGAACATCTGAATGTAAAATTTTCTAACTGAACCCCCCACGGGCTCTAACTAATTGCAGGGAATTTTTTGATAAAATTAATGTTTTTCAAAAATTTCCGGCAATAATTTGAGCACAAAGGAGATAACTCCTTGTTTTTAAACTAGAAGGAGCATTTTAGGAAACCTCAATCACGCCACCAAAAGTTAATATATTGGGAGTGTGTTCCGAAAGGGCCGTGTTCCGACTTTTTAAACTAATTGACAATAACGTGGAATATGTATTGTACTGCTCGCAGTTATCGTGACCAATAAGGGATCAAGCCAATGTAGACAAGACTGGAATGACGACCGTATAAGAGGCTGAAAAAATTATAGCTCCTAAAGGGCAAAAACGCTTTGGATCTGTGACGTCATCGGAAAGAGGTAAGACCGTCACAGTTATATGTGCTATGAGTGCTTCAGGGTCTTTCATTCCACCGCTTTTCATATTTCCACGAAAACGTCACTCACCACAGCTCGAAAAAGATGGACCTCACGGAGCAGTTTACACATGTACTCATAATGGCTGGACCAACGAAAATATATTTATTTTATGGCTACGTCATTTTATTAAACACACCAAACCTACTGCTGATACGACGATTTTGCTAATATTAAACAATCACAACAGTCATGCTACTCTCGAAGCTTGGGATTTGGGAAAAAGGAACCATGTTGTAATGCTTAGCATTCCGCCACATTCATCGCACCGTCTGCAACCTCTAGACGCTGCTTTTTATTCCCTGCTTCAAAGAGCTTACAACAAAGAATGCAACTTGTATATAAAATCAAGAAATTTGATAAAAATTACACCATACGACATTGCAGGGCTGTTTAATAAAGCCTACACTAGATTAGCTTCTATAGATAAAGGAGTATCAAGCAACGGGGATATATCCCATGAATCCTGAAATATTTTGTGATGATGACTTCATTGATGAGGAAGCCAGATCTGTGCCTATGCATGACGCAGGACAGCAGCCAACTAATATATCTCCTATCCTATTAACGTCAAAGCAAACAGTTAATGAGCAACCGCATACTAACCCTGCTTCGAGTCCATCTATTATTTGTGACGCAGAAAATCGACCAGAAGTAGTTCAGGAGGAAGCTGCTGTGATCCCAGATCCGATTCCAACCATATCATTTGCAAGACCAACAAGAGCTGCTATTCGGAAGGAACATACCGTCAGATCTATCGCAAATCCGTCTAAATAATATTGTAATAAGACCGATACTGAAGAGGATGAAACTGTAAGTGACTTTGTAAACATTGTGAGCCCACTGCCACAACAACTAATATCTAATAAAGAAAGAGAATAAGACTAAAAAAAAATAAATGAGACTGTAATAAAGAAAGTTGTGCCAAGGGTCAATGTAAAACAGAAGAATGTAACAAACGGAAACTTACCAAAGATAGAGAGATTGAAAGCAAGAAGACCACAACCAGAAACGAAAGATCCAAAAAGGCAAAAAAATATTTGTTTAAAAGTGATGATGAAGATTCATATCCTGATGAAGTTGACGAACGTAATATTTGCGACGACGAGTCAGAATACTCAGAAGTGGAAACTTTATGTGCAATTTGCTTAGACACGGGAAAAAGTGGGGAGATGTGGTACCGATGCAGAAGCTGCAGAAACTGGGCCCATGAAGAATGTTCTGGAAGTGATAGTCCAGATTCTTATATTTGTACTTTTTGTTTGGATCCCTAAAATCTGGATATGTTTTTCTTTAATAATTTCATCTTTATTTTTCTTATTTTTGTTTAAAAAGTTGATTTTTTTATTTGTGTTTCAATGAATAGTTCGTAGTAACTACGAGTAATTAAGATCACATTTAAAGTATGTTTACTTTATCTTTTGCGGAAGACTAATATTATGGCTCCCATTTCCTATATGAGCGTGAAGTGGGAACGATTGACTTTTTTGTAAAATCGTTATTGTCATTAATACTAACTGTGATTAGAACATACCTAAATGATTATTCTAAGAGTTCCTAATAAAAAATTATAAGAAGGTTAATAAATGTAAATATCTGGGAGTGACCCTTTATTCCAAACTGAATTGGAAGGCACACCTGGAAAAAATTACTACCAGGACGAATAGGCTTTTCTGGCAATGCAGAAGAGTTATGGGCAAAACCTGGGTAATACGACCTGAGGTAGTTCACTGGCTCTACACAACTGTGATAAGGCCAACGATCACCTATGGAACAATAGTCTGGTGGAGGAGGTCAGAAGTGTCCTCTGCAGTTAATATATTAACTGCAATCCAAAGACAAGCCCTTCTTGGTATTACCGGGGCAATGAACAGCACAGGGACGGCATCAATGGAATCCCTTATTAGACTTCCTCCTCTAGAACCATTCATAAGGGCGGAGGCAACGATGGCAATTCTTAGGCTGAAATCGGGAGACTTATGGTCCCCGAACAATGTTCTAGAAGGTCACACTGATACAACTGGGACATTACTAGACCTACCCATATTTCAGATGAGTTTTGATAACATGACACCAGAGAATATATTCACATCTAGGGAACAGGTGATGCACCCAGGTAATTCTGGAGAAATCATCTGGTTCACCGATGGCCCTGGGGCTGGTATAAAAGGACCTAGAAAGAGAATGTTCTTTAGCCTTGGTCGATATACGACTGTGTTTCAAGCAGAGACGATTGCCGCTATAGCCTGTATTGATGAAAACATCAGAAGAGGATATACCGGACAAAAAATTTAAATCTTCACTGACAGCCACGCTCTGCTTAAACCTATCATTAAGCCAACAACTAGGTATAGACTGGTGAAAAACTGCAAAGAATCCCTCAACAGGCTGGCAAGAGACAACGAAGTGACTCTAATATGGGTGCCGGCACATGAGGGGACTGCAGGTAATGAAATGGCGGACCAGTTAGCTAAAGAAGACTCTAAAGGAGACTTTTTTGGAATCACAAAATATTGTATAAGAGGAGAAATCGGGAACTGGCTAGATAGGGAACACCAATTCAAATGGAGGGTGACACAAGGGCATCTTCATACAAAGAGTTTACTGAACAAGTTAGATAAGGAACTCTCAACCACCTGGTGACTGGACACTGCACCTTGAGGAAACATATGTACAATATGGGCACAGTTAGTGAACCTATGTGCAGAAAATGTGAACTTGATGATGAAGCATACTCTGCTTCTGCGAGAACTTAGACGGAAGCACTTTGGAGAGGAATTAATACAACCATCACAACTACTGAAAATCCCTCCAGTCAAACTAGTGCCCTTTATAGAAGACACGAAGCTTCTGGAATGGAAGTAGATAACATGGGAAATGGTACAAAGATTCAGTTCAAGTGTCTGGGTTGATGAGCACAACCCAAATATATGAATGTTGTTTTTATGAAAGTTTTCCCTTAGTAAGCTCCAATCACCCCGCACTCTCCTAGTTTATGAAAAATTTGAGGATATGTAAAAAATGCAATTGTATCTTTAAATTCTTCTTTATTTACATTTGAGGTTTAATTATAGCACAAACTAAAAGTAAACAGAAGTTTTGATATAAAAAATACCAATAAGTAATAAAAACCGCAATTAACTTTGTTGGGATATAATACTTAAATAAAAATAAAAGAACAAACGCAAAAAACTGGTAATAAAGATTGAAATAATTAATATTTTTAAATAAATAAACACAAAACTGACAAATGTCGCTTCCAGTTGTATCAAAAGAGCTGTGTGAAACGGACGGCAATCTGATCTGACCAGTCACTACAGAATCAGAAATGCCAACAACTTGCCAACAACTTGCCAACAACATGCCAACTTAAATTCAAATCGCTCCTCTTAGTTTAAAAACAAGGTAAAGTGCATGGCGAGCTCCAACACAAGATATGGCCATATATAGTGACAATCCATAACCTGTCAATCACAAACACTTTATTTATTTTGTCAGAAGGTCCATGACTTACAAAATTATTCAAATTTATAAATCACCGTTAATATTTTCCAAAAAATTGCTTAATCTTGATGTGTATTTAAAAACGTAGAGTCCAGTCATGGGACTACCGACAGAAGTGAAAACACCAATAAATGAAGCCCTTTTAAAAATTCTATCGTAAGCCCATCGTAATAGGAATTTAAAAAAAAGTACACATATATACACAGTGTACATATAGCTCTCATGGAAGGCGTGACGATGATTGATGCAATACTATATACGCTTCATTGTTAATTGTGTTGCATAACCAAAAGTATTGTGTGTTGCATAAAAGCGTGACGATGACGATAAATCCAGTTTTCACTTCAAAAAAGTAGATATATATAATTTAATTAAATCGTTTTGTATCTTTATGCACTATTAAATCGTACGTCACTGTGTTAAGTACTGGACTATTATTTCAGTTTGAAAAATAAAAGGATTATATAATCAAAGATATGATAAATAAAAATTCCTCCGTTGTGTAGGAAGATTTTAAGTGCAAACGACGTATATTGGGAAAGTTATTATACAGAGAAATGTCGAAGGAAAGTAATAACGAAATAAGGAAGTTGTAACGTAACTTCCACCTGTTAACTTTACTGTTCAATCTCTCTGTGACTCTGTGACCTGCACATAAATAGTTTCACACAATACAATTGCGTATACATTCGAGAGCAGATCAATTAAATACCTAATTATTAGTTAATTACATAACGTGGTGTACTGGAAGCCGAAAAAATCTACATAAATATATTTCTCATACTGTTGTCTATTTTCATTGAATTTTAAAATGGTCAGTTACGTTCGAAGGAATTTATGTTTTCTAAAATTATAATAGCTGCTTCTTTAACCGGAAAAATAAAGAAGCGTATCTGGTTTATATTAGGTTTGTTCTAATTGGCATTTAGGAACCGTTCTGGAATCGTATTGAGTAATGTATAGTGCGCAAACTCGAATTAGGGATGGACACACCAACTTTATCATGCCTTCCATAAGGTAGTTTTTGTACCGTCCCAAAAACGATACTACAATCAGTTGGAACGCGAAAGAATCACAGCGCTTGCGCAAACGATACCTAGAACAGTTGGAACGAACATTATAACTTTTAGATATCAATTACTTTAGCTTATTTATTTTAGAACTAATTATTTGGGTTTTAATTCTATTAATTTATGTAAGTAATTTGATTAGTGTAATTATTGTAATGCTGTTCTCCCGATTATTATCAGGAATACTTGGATTATTTGACGCTACCATAAAAAGAAAAAAAAAACGTGGGATGAATTTTAACTTTATAGATCAAATTACAGTGTAAGCATGTTTTTGATTATATTTAACTATAAATTCATTATTTTTGTTGTATTATATATTATCGCCACCAAGATGGTATAGTCCTACCTCCACGAAATATAGAAGAAAACTGAAACTTTAGAAAGGTTTAGAAATCCTCTGCAGATCCATCATACATGGAACATTAAATCCACGAAAGTACTCCAAAAGTAAAAGAACTGTTTTTATATTTATATAATCTTCACTTTGGATAGCTGCATCAGTATATCATTCTCCTACTTTCAGATTCTGATTCTTATTTAATACTCTCAAACTGAGAGCCGATTTCAATGGGCGCGTTCATCCCGGCTCATCAGTTGGAACTAAGCACAAAACATGTTGAGTATGCTGGCATTTAGCGGCTGAGTTCCGTCTGAACGCATTGCACACACATAGACATCAGAAATGAGCCCGTCCCTCACTGGATGCATCGCTCTAAGCACAATACATCTAGGGGAGAACTTCCTCCAACCCCCAACTCATCCGATGGGTCCTTAGCGTCGACGTGGGCGTTTTCCGCGCACAGCGGTGGTTATTTCTTCAGCGGTCTTCTCTTCTAGCTTGCTTTTGTCTTCTGTGGTGTGTGTTTTTTTTTGCGCACTTATAGAGTGGATCCACTTGTTTTTGCTGGCCTAGTTGAAATCCCGACTCATCTTTTTATTGATGTGCCGAGCCTTCTCGTAGGTGGGTCTTCTTTTCTTTAGATTTCTTATAAGTGACTTTAGGCCATTATCTGAGCTAATAGACTTGTCACCTGCTCGAGAATCTGTTGCTTCGTCGGTGTTGTTGTCGTCATCGTCGTTTTGTTGGTTGCAGCTTGGGCCTAGCTGACTCCTGGCTTCGTTGCTTTTGGGGCTGTTCTCCTTGTCTTCCTTGTTTGGGGTTTGTGGGCATCCTCTGTAGTTCGTCGGATGTTCTCCCTGGTAGTTTGCGCAGGTGGCTGGCTTGTTCTTCGGTTTTGTGCATTTGTTTGATCTGTGTGGTCCTCCGCACTTCACGCATTTAGTGCTTATGCTGCAAGCCGTCTGACCGTGGTGGAATCTTTGGTAGTTGTAACACTGCGTCGGCCCATTTCATCTTCTTTGCTCTTCCCATCTTATCCTCACGTTCTGTATGTGTTGAATTTTTTCCTGATTCTGTCCTTCTCTTCTACTTCGAGCTCTACCTGTAGATGGGTAGTGGTTTCCTCTCGCCAAATCTGGAGTGGAGTTAGCTGACTTTTCTTACTCGATTTCCTCTTTTATCTCTTCGGTATCTTCGCAGTTTGTCAATCCTCGGATGACAATCATCGCTTTTCTATCTTCTCGTGGCATATACGTATACCACTCCAATTCTTTTCTGTCTTCCCTCAGGTACCTGGTTAGGTTCCTGTAGTCCTCTGGTCTTAATCCGAGTCTTTCTCGGATTGGGATATATCTCGATTGGATTCCTTATCTGTGTATTTCGTTCCTCACGGAGCTCCAGTGGTGGACACTCCTGAAGATGACGGGTGGTGCTCGGTGTGTTGTTGTCTTCTGGTTTTCTTTGATGGCCTGATCCATCAATTCTCCATGTTTGGATTTTCTTTTCGCTGTTCCTTTTGGATCTTCTTTATGGTTATCACTTCCGGGAAATCCATATCCTCGTTTTCTTCACCTTCTTGGGAGGGGATTCTGTTCTCTGTGTCTTTCTACGGACACTTTCTGATCGGCTCTAAAAGCAACCGTTGAGCCCGTCTGAACGCGCCCATTGTTTATAACTGTATCAACGATATCTATAAAGGAACCAACGGAACTCTCTTGGAGAGCATATTATACTGAATGTGGCGTCAAACTGAACAAATAAAATAAAATGCTATAGTCACATGATATAGACCCAAAATTTCATCCACATTAAAGTTAAGGTTCACCCATCACTTAAGACCCTTCTTCCGTTTCCCTTGTCAAAGTCAAAAACGTCAAATGGTCGACATCCGGCTGCCATGGTGGGAAAATTTTCAAAATTTAAAAATATACATAAATAGTAGCCTACAAAACATAGAGGATTGTTGAGTTTTTTCACGAGCTCCCGTACAGCAACCTTAATTTTCCCTTTCTTGTTCTATTAAAACTAAAGGAGTAAAGGTGTACACCAACTATTTATTATTTTATCTACGACCACCATTAAAATTGTTAAAAATTCTCAAAATTTTTGAAAAATGGTCAAAATTTTTGAAAAATTTTCAAAAATGGTCAATAATTGTCAGAACCTGTCATAAATGCTCAAAGAAATGATCAATAGTTGACAAAAATGGTCAATAATTGTTAAAATTTGGAAAAATGGCCGAAAATTGTCAAATTTTTTGAAAAACTGTCAAAAATGATCAGTAATTGTCAAAACTTTCAAAATTGGTCAATAATTGTTAAAATTTGGAAAAATGGTCTAAAATGGTCAAAATTTTTGAGAAATTTTCAAAAATGATCCATAATTGTCAAAATTGGTCAATAATTGTCAAAAATGGTCAATAATTGTTAAAATTTGAAAAAATTGTCAAAAATTTTGAAAAAATGGTCAATAATTGTCAAAATTTTCTAAAAATTGTTAAAAATTTTCAAAATTCTGCAAAAATTGTCAATAATTATAAGAAACTGTCAAAAATGGTCAATCATTGTTAAAAATTGTAAAATTTTCTGAAAAATGGTCAAAATTTTTGAAAAATTGTCAAAAATGGACAATAATTGTCAAAAATGCTCAAAAATTGTAAAAAATTGTCAATAATTGTTAAAATTTGGAAAAATGGTCAGTAATTGTTAAAATTAGGAAAAATGTTCTAAAATGGGCAAAGTTTTTGAAAAATTGTCAAAAATGATCAAAAATGATCAAAAATGGTCAAAATTGGTCAATAATTGTCAAAAATGGTCAATAATTGTTAAAATTTGAAAAAATGGTCGAAAATTTTGAAAAAATGGTCAAAAATTTTGAAAAAATGGTCAATAATTGTCAAAATTTTTGAAAAATGGTCAAAATTTTCGAAAAATGGTCAAAAATGGTCATTTTATTGTGCATAAGAAGCAAGCTTCTGTCGGCGGTTCGACGACCGCTCACCTTTTTTTTGGATTGGTGTAACACTAAAAAAATTAAAAATTAGACGGAAAATGCTCTAATTGCATATTTCTCGGAAAAGTCAATGGATATCATCAACGTTATGGTCCCATTATTTAATGTTGAAAACTACCATAAATTTAAATTTAAACATTGATATAAGTAAGTTTCATAGACTTATCACCTTCATAAAACGACAATCAGAGAGCCATAAACCAAAAAAATCAAAAATTTTCACAAGGGAACAGATTTTGGATTTTATAAATGGAGATCTGTAATTGTAATAATTTTGTACTGTCATTAAGAAGTGTGAATGGTCAATAATTGTCAGAATCTGTCAAAAATTGTCAAAAACTGTCAAAAATTGTCAAAAATTGTCAAAAATTGTCAAAAATTGTCAAAAATTGTCAAAAATTGTCAAAAATTGTCAAAAATTGTCAAAAATTGTCAAAAATTGTCAAAAATTGTCAAAAATTGTCAAAAATTGTCAAAAATTGTCAAAAATTGTCAAAAATTGTCAAAAATTGTCAAAAATTGTCAAAAATTGTCAAAAATTGTCAAAAATTGTCAAAAATTGTCAAAAATTGTCAAAATTTTTGAAAAATTGTCAAAAATTATCAATAATTGTCAAAACTGTCAAAATTGGTCAATAATTGTCAAAAATGGTCAATAATTGTTAAAATTTGAAAAAATGGTCTAGAATGGTCAAAATTTTTGAAAAATTGTCAAAAATTGGTCAATAATTGTCAAAACTGTCAAACTTGGTCAATAATTGTCAAAAATGGTCAGTAATTGTTAAAATTTGAAAACATAGTCAAAAATGGTCAAAAATTTTGAAAAAATGGTCAATAATTGTCAACATTTTTGGAAAATGGTCAAAATTTTCGAAAAATGGTCAAAAATGATCATTTTTTGTGCATAAGAAGCAAGCTTCTGTCGGCGGTCCGACGACCGCTCACCTTTTTTTTTTGGATTGGTGTAACACTAAAAAAATTAAAAATTAGACGGAAAATGCTCTAATTGCATATTTCTCGGAAAAGTCAATGGATATCATCAACGTTATGGTCCCATTATTTAATGTTGAAAACTACTATAAATTTAAATTTAAACATTGATATAAGTAAGTTTCATAGACTTATCACCTTCATAAAACGACAATCAGAGAGCCATAAACCAAAAAAATCAAAAATTTTCACAAGGGAACAGATTTTGGATTTTATAAATGGAGATCTGTAATTGTAATAATTTTGTACTGTCATTAAGAAGTGTGAATGGTCAATAATTGTCAGAATCTGTCAAAAATTGTCAAAAACTGTCAAAAATTGTCAAAAATTGTCAAAAACTGTCAAAAATTGTCAAAAATTGTCAAAAATTGTCAAAAATTGTCAAAAATTGTCAAAAATTGTCAAAAATTGTCAAAAATTGTCAAAAATTGTCAAAAATTGTCAAAAATTGTCAAAAATTGTCAAAAATTGTCAAAAATTGTCAAAAATTGTCAAAAATTGTCAAAAATTGTCAAAAATTGTCAAAAATTGTCAAAAATTGTCAAAAATTGTCAAAAATTGTCAAAAATTGTCAAAAATTGTTAAAAATTGTCAAAAATTGTTAAATATTTTAAAAAATGGTCAAAAATAGTCAATAATAGACAAAATTTTTGAAAGTTGTCAAAAATGGTCAATAATTGTTGAAATTTTGAAAAATGGTCAAATATTGTTAAAATTTTGAAAAAATGGTCAATAATTATAAAAAACTGTCAAAAATGGTCAATAATTGTTGAAAATTGTCAAAATTTTTGAAAAATTGTCAATAATTGTCAGAAACTGTCAAAAATGGTCAATAATTGTTAAAATTTGGAAAAATGGTCAAAAATTATCAAAATTAAAAAAAAAGGTCAATATTTATAAAAAAATGTCGAAAATGGTCAATAATTGTTAAAAATTCTCAAAGTTTTTGAAAAATGGTCAAAATTTCTGAAAAATTGTCAAAAATGGTCAATAATTGTCAGAACCTGTCATAAATGCTCAAAAATGGTCAATAATTGTTAAAATTTGGAAAAATGGTCTAAAATGTTCAAAATTTTTGAAAAATTGTCAAAAATTATCAATAATTGTCAAAACTGTCAAAATTGGTCAATAATTGTCAAAAATGGTCAATAATTGTTAAAATTTGAAAAAATGGTCTAGAATGGTCAAAATTTTTGAAAAATTGTCAAAAATTGGTCAATAATTGTCAAAACTGTCAAACTTGGTCAATAATTGTCAAAAATGGTCAGTAATTGTTAAAATTTGAAAACATAGTCAAAAATGGTCAAAAATTTTGAAAAAAAGGTCAATAATTGTCAAAATTTTTGGAAAATGGTCAAAATTTTCGAAAAATGGTCAAAAATGATCATTTTTTGTGCATAAGAAGCAAGCTTCTGTCGGCGGTCCGACGACCGCTCACCTTTTTTTTTGGATTGGTGTAACACTAAAAAAATTAAAAATTAGACGGAAAATGCTCTAATTGCATATTTCTCGGAAAAGTCAATGTATATCATCAACGTTATGGTCCCATTATTTAATGTTGAAAACTACCATAAATTTAAATTTAAACATTGATATAAGTAAGTTTCATAAACTTATTGCCTTCATAAAACGACAATCAGAGAGCCATAAACCAAAAAAATCAAAAATTTTCACAAGGGAACAGATTTTGGATTTTATAAATGGAGCACCAGATAATGAATTTCTTATGATGAAGGTAGGCAATAATTCAAACACAATTATTAAAAAGAGATGTTATGTAATATATAATTAAGGGAAATTATTTTTAATGTGGTCGTAGATAAAACATGCGTGAATTACTTTTGCGCACTCGTTGCGAAAAAATACACTAGCTACGCTCGTGCCTTTCATTTTCGCAACTCTTGCGCAAATGTATCACTTTACGCACTTGTATCATAAATAACTATTATTGCTAAAAGTTTTTTAGAATTTCGTTACTTTTAACGAAGATACTTTCGGAAAGTCACGAATCATTCGTTACTGTTTCAAAAAAGTAACGGGAACGATTTGAAGAAAAAGTAAAGATAAAATAACGCGTTACTATTTTTTAGAAACGGTCCCAACTCTGGTTGTATCTATTGAATAATATATTGTATTTCAATTATAATTTGGAAATGAAATAAATCCTAACTGCTTTTAAAACACTTGAATGGAGATTTGTTTGATTTATTGTCGGCAATGCCAAAATGCCTAATTATATTTAATTTGTATATTACGACGAAAGAAAGCTTCCTTTCACTTAAATAAGAGGTAGACATCGAATAAAAGAAGGAACCCTTTGACATACAAAAGATCATGTTTACTTTCTCGTTCAGTCAGTGACTTACGCAGAGGTCAATGGTATGGTACAACCTATAACAGATACCTGTACATCTTTTTAAAATTAACTGTACGCTCTTGATTGACTTCCATCTTATGTAAAGACACGGGCGTAGCTTCGATTAGGTAAAGCATTTTTGTCGATTGGCATAAAGAGAAATTTCTAATTTCGGTAAAAGTACGTATTGAAAAAAATTAGCGGATTTTTTAAGATCATTTTCTTGAGGATGACAAGTAAATATTTTTGGTTGGCTTAAAGTTTTTCTGAACGGGATGGTACTATTCCTAATGAATAATTAACAAAAAAAAAACGATTCGACACTCAAAATTCCCCATCATATACAGACTGATCATTTTAAATGGTTCCAGCAATGCAATTTTGTAAAAGTTACGAAATATGTTAAATAAGAGTAAAGTTGCCTTTTTAGGGAAACAATGTAATGGTACCAAAGCTTGTCTGAAATGTTTTATCTTCAGATTTATACGAGGGAAACAAAACATGTCAATTTTCTATTATTGGCTGCAGCACGTTTATTTTTGAAAAATCACCTTTGCTATACTTCCTTCCAAGATATTTCGTTTTGACTTAGGCCAACATGATTGATTTATGACAAAACCCACAGCAGGTAGTCGTTAATCCGATAACAATAGCACAGTATCGTACTCATTTCTTCAAAAAGCGAAAAGATAATGCCCAATAGTATGATTATATTACAACTGAAATATTTGGCTGGTAAAATAATATTTGAGACTAATTCTTTTATTTATTTAATTATTCTATTATTTATTTGTGCTTCAGAAAATATATTTCCGAATTTTTATTTTTCAAGTATTTCTCATACCTTACTTAATTTCAAAACCAAATATTGATCATACCGTGAGAAATATTATTTCTCACGGCACTTTGCCCACGCCACATACATTTATATGGAGAATCAAATAAAATCGACAAAAACTTAGTAGGCTACTGTCATTAAATACCTATTTAGTTGTCAGAAAACTGTCATATTAATTAATATAACGGAGAATTTAGTGGAAAGAAATGACGTTCCGGGTTTGACCATACAAAATTGAACAAATTTCACCATCAACTATAATTTTAAATAAAATTATTTCACAGATTGGAGATAGGATACTTTAGTGTTATTTTTTTTTACTAACCATAAAAATAAATATTAAGTTACTTTACTTGTATTCTCTGAATTTATACAGTTGTAGAAAAAGTATAGTGTGCAACATATGAGGAAAGTATTGTTCTCACTCGTGTGTTTGCAAACTTCCACACTCGTGAGAAAAGTTGAACTTTCCCCACTAGTTGCACAATATACTATTACTGAACCAGTTTCGTTAAACTTATAAAGCAAAACAAAAAGTAATAATTACAAATTTTGTAATATTTGTAATTGATAAAGATACGTTTTTAAAAAGATCTCCTAAGTGCCAAACCGCATAATCTTTCCTGCTTCATGTTTGAACGAAGCCATGTTTTGAGTCGTTTTAGTGCCGAGAATGATTTCTCTGCTGAAGCAACGGTCATGGGAAATGTTAGTAAAAGTTGAAGAATTATTTTTATATAAGGAAAAAATTCTTCATCACATTGCATGAAAAAAAAGGTGATCGGTCGCCGACAGAAGCTTGCTTCTTATGCATAATAGAATGACCATTTTGACCATTTTTCGTAAATTTTTGACCATTTTTCAAAAATTTTGAGATTATTGACCATTTTTTCAAAAATTTTGACAATTTTTAAATATTTTTCACAATTATTGACCAATTTTGACAATTATTGACAATTATTGACAATTATTGACAATTATTGACAATTATTGACAATTATTGACAATTATTGACAATTATTGACAATTTTTCAAAAATTTTTCAAAAATTTTGACCATTTTTTCAAATTTTAACAATTATTGACCATTTTTCACAATTTTTGAGCATTTTTGACAGATTCTGACAATTATTGACCGTTTTTGACAATTATTGACCATTTTTGACAGTTTTTCGAAAATTTTGACCATTTTTCAAAAATTTTGACAATTATTGACCATTTTTTCAAAATTTTGACTATTTTTGACAGTTTTGACAATTATTGACAATTTTTCAAAAGTTTTGACCATTTTAGACCATTTTTCCAAATTTTAACAATTATTGACCATTTTTGACCATTTTTGACAATTTTTCAAAAATTTTGACCAATTTACAAAAATTTTGGCAATTTTTAACAATTATTGACCATTTTTGACAGTTTTTTATAAATATTGACCATTTTTGACAATTTTTCGAAAATTTTAACCATTTTTCAAAAATTTTGACCATTTTAGACCATTTTTCCCAATTTTAACAATTATTGACCATTTTTGACCTTTTTTGAGAATTTTTGAGAGGTTCTGACAATTATTGACCATTTTTGACAATTTTTCAAAAATTTTGACAATTATTGACCATCTTTGACAGTTTTTTATAATTATTGACCATTTTTTCAAAATTTTGACAATTTTTGACCATTTTTCAAAATTTTAACAATAATTATTGACCATTTTTGACAATTTTTTAATAATTATTGACCATTTTTGACAGTTTTTTATCATTATTGACCATTTTTCTAAATTTTCACAATAATTGACCATTTTTGACAGTTTCTAATAATTATTGACCATTTTTCCAAATTTTAACAATTATCGACCATTTTTGACAATTTTTGAGCATTTTTGACAGGTTCTAACAATTATTGACTATTTTTGACAGTTTTTTTGAAATTATTGACCATTTTTTTAAAATTTTGACTATTTTTGGCCATTTTTCAAAATTTTAACAATTATTGACCGTTTTTGACAATTTTTCAACAATTATTGACCATTTTTGACAGTTTTTTATAATTATTGACCATTTTTTCAAAATTTTAACAACTTTTGACCATTTTTCAAAATTTTCACAATTATTGACCATTTTTGACAACTTTCCAAAATTTTGACAAATTTTGTAAATTTTTCATAACAATTTTTGATCATTTTTCAAAATTTTAACAATTATTGACTATTTTTGGCCATTTTTAAAAATATTTAACAATTTTTGACCATTTCTGACAATTATTGACAATTATTGACCAATTTTGACAATTATTAATCATTTTTGACAATTTTTCCAAATTTTAACAATTATTGACCGCTTTTGAGAATTTTCGACAGGTTCTGACAATTATTGACCATTTTTGACAATTTTTCAAAAATTTTGACAATTTTTAACAATTATTGACCATTTTTGACAGTTTTATATGATTTTTGACCATTTTTTCAAAATTTTATTAATTTTTCAAAATTTTCACAATTATTGACAATTTTTGACAATTTTTCAACAATTTTTGACAATTTTTCAACAATTATTGACCATTTTTGAAAGTTTTTTAATAATTATTGACCATTTTTTCAAAAATTTCAACAATTTTTAACCATTTTTCAAAATTTTCACAATTATTGACAGTTTCTGATAATTATTGACCATTTTTGACAATTTTTTAATAATTATTGACCATTTTTGACAGTTTTTTATCATTATTGACCATTTTTCTAAATTTTCACAATAATTGACCATTTTTGACAGTTTTTAATAATTATTGACCATTTTTCCAAATTTTAACAATTATCGACCATTTTTGACAATTTTTGAGCATTTTTGACAGGTTCTAACAATTATTGACTATTTTTGACAGTTTTTTTGAAATTATTGACCATTTTTTTCAAATTTTGACTATTTTTGGCCATTTTTCAAAATTTTAACAATTATTGACCGTTTTTGACAATTTTTCAACAATTATTGACCATTTTTGACAGTTTTTTATAATTATTGACCATTTTTTCAAAATTTTAACAACTTTTGACCATTTTTCAAAATTTTCACAATTATTGACCATTTCTGACAATTATTGACAATTATTGACCAATTTTGACAATTATTAATCATTTTTGACAATTTTTCAAAAATTTTGACAATTTTTCCAAATTTTAACAATTATTGACCATTTTTGAGAATTTTCGACAGGTTCTGACAATTATTGACCATTTTTGACAATTTTTCAAAAATTTTGACAATTTTTAACAATTATTGACCATTTTTGACAGTTTTATATGATTTTTGACCATTTTTTCAAAATTCTATTAATTTTTCAAAATTTTCACAATTATTGACAATTTTTGACAATTTTTCAACAATTTTTGACAATTTTTCAACAATTATTGACCATTTTTGAAAGTTTTTTAATAATTATTGACCATTTTTTCAAAAATTTCAACAATTTTTAACCATTTTTCAAAATTTTCACAATTATTGACAGTTTCTGATAATTATTGACCATTTTACCATTTTTGACAACTTTCAAAAATTTTGAAAATTACTGTAAATTTTTCGTAACAATTTTTGATCATGTTTCAAAATAATAACAATTATTGACCATTTTTGACAATTTTTGACAGATTCAGACAATTATTGACAATTTTTAACAATTATTGACCATTTTTGACAGTTTTTGACAATTTTCGACAACTATTGACCGTCTTTGACAATTATTGACCATTTTTGATAATTTTTCAAAAATTTTAAACATTTTTCAAAATTTTTGACTGAGAGAGAGAGAGAGGCGTGCCGCTGTGTAGCCTACGAAAGAGAGAAGAAGAAGGCGCCTGAGGAAGAGAGGGGAGAGAGTTAGCGCAGCGGGCGGCCGAGAAAGCGACCCAAAAGTCCTATGTCCTGCAATAAGAAGCAAGCTTCAATTTAAATTTCATTGGATTAGTGGATTATTCAGAAATCTGTCAACATTGTTGCGTGACGAACGCTTTTTCGTAACATTACACGTTTCACGAGTATACTAGCCTTCCCAAAAGTCATATGTCGTGCAATAAGAAGCAAGATTCAAAGTGGGTTGACCTGTCCACAGTAGTGTCGATGTTTTTAAAGGTCTTGTGCCATAATTCGATTTCAGCTTTCAATTTTGTTTTCAAAATTTCCGGAGAATCTGTACTGTACTGACTGAGAAAGTCAGATATACTTTTTAGTGAGGTATTTAGCTCGTCTGCACTTAACTTTGAAAATAATGGCGGCAACGCAATATTAAAACTTAGAAATGTTTATAAGATCATTATCAAACCTGTATTCCAAATCCTCTATTAAGAAGTCTAAAGTAGGGATATAGGCGGAGAGAGACTGAAATCCATTGTTGTCGTTTCTACAAAAAAATTTTTATTTCCTATACATGTAAAACAATTTTGTGGGTATTACGATTACGTTTTATAAGTTTTTTTATAAATTATATTTATATAATCATGGGGTAGGGGGGGGGGGGGTAATCACCCCCAATACACCCCCCCTCCCTTAAATCCGCCCTTGGTCCCATCTCTACTCCTATAATCGTCCACACAACACATTTGCGGCCCAAGTTATTTCTTCTCTCTTTATACAAGGGTGCGTTTATATTACATAATAAAATTCACAAATCGCGACATAAAAATTAAAAAATCTTATAAACCTAATACAAAACTACAAATATTACAAAATTTGTAATTATTGCTTTATAAGTTTGGTTGAGGATTCCATTTTATTAGTAAATGCAATTATTCAGCATTGTTTTTGTATACAAAACGAATTCTAAAGTTTGTTAGAATCTGGCACAATTTTTAACAATTTTAAATAGTTGTTCATGTTTTCTATTTTTATATTGTAGGGTATACATGTAGATTTGTTTTATTCAATTTATATACGAGTATATTATTTGTACAGTTTTGACGAATTACAAATATTTTGATGTTCCCAATTAAATACTAGAACTTGCCGAGCATAGCAAAACAATATCGTTTTTTAAAATAGTTTTCTAACAAAGTACATTTTTATCAGCTCCCGTACCAAACACTCCATCTATAAATCAACAAGATATGAAGGTAGTAATTCGAGCGACCCCTGTATATACGATACACGTGTGTTTTGACGACCGTCTTTCGGCGCTACAAGAAAGTGCCGACGACATGAGAACCTAAAATCTATAAAAATGTGATCCGTTTCCCAGATAATTGAGGCAATCTATACTTAAAACACGCTCTGTATACTTAATTTGAATATCTGATAATTTTTATTTTAACAGAAATTCCCTACAAATGTTTGCTGTAAGTATTCTGACGATGATATGTCAATATCGAAATAATTATCAATATTCTTTAATAATTTTCATAAGTTTTTTAATTAAATAGTGGAATTAATTAGAAACAGTTAGTTTCATTTATAACATTTTTATATTTAAATATATAAAATATATATAAATTTACTTCTTTATCAACTCAGAAATTTTTTTTTGGATTACACAAATTTTCAAATTGTTGTATGCCTGTATTATATATAGAAATTGTGATCACAAATTTTCCTTGGGTACAATAAAGACTTGTAGTTTTTGAAAATCTTTTTTTTTTAACTTGTCCATTATCAATTTTTTTTAATATTTTTAAAAACTCACCACTACAAACTTATTTTTATATTTTTAATCTCTCTTAACTTATTTAGAAAAATTAATATTTCACAAAAGATACTTTTTGTGCCCAGATTACTTAGACTACTCCTTAATTTTTGTGGTACTTTGGTTAACAAGTTTTTTTCAAAATTAGCTTACTTGAAATTATAATACTTATGAAAATTCCTTAGTTTGATAATTGAATTTCGAATTCAAGTGATTTTTAAATCTGCTCACTATAACAGGATCTTAATCTGGATACTGCACCGGATTGGGGTGGAACTTTCTAAATATTTTTTATTCTCATAAATTTCCCAATTAGAATTTTGTTGAAACTTGTTAATTTTTGTATTACTTAAAATAGTGTTTGGGTAATATGGTAAGATTTTCACGGACTACAATGACAAGGCTGTTGGGTTATGCTCACCTTCCCTATACTGACCGAATTGTATTAATTATTTATTTTAGTAAATTACAACATGAGATGTGTATTTATACAGTACTCTATAATGTAATCTATTTTAAATAAGACATGCAACCGGTTTTTATAGATAGGTGAGTTACTCTATAAACACAGGTACTGGCTCGAGGTTGCTCTAACGTAGTGGACTTAGAGGCAGTATCATAAGGAAACTTTTGTGATGTATGCCCTTTTTTTATTTTTGTATGTATGCCTTTGACTAAGTAGTGATAAATGTGGTGGCAATCGCCGGCCGGTAAATGGAAATGGTCGAATTCGGTTTTTAGTGATGGTTAATGGGAAAAATGGTGCAGTCCAAGTTGTACTATATAGGATGAAAGTTACGTCGTACAACTCAAAATGTAAGTGTTTGTTTTACTTTTTGAATGTTTTTTGTTCTATTTGAATAATTCCATATGAAAGCCTGTTTTTTGTAATATCATGAAAATTATTTCCCACTTTTTAGTTCAATTTGGTACAAAAGCATCCTTTTCAATTTTTAAAACTTTTTTCGCATCTCCTTACATTTTTTTGCAACCGCGAATGTAGTGCCGAACTCCAATTTAGTTTGTAAAAAGCATTTGGGATTATTTGATGTCATGACTTCGAGGATTCAGTTAAGGGATATGTCTTTTTTATGGAAATGAAACAGCAATGTGCAAGTTCGTTGAAAATCCTTCTTTATGGCAGGCCAAAAATACTCTCGTCTTTGTCTCACATTTTACACTTCTCTAATAGATCTAGTAAAATACTGAATGAAAAGAATTCAACGTGAAAATATTAACAATTTTTCAACTTTTGTTCTTCAAGATCTATTGAATACTCATTCAACTAAATAACAAAAGATTTTGGATTGTGCCATCTATTAAAAACTTATGGAAGGATTATATGTATGGACATATTATCAGAATGAAAACAGATAGAATTACAAGACAGGTGATGGAAGCTGGAAGTACTATCCACAGAAGAAGGGGTAGACCGAGAAGAAAGTGGATAGACCAAATAAAGGAGATAGGGGATAAGAAAGGAAAAAATCTGGATGGAATGAAGAGATTAGCAAGAGACAGGAAAGAGTAGAAGCATTGGGTACAAGAGGAACCGGAATCCACGTCCGACACCTGAAAAGGTAGAAGGAGAAGAAAAGAAGAAGAAGGTGAAAGGTGAAATTTGGGTTAACAGTGTATTGTTTAAATTGCGATTTTTTTTAAGTGAAATTTGTTTAGCCGGGTTGCGTGATTTTTGGTAGGGCCGAAACTTTGGTCATTGCGTATCATAGAGGTACTATTTAATTTTTGAAGGGGGTTGATTTATTTGAAACGATTTCCATCTACCAAGAACGAACCATAAAACTTTTATGAGGGATCAATTTAATTGTAAAAACTTTTATACCATACGCGTATGATGACTTTTTTCGAGGGATAAATTTATTTATAATAAATTTCCAATTGATATTTTAAAATATCTGTTACTGGATTTCAGAAATCCAACAAGTTTTAAAAATTATATGGAGTTATTTGAGGGATGCTATAAAAGATGTATCTTCTGTAATTGTATATCTACGCCTATGATTAACTGTGTGAAATATGGTACATCCGACTGCATAGTTGCTAATAATTTTTATTATTTTCCATCCGTATTTTATAACTTTCTATTAAACGTCTTAAGATGCAGAAGTATGTGAATAAATAATATTATTTTATTAGATCTCTCTACGGATATAATAGATAATCCATTACTCATAGATGATTGCGAAAAAATCTAATTTGCATTTTTATTTGAAACTTAGTGAACGGCAATCACATGAAATATTTTCAGGATGCACATTGAAATATTAATCATGATTCAAAAACGACAAGCAGATAAAATATTCTTTCTTTCTAAATTTCTTTCAACTGCAAAACGAATTACATACTCACCGAATTCTCGTATTCAATTAATTTCAGTAATATGTTACAAACTGTACATTGATTTTTTTAAGTCCTAAAATTGTTAGTGTAAAGAATATTTCACAATATTTCGTTGACTCGGCATCTGGCCTTGAGGATTTAGTAATAAAGGTTTATAAATCCCTAATTGTAAAGTAAACTGTAACAGATCCGTAGTCGGTAAAATTTAGATACTAAAACATAAATTAAATTTATTTTTCAAACAAAAATCACTAAACTTTTCAAAAACAAATTTAACTTTTATTTATTTATTGGAATTGATCAAATTAAATTGTTGAATCATACAAATTTTTATTACAAACTAAAACTCTGAGACAATATTAAATGATTATCCCAAAATAATCCCACTTTTTATCTATAAATATTTTAATCCCATTATATGTTAATATTAAACGGACATTGGAAATAAAGTAGGTAGGTGTAGTACGGTTCAGACAAAGGAAAACAAGCAATGAAAGCTCTTTTTACATTTTCACAATCAGATTAAAATATTTATAGATAAGGTGCTCAACCATTTATCGTAAAAAATACTTTTAAATAAATAATAGAATAGTTAAATAAATTGAAAAATTAGTCTCAAATATTATTTTACCAGCCAAACATTTCAGTTGTAAAATAATCATACTATTAGGCATTATCTTTTCGGTTTTAGAGGAAACTAGTACCTTTGATACTGTGCTATTGTTATCGGATTAACGACTACCTGCTGAGGGTTTTGGTCTTAAATCATTCATGTTGGCATAAGTCAAAACGAAATATCTTGGAACGAAGTTTACCTATTTGTTGAAAAATGAAATAATGAAAATATAAACTAAAAAAATACCTTTATTTATGTATTATTTAATTTTTAGGGGTTCAAAGTGCCACTTTCAACCCTAAAACTATAGAAGAAAATTTTCAAAGGAGGTGTTAGAAAAAGGATTTTCTAGTTCCAGAATTAATTTTCTATTACCAAACCTATCATGCTAAATAGGTACATGAACTTGAAGCCAACAACTAGCAAATATGATCATCCTGTATATATCATCCCAGAGAAAGTAATACCAAACTATTGTACAGATAATTAGAATTAATTTAGTATTACGAAAATGATGTGTAAATATATTTAACTTGGGCATAATGTTTAAAATTAATTATTAGAAAGTAATCGAATGAAAATTATAATAGGTAGTTCTAATAACAGCATAAATAGCAGCTTTATACTATAATTTCGAATCTATATTCACGTAAGCAACTATGTATACTTTTCCATGCAAATGATACGGACAAAGAGAAAATAATAACGTGTTTCTTCATTAGATCATAATAGATTTAGATTTAGAACGTGTTCGATGAACTAGTGTAAAAGTACGAGGATTGCTGAATAAAAACAAGATTAAATAAAGCAGCATGGGTTTAAAGAATATGCGAAATTTATCCGAATCTTTTAAATAATTTTTTCTACAACCACATTGCAAAACACGCTTTTCTACATGTAAGGAGGGAAAAACTTGACTTGAGGAGAACGAGTGATTTGTAAAGATCGATATATTTAATTAGAATTTAACTTTTAATTACTTACTGTGTACTTACGTTCAATTGTTTATAATATAGATAATAAAACAAATCTAAATGTTGAAAATAACTATTTACAAGACACTGGAAGTGATGCCTGGATTTAATTGAACAGTCACTATGGACCTGGTCCAAGTAGGTTGAACAACCGAGATGACCTACCTGGAATTAGATAGAAAAACACTCTGAGTATTCAATTTGCCATAAATAATGATTAATTATTTAACTAACGATTAGTATAGTTGAAATCCCCAAAATTGATGAAAGTATTAATAATATACAAGGTGCATCTTATGTGTTTGAACTGTGATTATGCATATTAGTACTGAAGTAAAATAAATGCCTAATAGTAAATATTTAGGGTTATTAGGAAAGGTGCAAGGGGCGCAAACTCTCCCCAGTGCATGTAAGGAATATGTGGCACAAACTCTCCACAAACAATATTATAACTACTGTAAGGGGCACAAACTCTCCTCAGTACAGCAAAATAATATTACACTGCAAGTGGCACAAACTCTCCACAGTACAGCAAAATAATAATACACTGCAAGTGGCACAAACTCTCCACAGTACAGCAAAATAAGGTTACACTGCAAGTGGCACAAACTCTCCACAGTACAGCAAAATAATAATACACTGCAAGTGGCACAAACTCTCCACAGTACAGCAAAATAATATTACACTGCAAGTGGCACAAACTCTCCACAGTACAGCAAAATAATAATACACTGCAAGTGGCACAAACTCTCCACAGTACAGCAAAATAATAATACACTGCAAGTGGCGCAAACTCTCCACAATACAGTATAGGTATGTGAGTTAAACTGCAAATGGCACAAACTCTCCACAGTACAGCTAAATAAGGTTACACTGCAAGTGGCTCAAGCTCTCCACAATACAGGGGGGTGGAAGGAGATATGGGTGACGTGAGAAAGTCACCCTGTATCAGGAATGGACAAACCGCAAGTGGCGCAAACTCTCCACAATACAGTATAGGTATGTGAGTTAAACTGCAAGAGGCACAAACTCTCCACAGTACAGTAGGATTGGATGAATAGGAAATGCAACAACAAATTAATGTTCTTAATAACGTTGAATATTGAAGAACTTTAAACAAAGTTATTATTAAAAATAATTAGCAAATATATATACTCAATGTGATAAAATATCTTTTAAATTAAAATATCAAATAACGGGCAAAACTGAATTACTCTGTGAGATAGACTCACCTATTTAACTCCTGATATGCACCACAATACACACTATATTTTAAAAGATTTATTTGGCTCAAGTAAACACTTTAGTTATTTTCTAGAAACTAAAACTCAAATCGTTCTTAAAATTTTCTTTCCCCTTTCGTGGCCTCGAAGACTACGTGACATTTTGATACTTTACTTATCTGTTTCAGACAATTGGTTGTTTTGTCGAGAAATGCATTTCTCAAATATTAGGGTAAACCCATGATTTAATTAATTTTACTTGAAACGAAAACTATTTTAAGAATAACAGGGTGAGAAAAAAAATTGTCTTACATACACAAATATGTATTTGATTATTTATTTTAATTAATTAATTATAAAATAATTAATCTATTAAGCATTATTTTAGGAATTATGAAACAAGATCAAAATTTATCTTTTGAGTTGTCCAATTCAGACACTGAAAATACTCATCGAAAAGGCTCGAAATGCAACCGAAAATTTGTTACCTGAGGTTTCGAAAGAGACATATAACAAATTTATGAACTGGAATTAAATAATCAATATTAAATCATTTTCAGAAAATGTTTTGTTGGCTTTTTTCCAAGAAATTTCTCAAAACTTCAAACCTTCTACACTGTGGTCTATATGTTACCGGCAAAGTCCGTTATGCAGTCATACCTAGGTTTGCCTAGGCAAAGACCGCACTGCCGGAAAACTAATGGTATAAATGGTGTATTCTCTTCCCCTTTTCCCTCCCCCTTTTTGAAAAATTCCATGTGGAATACAAATTATTTAATATTTTTTCGAAAAGGGGAAGGGAATATACCATTAGTTTTCCGGCAGTGCGGTCTTTGCCTAGGCAAACCTAGGTATGACTGCATAACGGACTTTGCCGGTAATATATATATTGTTATGGTATACAATAATTCAATGTGTGGTGATTTAATTTTATTGAATAATATTATATACCACATATATCAGTATCAACCAGAACCTCAAATCAAACAAATTTTATATTTAAGTTGTATTTATTGATCTGAAATGTTTGAAATTTAATATTATATCACATGCACATGTATCTCAGGGTATATCTTGGGTAAAGTGAGTTGTCTAAATTTAAGGAGTAAAATTTGAAATATATTAACCTTTAAAGTCAAAATTAAATTAATATTAATTAAACAACTATCTCCAGATTGCAATCCGTGGATGGTCTCCTAGCATATTACAACCTATATTAAAATAAAATTAACACAATTCCGCACACAAAATAAATCTCTCAATATCTTGTCGAAACACCGCCGGTAGCTGTATTATCTAAATAGAAAACGACTTGTTCTCTGAAGCGAAGAAATTCTGCGTTGTGCAAAGGAAAGATCACTGGTAAACGTCTCGAAACTCGGTACTGGTTTACAAACAGCCGTTAGGTACAAGTTTTAGTATAAAATGATTTACATTACCATCGTTTATTGCTGCATGATCTCTCTTGATCTTGAATTTGAACAACCTTTACTGGATTGAAATCGAAGGTAAGTTATGTAAGATATTTCTAACTCACTATTTCTTTCTTTTATCAGTTTTTATTAAAGTCTTCGTACATTTAAACTTCTAACGTCCATTACTTTTTTTCGTCTCCCCTTAGTTACTGATCACCTAACAAACTTCCTTCCCGTTGCTAACGAACATCCTTTTGTTTCTTCTTTATTTATTATAGAAATTACTAATTTTTGTTGAAATCCAGTTACTGACAGTTCATATTATTTAATCAAATAAAAATGTCCATAACAACCAATGTTCTTGTACTGACATTTTCCAATATCAACTTTATCAGTTAATTTATACAGGGTACATAAAAATATCTAACAGTAAGTATTTAATTTAATCATTTTAACGTTATTGTTAAAATGATGGACATAACATAAGACTCCCATGTACATATGATATAATAACTTCTGAAAGTAACCATTTTATTTCATTTATGATCATCTCAATTTCAGTACAATATCTAACATCTTCGCTGACAAACACTAATATTACAATAAATGAAAACTTATTATCCAAAAAAGATACACCAGGCATAACAATTCAAAAACTGTTGAAATTTCACTATTAACTATACATTTAACTGATTTTTTAATATTTAATTTTCATTTTGTCAGCTCTTTCTGTTCAAAGTTTGAATAAAATACCTATATAAATTACTGTTTTCCTTTCATTAATAAATTTGGTTGTAGAAAAAATATTGTGTACAACTTGTACCCAAAGCACTTTTCCCACTCGATAGATTTGCGGCGCTCGCCGTACGGCTCGTGCCACAAACTTCTGCGCTCGTGGGAAAAGTGATGCTTTGCACACTTGTACAAACTACTATTTTCTTTCACTTTCATTCCTTACATTGATTCTTCTATTTTTTATTATATTTAATTCGTTCTTTTTTTAATTATATTTAAAGATACATTGTTCATTAATAGTAAAATTTAGAAAATAGGATAGTCTAGCAGCTGTGTAAACTTTTATAAACAACAATTTGGTGAAATCTGTCTTTTATTAAATTACAAAAGCTTTTAACAGTCTCAACTATTGCTAATGTACATTCAAATGTACGTTTCTCGTACTTTCGTTAATTTTATTTTATTGTTATTTTGAAAATATACAATTAATTAAGGAGAAAATAGGTAGAGCTATTTTAATAATTATTTATTAACCGATTTTAATTCTGAAGAAACTGTTGGATAATATGAAGAGCTGCATCCGAAATTATAAAAAATTATACAGGGTGATATGGAAAATTTAGGTTATAGAGGTAATTAAGGCCGGGACACACATAACCGCACCGTTACCGATTCGAAACGTCACCATATTACGACCGAACACTTTAAAGCTGGATTCCCGTTGTTTGTTGCTCGCCGTGTTTTCCACGCTGCTGGCGACTCGTTATTCACAGTTGTTCCCGAGTCGACTAATTTCTATTGGTTTATCGTTGTTGGCGATGTTGAAATTTGATTGGTCACAAAGGTGACACATGTCATACGACAGAAAAATTGACGCTACTGATTATTTAGGTTCTGTTATCGTTTCTCGTTTTTGTATCAATATATCAAGAAAGTAAGAAATTAATGAGTTATTTAACAGCAAATTTATTATCAAAATAAGTGGAGTTTGACACGGTTGGCAGATATCAAGTCACGTGGCAATTACTTCAGTTTTCTTTGGTGGAACTGCGAATCACGAATAACAAGATATAAAATTTGGTTATTTGAGAGCAACGACGAACGACTTAGAAACGATGAACAGCACGACTACGGTTTATGAATAAATATCAATGTTTCATTTTCGAGCAGCGGGAATCATGAACAACGAATAACGAACAACAGAGTTTATAAATCCAGCTTAACCTTCCGTTAGTCGCGTCAAAAAACTCACGTGATTGGTCGCGCATGTATCTGATAAATACATGACCATTTTTCGATTTGAAAAAAATTCCAAAGATTTGAAAATAACTTTATTTGGGCACCCTTACATCATAAAGTAAAAAAATATAAAAAACTTGTCAAATATTCAAATTAATCATGACTATTTGCAATATTTACCAAACAACATAATATCTAAAAATAATTTTGCAAAGCTTAGGGCACAAAAGTTTTGATAAATAAAAGAAAATAGAAAAAATTAAACTATAAAATATTCACAATAATCATAAATATTTATAAAATTTACCGAAAAACACAATCTTTACAAATATGTTTGCAATGTTCAAGGCACAATAGCAAAACCAATCACTCCAGGTAGTTGCATAAGAATATTTTGAGCACGCTTTCTTCTACTTTGTGAGAATGGAAGTTTTTGCCATTTCCACATATTTTCTATAAAATTTCTTTTCTTCTCAACAGCAATAAAATGTGTTGCATTCTCTTCTTCATCTTATTCACCTGCACTGGAATCGCTTTGTTCGCTTTCCGAATTTCCTTCTCGCTCTTCAAAACAAACAGACGCGTCCGTACCACTGTTTTCGTCTTCTATATCTGGTCTTTGATCTTCATCATCACTTTCATGTTGCAGCATTAAATTTCTCAGTTCCTCACAGTGCTGGCCATTACTCAAATCATACTTTTGACGTCCAAACTACATTTTATTGCCTGAAACAATAGAAATTACATGACTGGTCGCATGTATCTCTTAGATTCACATCATTTTTTTATTAGCCAATGGAAATAAACTGCGTAATTTCATACAGCTTATAATTGTTCAGTTTACGTTTAAAATTAGTAAAATAATGCAAAGAAAAATCATGTTAATAAAACTTACCGCAAGAGTCGCATGTATCTGTGAGATACAAAACGTCAAAACTTGAAAAGCACCTCTCTGTACAAAGTCTATAAATGCACTGTTCGAACGAATCCCGTTAGCGAGGAAGGTACTAACAGACTTTGCTAACTTTTTTTCGGTAAAAAACACCTTTTTGGGGGGGTGGAAAAAGACATTATTGCGATTTCCGGCCAAAGTTGAGGTTCTAGAATAAAAAGTTGATTATAAAAGTTGTAGATTTTGGGAAAATCTACAGCTTTTACATCAGTGACTTTTTCACATAACCTCAAAATTCGCTCGAAAAACGCAAAAAACTGCAATTTTGGTTTATTATTTATGGTTTCGTTAAAAAATATTCGATTTTGATGAAAATTTAGTAGAAGGTAGCTTTGATAGTCACAAACCATGAAAAAAAATTTCAAATTAAAATATTGGAAATTTTTCGAGTTATGACGTTTTTTCGGTAAAAAACACTTTTTTTGGGGGGTGGAAAAAGAAATTATTGCGATTTCCGTCCAAAGTTGAGTTCCTAGAATAAAAAGTTGAATATAAAAGTTGTAGATCTTGAGAAAATCTACAACTTTTTCATTAGTGACTTTTTCACATAACCTCTAAATTAGCTCGAAAAACGCAAAAAACTGCATTTTTCGTTTTTTATGATTAGTTTCGTTAAAAAATGTTCGATTTTGATGAAAATTTGGTAAAAGGTAGTTTTCATAGTCACAAACCACGAAAAAAAATTTCAATCAAAATATTGGAAATTTTTCGAATTTTGACGTTTTTTCGGTAAAATACACTTTTTTGGGGGGCAAAAAAAGACATTATTGCGATTTCCGGCAAAAGTTAGAATCCCAGGAAAAAAAGTTGATTATAAAAGTTGTAGATCTTGAGAAAATCTACAACTTCTACATGAGTCTCTTTTCCACATAACCTCAAAATTAGCTCGAAAAACGCAAAAAACTGCACATTTTTCGTTTTTTATTTTTAGTTTCGTTAAAAAAAGCACATCATTTCACAACGTGATTAAAAAATCACGATATCGCTCATCACTATATATAACGCCACTTACCGCTACCATAGTACCTTTTGTTCATATACTATGCCGCTGCCACTAAAAATCCCGTATCGCAACGTATCGATACACTATAATTTCATCGATACTTGGAATAAATCGAAAAGCATAGTATCGATACAAAATATCGAGTATCGGAAGTAAAAGTATCGATACACTGGAATATCGGATAGTATCGCGCATCCCTAGTCAGATGACAGATGCCATACTGGTTCTGGTTACGCAAGCGTGAAGATCTGAGTTGATGAAGCACGTTTATAACCCTTACACCATTTAATCTAATATTTTGCCGACTGCATTCCTAAATTGCGTTTAAATCATGAATAATTTCTTGAAAGCAACGTTAAGACTGAATGGTCTCAGATCATTATTAAAGCCAGTGAAGAATGGAATCGTTTCTTCTGTAAATCAGCAAAGACAAATTGCAAGAACACTATGGTATATGAGCAACTCAAATCAAAATGGTTTTTCCAAAGAGGTTGAACACACTCAGCTATGTAGTTGTGGGTGTGGAAGTAAAAGAGCCGCTCATACTAAAGGTAAATATATGATAATTAATATCTAGGTTAGGTGATTTATAACATTTCCTCAACATACATAATCTTATTTTACTTGAGAGAATAATTATTCGGTTATGCTAGCAGTACAGAACCTTGACTACTTTTATCGGATTTCTTTAATTCTAGCCGAAAAGGAGCTGGTGGAATTCTTAACTGAAGAAATTCTAGCAGAAAGAAAGGCACAAAAAATTAAAGCTATTCCATCCGAATTAGATGGTTTCAGTGCCAGCTTAAATGGAGCAGAGATAACTTTAACCAAAACTGTCAGCGATGAAAAGTAAGTTTTGATCTAATAGCTTAAGAAACTGTTAATATTATTATATTACTTTAACCCTTAACTGGTCCAATGTCGTCTAGCAGAAAACGCGATTTAAATATCTGTTTTTTTATTGGTCACTGGGATAATTCAGAAACCTCATACTTTATCTAATCTCTCTGCTGTTGGAGCACAATAGGTGGGTGTAGTTGTGACATTCTTTTGTCAGATATAATAAGAGGTAGTTCAATAGTCGTCTCTCAGACAACGTCAGACCATTTGTGTTAGTTATTTGTGTGCATCATTGTTTGAGAAATATGGCCAGAAGGAGTAAATGGGTACGTTTGGAGGACCCCCACTATGAAGAAACTCTTCTAAAGTAGATTTGTCACTTATGTCCTTCTAAAAAGCATAGAATGACAAAATACTTATGTCTCAAGTGCCATAAGCCCATTTGTTTACAATTAACGAAACCTATGAAAACTAGTCAACTTTCTCAATATTCTGTCTGTTAAAAATGTATATTTTCAGCATTAAGATAAGTTTCAATGTCAATGATAGTGTGGATACTGATGTGGAACCAGAAGTAAGTGAAAATATGGATAAACCTGATCTTGGAGAGTTGAAATCTAGACCATCGTTCAAGGTAGAATTAGTCAAAGGAAAAACTACCATCAGTTTACTGTGTTCCTACTTGAATTCTAATGAACAAGGAGATGGATATAGTAAGTTATTTCAAAAATTAATTATTTGTATAGTCTAGTACAGATTTCAAAAATGTATTTCACTTATTGGCAGAAAGGCTTATTATCATATTTTAATATATATATTTATTTGGGTCATAATAAAAATGTACATTTTATCTTTAAAACCACAAAACTAACAAGCCTTGCCACCTTGCGATGTTATCCATATTAAAAATTGATTGCTAATGTGTAATTTTGTCAACAAAATGTTTTATTTTAGATGACATCTTTGGTATAGATGAAATTAGCATTTATGAAGGAGAATGGAATGCAAACATATATTCAGTTTCTGGAGAAGTTTTAGATTCAGTAAGTATTAAGTAATGTGAACTAGAGATGGGAAGTACATGTGCATGTCATACAATGTGCCGTACAATTTTATTGTACTAATAGTACAATCCACCATTAGTTCATAGTATTCATATTGGATTCATCACTCCCAATAACCATAAGGTTTCACTGTACTTAGGTACTTATTAAAAGAGGACATGTAAACACAGAACACATAGTGAACATAACCTTAAATTGTATAAGTTACCGAATTTTTGCTTAAGCTGCTTGGAGAAATTTGAATTGGAATAAACTTGAAGATAATGTGCAGTCTAAATGACTAAATTTTTTCATTTGACAAGCACCAAAATTTTACTTCCAATTCAAATTGGAACTGAATGTAAATGTAAGTTAAGTCTTCGGTAAACTTTGACGAATGTTCTATTATGAACAACTGCTTCGCTAGTACCTGTGCTGGTGAGTTTGTCCACCATTCCATGAATTCGTGGGCTATCCACTTTTTGTTGTCGTTTTTGCAACGCCACAGAAGGGCACTGGTCCACCTGCGTGACGGCAGCACCCCCAAATTCGAATTTTGCAAAAAACCTTATGCCGTTGGATTGCCCAACGTTAGCCCACATTTGCCCAACCAATAAATTATTTTGTCCACCCTCCAAAAAAAAGTTATAGGCAAAACTAATTTTTCCAAAAAAAATTACTTCCAGCACCCCCGTCTTTGAATTTGGCAAAAAGCTTGATGCAGTTGGATTGCCCAAGTTTTGCCCCCATTTGCCCATCAAATAAATTTTTTTGCCAACCCCTCCAAAAAAAGTTATGAACAAAATAAATTTCTCGAAAAAAATTTTTTTTTCCGAATTCCACAGAAAACTGCACGCAGTTGGATTGCCCAATGTTAGTCCATATTTGCCCAACCAATAAATTGCTTTGCCCACCCTCCAAAAAAAAGTTATAGGCAAAACTAATTTTTCTAAAAAAATTACTTCCAGCACCCCCGTCTTTGAATTTGGCAAAAAGCTTGATGCAGTTGGATTGCCCAAGTTTTGCCCCCATTTGCCCATCCAATAAATTTTTTTGCCCACCCCCCCAAAAAAAGTTATGAACAAAAAAAATTTTTCGAAAAAAATTTTTTTTTCCGAATTCCACAGAAAACTGCACGCAGTTGGATTGCCCAATGTTAGTCCATATTTGCCAACAAATAACTTTTTTTGCACACCCTCCAAGAAAGAAGTTATGGGCTTGGATTTTTCTTGGTACGCCATCAAATTTTAATTTTACGGAAAATTATACGCAGTTGGATTACCCAACTTTTTCAAATCTAACTAGGGTTGGGGCTAGGTTTTGTTAGGTTAGATTTATCCTTTAATTTGTGCCGAAAATTACTGAGGAAATCGAAAATGTTGTAATCGTCTGAAACATGTAAAAAAGTGGTTAAAACGCGAAAAAAACGATATGAAAGGACTTATAAAAAAAAAAAAAGAAACTTTTTACGTAATTTTTCCTCTTTTTTCTTCCTCTTCTTTTTCTTTTTCTTCCTCCTCCTCCTCCTCTTCTTCTTCTTCATCTTCTTTTCGAGTTTCTCGGGGAAGGAGTTTTCCTTTTCGGGAACTGATTGCATTTTCGGAATGGCCGTACCCGAAAACCCCTTTATGCAAAGTTTCAACGGAATCGGAGACCAAAAAAATGTTGCTCTTGACCTTTCACATTAATTCACAAATTAAAGGTTAAATCTAACCTAACAAAACCTAACCCCAACCCTAGTTAGATTTGAAAAAGTTGGGCAATCCAACTGCGTATAATTTTCCGTAAAATTAAAATTTGATGGCGTACCAAGAAAAATCCAATTCTGAAAAATTTATTTTGCCCATAACTTCTTTCTTGGAGGGTGTGCAAAAAAAGTTATTTGTTGGCAAATATGAACTAACATTGGGCAATCCAACTGCGTGCAGTTTTCTGTGGAATTCGGAAAAAAAATTTTTTTTCGAAAAATTTGTTTTGTTCATAACTTTTTTTGGGGGGGTGGGCAAAAAAATTTATTGGATGGGCAAATGGGGGCAATCCAACTGCATCAAGCTTTTTGCCAAATTCAAAGACGGGGGTGCTGGAAGTAATTTTTTTAGAAAAATTAGTTTTGCCTATAACTTTTTTTTGGAGGGTGGGCAAAATAATTTATTGGTTGGGCAAATGTGGGCAAAACTTGGGCAATCCAACGGCGTAAGGATTTTTGCAAAATTCGAACTTGGGGGTGCTGCCGTCACGCGGGTCACTGGTCCAACGAATGGCATTGACGAGTCTAGTTTTGCCATTTCAATGTCCTTAGAACATTCAATGCTTACACACAATCCCATACTAGCCTAGAATTGACCTCTATGGAATCTAGTGCCTTTAGCACCGCTATGGAGATAGCAATCGAATGGTATGTTTGCCATCATTTCTACTTGGAAAGTTGTGATATCCTTCCATAGGATTACTAAAAACTATGCTTTGTTTCATCCTTACCAACCCGGCTGCTACGCCCTCCAACGTTTTTTGCCAGGTTGCTTCCGCTGGTATGGGTACACTTTCGTTAGCCTCGCCTTGTATAAAAATGTGCAGTGGTGGTAAGTTCAATAGAACCTCTATCACTAATTTTATTTTAAGAAGTTGAGAAATATCCTAAAAAAATGATGTATTCAATGAACAAATGAATATAGAAGCTGTTTGTTTTCAATTCTTTTATGATCATAAATATTTATTGTTAACTTTCTTTCATGAATACTTCTACAGTTGTTATATTCACCAAAATAATTAGAATTTAATTAACACCACTTAAAAACGAGAGAATCATTAAAAATGTTGATTGTTTGGCTAATAATTTGGGTTAAATCAAGTTTTTTTTGAATAGTGGTATTTTACTTTCAGTTTTCATAGAATTGATTATACTGAGTAATCCCATTTGTACAAAGTACCCCAAAACAAATAAATACCTATGTAAATTATATTTTAAAGAAAATTAATCTTTTGTTTGCTGTTTCATGAGGCTTGTTCACATTACAAAGATACATAAACATTTGTCTTTATATTTATTCCATCCTTGCAATGAAGGCCCAAAATCTATGCTAGGTGTTGACTTTTCATAGAGCCCTCTTCTTCCTTGTGCTAATCCACTTTTGATATCATCCCTCACCTATTATATTCATTTTCAGTTATTTGAACTCACTTTTACCGATTATCTATATTAATGTTAAGGGCAACATTGTCATCGTCTTTCTGCTTTTCATCGCTTCCTACCCTTATTAATTTGAGCCTTTCCACTTGCACTTGGCATGGAACTATTTTTATTAGGGTCAAGTTTAGTTTTCGTCAGTCTTCGCTGTAATTGCATTGTTTAGCATTTAGTAAAGCATTTACTCTTATCATTAGTTTGGTTGTGCTGCATGACTTTTGTTACTTGTAATACTTTATTTATATGCAATACCGTAAAATTAAACACGGTCTTACTCAATTTAAATGTCGACGTGCGTAAATAAAATTTGAATAGGGTATAGTATTATTTTCCCTTACTTAATTTCTAGTTCTATTTTAAGTTATCGATTACTTTTTTCAAATCTACTTTCTACAATACCCCATGTTATACCTTTTACCTTCCTTGTCGCTCTATTCTTCCTAAAAGTATTAACTACGTTTATTTCTGAATTACTCCCAATCCTCTGTAGATTTGGATAATATTATTTTTGCTGATGTTTAACATTTTTTTAAATTTTCAGTATCTCTATGATTTACTTATGAATTATTTGGAAGAAAAGGGAATCTCAAACGAATTTGTAGAAAAACTATCAAAATACAGTACAGCTTTTGAACATTCGGCATATATTGGTATGTTAGAAGGATTATCAAAGTTTGTATCTGGAAAATGAATACCTTGTTACAGTCATTAAGTATAAGTATTTCGTTTATATTTGTTTAAATGAGTTTATAATAAATAATGTATATTTAGGCGTTTATATTTAAAACTTTGTATTATTATAACCCATTCCTTTTTCCAACTTTCCCATTTTATAGTAAATATTTATAAATACCGGTTGCTAATGTATAGTAAATTTTATACCCATTTAGAATAAGACCATCCTTATTTATTATTAATAAATCGGTTGAAACAAAAAATTACCAACAAAAATGAACGTCGTAACTAATTTATTAGATGTCACGTATTTGAAGTTACGTCAAATTTTGATTTCATGTTAATGTCATAACGCAAAATAAGATATAAAAATGCGATATTCTGATGAATCCAAAAAACTTATGCTTAATGTAGTAAACTATTTTCAAAACGATTTAGGATCTCGATTTAAGGCAATTCAAAAAGCGTCCGAAGCACTAAAAGTTCTAGAAAGCACATTATATAATCTTGAAAAACCAAACAGAGCTACAGATTTCGAATTTAGAAGAAATATGTCTGCAAGCGTTTCCCGGAGCAAAACCCGAATTACAAAAAATACCCTGCATTGTTTGAGGGAAGTAATTTATAAAATGTATGCGCGAAAGGATAAAATCACAGTAGAAACTATTTTACGGCAATTTATCGAAGAGTCTCCAGAAACTAAGATTTCCAAAGGTTCGTTATATTTGGGAATTAAAAAAATGGGTTTTCATTTCAAAAAACAAGATAGAAGAAAACATTTATTGGAAATGCCTGCAGTCAGATTAAAAAGAATATTATTTTTGAACAAATACCATGCTGCTAAAAGCGAAAAGCTCTTTACACCTGTTTTTCTGGATGAGACATGGGTTTTTAGTAAAAGCGGGGACAGAAGAATGTGGCAAGATGGTACTAAACACAGTGATTTAAAAATAACTGGAAGTGGGACACGATATGTAATTGTTCATGCCGGTAATAAAAAAGGTTTTGTGGCAAATGCATCGCTTATTTTTAAATGCAATAAAAAAACAGGCGATTACCATGAACATGAACACCGAAAATTTTGAAAATTGGTTTAAACAGCAACTAATTGTAAACTTGGAAGAACCATCGTTAATTATAATGGATAACGCAACGTATCACAGTCGCCTGGATGAAGAAATCACAAGAAAAAGTTGGAGTAAAACACGCATGTTAGAATGGCTCAAAAAAAAGAATATTCCTTTTCCAGATCACATTTTAAAGGATGCTGTTTGGAATATAATTGAAAAGCAAGTTTTGCCAGAAAAAAATTATCATTTAGACAAATACGCTGCCGAGCATGGTCATTGTGTTCTCAGGCTACCACCCTATCATTGCCATTTTAATGCCATCGAAATGGTATGGTCAGAAACTAAAAGGCATTATGACCAAGCTATTACGAAAACTGCAAGGTCACCTACTGAAGTCTTAAAAGTATGGAATGACGTTGTAAAAAATGTACCGGAGCAACACTGGCAGTATTACATAAATCATACAGAGTAAATTATTTCTGAAGCATGGGAAGTAGAAAACAAACTGGACCTACCAAACATCGAACCTATGGTGATCTCTGTATCCAATGAATCCGATGATGAACTATCACTTTCCGAAAGTTATTCTGATTTAGAAACTAATTAAACTTTGCCTTGAAGATCACGTTGTCATTTTTTTAAAATCTAGAATTTGTACTTAATCGAACTCTGAATTGCCATATTTTTTTAAGAAAACTATGTATCTAGTTAATAAAACAATGTTTTTAAAATTAGTGCGCTTCTTTTATATTCTTTTATTATGTCAACATCTTTAGAATTTTATGAATTTCATAAAATTAATTTGTATTATTACAAACCGCCACTGATAATATGAAATTTCAAGTCACTACGCCAATGCAATAAGAAATATGTCAAGCATTTGACATGACAAAGGTCATAACCTAATTTTTTTCATGCGGGTTCAGATGGTTCAAGAAGCCGCATACGTTAAGTTACTAAAACGGTTGGTACCTCTAAATAGGTATTAATTTTACTATATATTTGAACTCAATGTACTTTTTCCAGCATGCCATTGAAATTCATTAAAATTTGTATAGGTAATGAATAACATCTAAATGTTATTTGAACTATTGCTATTTTTAAGTTTTCTTATTACCTAAAGACAAAATATTGTACATCTGATATTTATTGCATGGTATTCTTGAAATGTAAACAGAAATAAAATTTATGTCTGACATAAGTGTATCAATGTCACTAGTGGGGGGTACACATGTTTTGATTTCTCTATTGACAGCAACGTTAAACGTACTTTGAAAAAATGGAATTAACGGAAGATGATGTACCTGGAGCAAAATTGGAATTTTCCAAAGTTCAAGACCATCTTGTCCGGGACTTGAAACGATGATAGCTTGCATGCCGTGGTTTACCTGTTTCAGGTAATAAAAATGTACTCGTAGAAACTTGTCAGTCGTTGGTAAGGTGACTTAGAGAATTAGAAAAAATAGTAATTGGAGTATGTACGATCGTCAATTCTCAATTAAATAAAGTGACAAACATAAAATGAACTGTCAACGACAACTAACCTTTTTACGAGTACCTACATTTTTATCAAATGAAACATGTAAACTACGACATGCAAGCCATCGTTTTGAGTCCCGGACAAGATGGTTTTGAACTTTGGCAAATTTCAATTTTGCTCCAGGTAGATCATCATCTTCCGTTAATTCCATTTTTTTAAAAGTACGTTTAACGGTGTTCTCAATAGATAAATCAAAACATGTGTACCCCCCACTAGTGCTCCCTCTGCTGGATCTTTTTTTAATCATCAGAGGAAACAGGCTAATTAATTTAAACCAGTTCTATCTTGACACAAGTGTTTTTGGCAAGACATGATATATATTCTAGAGATGTTGATTTTCGTTACTTTTGAGTATTCGGTACGAATCGTTACTATTGTGTAAAGCAGAGGTTCCTAAACTTTTTTCTCATAGACCACTTTAAAAATTTTGCTGGTTCCGGTGAACATTACGTTTCTACCATTTTCCCAAAACTCGACAAAAAATGTGAAGATTAGATATAACTATGGAAATTTGCGATGCGGGTGAGTTCGAACCACAAATTAACAGTTTTCGAAAAAAAAGGTGAGAATTGATTGGTTAATAAGGTTAATTATTTAATTGATTGTGCTGTGAGAGGATGAGAAAAAAGTAAAGTTGGCCAATAAAAAAAGTAATTCCATCCAACTTTACTTTTTTGAAATCTACTTACAGCACAAGAAACCAATCAATTCTCACTTATTTTATTTAGAAAACTTCCCATTCGGAGTGGTAAAAAATAAAAATATTACATTTTCTTGTGTCGTATTTATTCAAATATATAATTATTACACTATTAACAGTCGTAATATAATTAAAATTAAACATTAACAACGTAACGTAACTTCTACAATGATAATCACAAAATAGTCATAATTTTAATGGGAGGGATGTACTTGATGGATTGACAGCAAATTATTAATATTTGGCTTCAGTTTTGTTAGGAATAACCGCAAGCCTCCTCGTTCATGATATTCAATCAGCTCCTTTTTTGTTAAAAGGTTTGTATCGATGCTAAAACTTTTTTCGACAAGACATGACGAAGGAAACGCTATCAGAAACTATTCTCCACAGTCCAGGATATTTTTCGGGTATTTCTGCTTGCAGTCAAAATGTTAAATACCCTCTTTTAAATTTCACCTTCAGCTCTTCATTAGTGCTAAGCTCGAGTATCTCCTCTTGTAATATCACATTCTCCAATTCCGTTCCATCAAATGGATTTATGATCCATGGTGGTATTTCCATCGACAGATTATCTTAAAATCTGATTTTCTACCTGTGACATGTTTGAAAACTGGGAAAATTCGCGCCGACTAATATTTTGCTTCATAAATTTAAATTTTCCAAGAAAAGCTGAAATTGCACTCTTTGTTTTTATTGAATTGATGCTGTCTCCTTGTAATTGTAAGTTGATGTCATTAAATTTTTTGAATAAATTGTCAAATACGCGATGTCTGCTTTCAAATTGATCAGGTTTTCTTTTAAATCTGGATCTTTACTTTCCAGAAACTGTAAAACTGATTCATAAAGTGAGTAGAAGCTTGTTGAACATGCACCTTTCGACAGCCAGCGTACCTGCTTCGGTATATAAGAGCAATTGTGCAAATAAAAGCCCATTCAATGCATTGCTTCTTATTTTGTTGACTGCATTAATCACAAATTGAAGCAACCTAGGTATTGTCGGTGGATGACACTAAAACTGCAGTTACCTCTGGTATAATTCTTTCAAGATGGCTTATAAACCCACGATATCGCCGAAATAACGTTTGTGAATGTAATCGACTTTTCCTTAAAAAAATCACTCACGACATTAAATGTTGATTCATCTTTAGTGTCCGTCTTCAAAGTTTTCGCTGAGCTTCTTATGATCTTAATATTATCTGCCTACATTGGAAAGTGAAGTCAAGCCAACATTTTAGTTTTTCATTATCAAAACCAGATACATTTTCGTGGACCCCCGCTTACGAATTGTGAACCCCCATTTTTTTGTCACGCCAACGTAGACCCCGGTCGAGTCTCCCGTGGACCTCTGAGGGACTAAAACAATAAACTTATATTTTACCGAAATAACATGTAGGTAATAAAAATGTAACAAAGTCTGAAACAAAAAGACATATTTAGAAAAGAAGTCGTTTTTTAAGCACAGCAATCAGATCAGCAACACTGACAAATATCAAATCTCATTGCAAATGCTTTGCTTTTAATTTCGGTATTTGTATTTATTTTTCATGAAATCCGTGCGTAATATCGAAATCGTGCATTGGCATCAAGTAACGAATCATTACTTTTTCAACACCTCTTTCGAATGTTCAACCACGTAAAAACATAAATACATTCACCAGCACAGAATAGAAATAATTATTTTACCACCGATCGTTCAAAATTTTTGAAAACGAGAACAAAAACGGATTCCTTAGCCGCAACATTTTCTTACTTCAGACGCTAACCGTCAAATTAGTTAGCCAACCAATAAAACATAAACTCTGAGTGTATCCAAGGCTTATGATTGGCTGTAAAACACTATCGCCATCCTCTTTTTACAACAAATTTGCACTGATGCCGAAACACGTAAACTTTTAACTCGAGGGGGACACTTTTTGGCGCTAATTTCACAAATGTCAGGTTCACCTCCTTCCTATACATGAGATACACATTTTACATTTTTTCAAATGGCTTTAGGTATCAAAGTGATACCTCATTGAAAAGATCTGGTAAATCTATGTTCATTTTAACATATCAATTTATGAACTATACTTAATTTAAGAACTCATGCGATTTGTCTTGTTTGAGCTTGGAAAATGAAAAATAATAAAACTTGTTAATAAAAACGTATTTATTCTTGTAAAAAAAGATCACAAGTTAACATTGATATCAACTAAAATTAGTACATTATCACTTAAATAATTATAGATTTTCCCTTATTGGTTGTTTATGTGCTATATAAAGAGTAATAATACTTCCGAGGGCGCTGACTAAGAAGATTACATCAAACCAGCGATGATAGAAATTGAACTGTAAGGCACCTAAAACTTGGGTGATGATAGTTCGATACTGAACTGGCATATTCATCCTTAATAATAGGACAGATGATACAAAATACATTCCCATTATTTGGGCAAGAACCAGGACAATTATGTTCGAACTTTTACTCGATGACATTCTGTTGAAGAACTGAAAAAGAAATAATGTTTTAAAAGCATTACGATTTTGTAACTAGCATTTTTAAATGCTTGTAACATTATTCTGCACTTATGATTCGTTTAGTTGCCAATTCCATCACTTATATCAAAAAAATGCATTCATGAAAAATTTGTAGAAAGTATGATATAAGTTGTTGGCTGAACACGCAACTATATAATTCATGTTTTCAAGGGAGGGTTAGATTGACCATTGTTGGTGAAGACTTGGCTTGTGGATTGACATGATCTCCACCATCGCAGGCAACATTGGAAAGCACTGTATTTTGAAAGGCTTTTTAGATATCAACAAACTGTTAGTTCCTTTTGTTAAGATTCTTCTATATCTAGCATCACATAATTCTCTAAAAATCTTTATCAGCAGTCTAAAGCGCATGGACTGGTAAGCCAGGGTTGCGAGTTGAGCAGCTTGAAGGCTTGGCGAGTCTGAAGCTTCAGTGCGTTCTAATGGCGCATTTTTGAGGATTTTTTGCGTAAACAAAGCAGGTCAGAACCGCTATTACTCGGCTCTTACTGCGAGGTTCGTCGAATCGCGAGTGTCGATTTTACATCGTTTTCTGCTAGAAAAAAATTCCGTGATATTTGCCAAGACCCCCCTCTCCCCCAAGCGAAATTTTGTGAGATTCAGGTCGTTACCCCCCATGAACACCTCACGTAATGTATGGACGCCCCCATATTATTTTGTTGGGAATTTACATTAGAACAAGATAAACAAAAAAGAAAAGTCAATGTTGGAGAGAATCTTTATATAAGTATCAAGAAAGGTAAGTATATTCAGGTTCGAAGACTTTTATCGGTTCCAGATCTTGTTTTTTTCGATTCTTTCACTTTCTGCAGTAGTTTTCAAGAAGTTAACATCAAAGTCAAATCCCAGGTTCTAAGACAAGCTATGACTTTTGATAACATCAAACTCCTGCCAAACTTTATGCAAGTAGAATGACATTAATGTTTATTTCTAATACTTGTATCCTTTTTTTTAATACAACTGTACACTAGATTAATTGCAAATACACGTTTAAGTAACTTACCTTTGTTAATGTGATTATAAAACCTCTGATGGAAGTAACAACAATACATCCGATTAAATAAAAAGATACTTGTTGAGACCAAAAATCCACATCGAAGTTCCAACCCATCCAGTGAACAGCTATTTCAATTCCTCTTGTTACAGGATCCTTTTTACCCACTCTGTCAAATACAATATTTATTGTGCACTAAAAATATAATATAGAAATTCATTTTAATACTCTTAAATAATCTACTTCGGATGTAGCAGACATGGCTGACGTTTCTTTATCAAAAATTTGCTTTGCATCTATAATATTAGCTCAATTGTTCAAACACACTGTTAAACTAAGTAATCTATTTTATACATACTCACAATAAATATCTTCCATAGACAATAACCTGAAAAAATATATCCGAGAAAATTGAAGTATATTCCTTTCCACGTTTTAGACCATTCAATTCGTTCCAGCATGTTTCTATTTTCATGAACTTCTAAGAATAATGTTCTACTCAAAGCTTCTAACCCTTCAGTCTCCAATCTCAACTGGGAGATATCTAAAAATATATAAAAACATGCTGCATTTTATCTATATACTAAAACATACATATACCTTGAAAACCAAGGAAATTAAGATGCTGAATATTATCGTAGGGAGGGAATGAAAATATAATTAATATAAAAGTGAGGTAGATTCAAGTTTTATAGAAATACAACTATGTGTATATGTAGATATAGTTTGCGGCAATATCTCAATGATGTGTCTAAGTTCGAATTAAAAGTATTCATTCAATTGAGTGATAAAAATACTTTTACTAACTTTCTTCACTTCTGTTCACTCCAACAGAAGATAAAATGGACCAGAGTCCTTTCCTTTTAGTACCTTCATTTACTTTTTCTAGGGATTGCTTTCTTGCTATTGCTAGTTTCTTTTTTCTTAAGACTATCATATCCATGGTTTGCATTAACCTTTTCTCTGTGTTAAGAACATCAGCTTCTGAAACTTCCCTAAAATTGTTTATCAATGTACTCACCTCACTAGGGTAAAGGCCAATCTTCTTGAAATTATTATTAAATTTTAATTATTTTATCTATATATAATAATATATTTTTTGAAACATTCATTTACCTCATAAAATAAGCCATTGAAGAATAAGGATAGTTTACAGCACCAAATCCAGAAAGTAAAGCCATTACAGTCACTCCGATCACTCCAATACGGGATACTAATTGCTCCATTGAAAGTACTCCCTGTTTAGGATTCATTATTGGAAATGGATCGCCAATTTTCCAAAATATCACCAGAAAAACCAGCCACACTAGTATAGTTAAGCGTTTTACATAATCTGGTTTAACTGAAAAAAGTGAAATATGGTTTAACAGAATAAATGTTTGATATAATGGTGTAGGCATAAAAAAAATTATGACAAAATCGCAGGTAGAATTAACAATTGATCTTATGACTTTATGGTTTTCATGAATATTATCTCTTGTGTTAAATAAAGGTGAAGTGTTGATTATTTAAAACAATAAACATAGTGTCCCATTTCAATTCTCAAAAACAACAAACAAAATAATATGATTAGCAACATAAAATAATGAATATAATAATGAAAAATGTATATTAACTCACCATATCTTATATTACTAATGCAGTAGTAACCAATATAAAAAGGATTTAATACAATTACAACAAACAGCATCATGTACAACATTACGTACCAGTAGAAATAGCGGGAGCTACAAAATTAATGAATAAATTGAATCTTATTTTTTTAGTCTTTCAAATAGCAGTAAACATAATCAAAGTTTGCAGGCACTTTTTACACAAAGAATTCAAAAAGTTATCTAATTATGAGTAAATATGTTTATGTAGATAATAAATGAACTCACCTAGAATCCAGTAATCCCAATATTTCAAAAATAATCAATTCAAACATTGTACATGATAAAGTAAGAGTTAATGAAAAAATAAGCTGAACCATAATATGTCGTACTTCATAATTCTTGAAAAGCCGTTTCATAAAAAAAATCCAGGCTCCCACAAAGAATGCTACCTGAAATAATAAAATTTTCATCACCAATAAATTTTCATAAGTATTAATCATATTTACCTGTGATACTAGTATAATGATAGTATCTTGTAGAAAGTTCATTTTGAAGTGGATTGTAATCCTTCACATGTGAAAATATTTTAATTTTTAGGCAATAAAGGAACTTTTTTCATTCATTGTTTTCGAAAAGTGTCCATTACACATCATCATAATTATGTGTGGTTATGTTAAGATGTAAATTTAACGTTTGCTCTTTAGTTACCATAGATGTATAGCACATAGTTCTATGGTTATCAATAGGTTGGAGAGAGTAAATGCAAATTGAAAATCAGTCAGATTTTCATATTTTCGCTGATATAGGGGGATAAGTGGCTTTGAACCTTCCTAAGCTATATAATTAATGTATCTTGAAATCATGTAGAATTATGTTTAAATTAATTTAATTGCAACCACTCGGAATTCTTAATTCGTATGAAAATTCAAACGAATGAACGATCATCGTGTAACAACTTAAAAAATTTTGGAAACTTTCGAAGTGTCTGCCTCACGCTCAAAGTACGAAACTGTATCTCGTCATCATAGTTGCGATAACTATTTATTTTTTCCATTTATTCTTTTTTACTTTAATTTCGATTTTAATTTCATCATTCCACCAATTTGTTTTCTTTTTATTTTTATTAACAATGGTTATTCCGCATGTTGTTCTGGCTACTTTTATTATTGCTTCTTTAAATAATTGCCACAGCTCCTCTACCGTATATCCCTCTGTATTTTCAACAATTCTTGTCATTACTTTTTCTCTTTCTTCTATATATATTATTGCTATTTCTTTTCCTCTTAGTTTGTATGTTTTTATTGTGTTAATATTCTTATGGCGTGTTGTTTCACTTGCTCCTTCATTTTCTTTTCCCTCTGTCGGTACTTTAATTTGTGACATTACTAGGAAGTGATCTGTATACAATTCGGCCCCTCTTTTGACTCTTGTATCTTTTACATCTTTTCTGTAGTTTTTATTTATTATTATATAGTCTATTATTGATCTCTCGTTTCTGCTTATAACCTCTCTTGTATATTTATGTATATTTTTATGTTCAAAGCATGTGTTTGTTATGATCAAATTGTTAATTATACAGAAGTCTATCAATCTCTTCCCATTATTGTTTCTTATATTTTCGCCGCACTTTCCCACTGTTCCTCCTGTTTCTGAATCCTTTTTCCCTACCCTTCCATTTAAGTCTCCTATTATAATTAGTCTATCTTTTATATTTTCTATTGTATCTGATAGCTGTTCCCAGAAACTATCTTTTACTTGCATTTTTTCATCTTCACTTGGTCCATATACTACTACAATCGTTGTTTTGGCTTCTTTTTGTAATTCAAGTTCTATTATTAGGATTCTTTCTGTAACTATGCATCCGACTCCTTCACTCGCTCTCTGGTTTTGTTTTGGATTATTGTGATTATATGAAAATGAAAAACTGGTACTGGAATGATCTTTTAATGTAAAAATGACAACTACATATATAACTGTCTTATTTGACAACATGAAAATACAAGTGAATGTTACAAACTTAAACAAAACAATACCTGCAGACAACGCTTTACTAAATTCAATACTCCCACTTTTTGTTACAAGTCAATGTCAACATTCACTTTGACAATACATTCAACATTTGACAAAAATGTTGATGTTTCAATTTTGATAATGCCTTTGTCATGATATCGGCTGCCTGGTCATCTGTTTGAACATTTGTAATTCAAAAAATTCATCTTTGAATTTCTCTCGGATAAAATGGTAACGTACGTCAATATGCTTAGTTCTCTTATGAAACTCTGGATTCTTCACAAGTCGTATTGCGCTTTGATTATCCATAAATAAAACTGGTACATCCAATTTAACTTGTCGAAGATCACATAAGAGATTCTTCAACCAGACAAGTTCTTTTATAGCTTGTGACGCTGCCACATACTCGGATTCTGTTGTGGATAGTGCGACGGATTTTTGTCGTTCTGATCCCCAGCTAATTACACTTCCTCCAAGCATGAAAACATAACCTGATGTTGATCTTCGTGTTTGCGTGTCTCCAGCATAGTCGGCATCACTATACCCGCAAAAGTCTAAATTGTTTCCCCTTACGAAACGTATTCCTTTGTTCATCGTACCTTTAATATATTTCATAATGTGTTTTACTGCATTCACATGTGCAGTAGCTGGTTTTTCCAAATATCGACTGACGCTTCCAACTGCGAAACTAATATCTGGTCTGGTTGCAACGGCCAGATACATCAAGCTCCCGACAGCCTCTCGATAAGGACAACCGATTTTTTTATCAGCTTCAAAATCTCCGAGGTTTTGTGAACTAGCTAATGGAGTTGTCACTGTCTTACAATATGTCATATCAAAACGATCAAGAACCTTTCTTGCATATCCTTGTTGATGAACATGAATCGATCCATCCAAAAGCTGATCAATTTCGAGTCCCAAAAAACATTTCAGCTCAAAAATTTTGATCTCAAATTCTCTCTGTAAGTGTCTAATGACCGGCTTAATGGCTTCTTGTTCTTCTGCTGCAATCAATCCATCGTCAACGTAAATTGCCAAAATTAACATTCCATCTTTTCCGTCGCTAACAAAAACGCATGGATCGGATCCACTCTCTTTGAAACTGTTAAGGAAAGAAGTAAGCTTCTTATTCCAACAGCGCGAAGCCTGCTTCAAACCATATAAACTTTTGTATAGTTTACACACTCGGCCACTGTTGTCATTATATCCAATTGGCTGGCTCATATAAACATTTTCTTCTAAATCGCCATTTAGAAAAGCCGTTTTCACATCAAACTGTTTTAGTGTCATACGCTTTGCCGCAGCCAATGCTAGGATCGCTCTGATTGATGTAAACTTCACCACTGGACTAAATGTTTCCTGGTAATCGATTCCGTACTCTTGTGTAAAGCCTCGTACTACCAATCGTGCCTTATACCGATTAACACTCCCATCCGGATTTTCTTTGACCTTGTAGACCCAGCGATTGTCAATCACTTTTTGATCAACTGGCGCATCGACCAAAATCCAAGTATGATTTTTCATAAGTGAATCGTACTCTTCATCCATTGCTCGCTCCCACTGCTTGTAATCAATCGACTGAATTGCCTGCTCATACGTTCTTGGCTCATCACTGACTGCCAACATTGCAGAATGTTCACCAGTTACCAGATGTGTTAATGTGTTACGATCACGTAGACGCCTATTGACAATATTTCCGCTATCAAGATCGCAGGTCATACCACGATTTTTCTGTTGATCTAGTGACGCACATTCATTTGTGTCCTTATCTTCGTCATTTTCATTTTCTGCACCTTTGTCAATACCATAATTGTCTTCGTTTTCGTTATTTTCATTCTTACTGACTACACTAGCATTTTCTTCAACACAAATATCGAGTGTTCCCATTGAATTTTCTAACAAAAAAACGACGTCTCGTGAGATCTCGATTTTACTAGCTTTCGAATTCCAAACTCGATATCCCTTTGAATTATTGTCATAACCAACAAACATACATTTTTCTGCCTTCGCGTCGAGCTTCTGACGTTTTTCTTTTGGAATGTGAATAAATACTTCCGAACCAAAAATCCGTAAATGGTCTAGCTTCGCCTCCTTGTTATGCCATAATTCATACGGTGATTTGTTGTCAACTGTGCTTGTTCCAGTTTGATTTAGCACATGAACTGCTGTATTTACTGCTTCCGCCCAGAATTTCCTATCAATCTTCTTTGCCTCAAGCATTGTCCTTGCTGATTCAACGATAGTTCGTATTTCCCTTTCTGCACAACCATTCTGCTCTGGTGTATATGGCACAGTTCGTTGATGATGAATTCCAGCTGCTTCAAAGAAAACTTTCAGCTTTTCATTGACAAACTCTGTGCCGTTGTCAGATCTGATATTGCGAACACTGTGACCATGCTTCTTCTGAATCAGTTTAACACATTTTTCGATAATACTCGCTACTTCTGATTTTTGTTTCATGAAATATACGAAACGAAAATGAGAATAATCATCTTTGAGCAACAAAAAATATCTGGATCCACCAATTGAATTCGTCTGAAACGGACCACACACGTCAGTATGAATGATTTCGCCACACATCTTTGACTTTTCTTCGCGACTCTTGAAACTGCTTCGATGATGCTTTCCATAGACACAAGCTTCACATGCAAATTCCTCATCAATGAAATCTATACCCCGACTTAGTAGAAACTTCTTCACATGTGTCGAATTCTGATGTCCTAGACGTTCGTGCCATGAACGAAGTGTAGCGTTTTTGATTGCTACACTCGCTGTAGTTTCAATCTTTGATGGTTGTATTGTTCTGAACAACATTTGAAACAAACCTTTTCTGCGAATTCCCACTGCAACAATGTTTCCATCTTTCAGCAATTTGCAACCTTCGTTGTTCATGTTCAATTGATGCCCGCGATCTGTCACCTTTCCCGATGAAAACAAATTTTTCTTAAGTTCCGGCACGAACAAGACTCCCATGACTCGTTTGCGAATCCATTCATCTCCATTAAAAGCAAAAATGTTGATATCGCCTTTGCCCAGAGCCATTATCTTGTCACCATTACCAACTGTAATTGGTTCAGCTATTTCCGTATAGTTTTCGAACCATTCTCGGCGATGACTCATGTGATCAGTTGCACCTGAGTCCAAAATCCAAGTATCCTATTTGTTGTTTTGTAACAAATAAAAGCATCATTTGAATTTTCTTCTTTTCTCCCGTTGAAGTTAGTCTTCTTTTCCGAGCATTCCCATTTCCAGTGGCCCTTTTTTCCACATTTGAAGCATTTGCCTTTCGGTTTGTCATTTTTATCTGTCGCTTTGTTATTATTCGATGAATTTCCTTTCTTGTAATTATTGATTTGTTTCTTCGAGAAGATTCTCTTAGCCATTAGCGCCTCTACTTCTTGAACTTGACCCTGCGACTTCAAACGAAGTTCTTCTGCCATCAAACGAGCCCGCAAATTTGCCAAAGTTTGACTATCTGCGTTTGCAGATTCCCATGCACTATGGAAATGATTAAACTCGGACGGTAGTGACATTAAAATCTTCGAAATTACCATGGACTCAGAAATAATTTCTTTTTGATCACGTAATTGCTGCACTATTTCCATTAATTTTGATAAAAATGTCGCAATGTCATCTTCCGGTTGTTTTGTGTAGCCATAATATTTTTGTTGTAAAAATAAAATATTTGCCTTTGATGTTTGCTCATACGTACTTTTGAGCGTCTCCCACATCTCTTGAGCTGTTTCACAATTCATAATCTGCAGTAATGCCTGTTTCATACAAGTCGTGGAAATTGCTCGTCTGGCCATAGCATCCGCCTTCTTCCAAGTCACAATTTCCTTCGCATAATTTGTACATTCAGATGTCGGTTTGACGTTTGTTCCATCGACGTAGTCAAAAAGATCGTTAGCTTCTAAAATCTGACGCATCTGAAACTTCCATGTTAGCCAGTTGCTGCCGCTTTCCAGCTTTTCAATATTAACGCGATCGCCTTCCATTTATTTTGTCTTTTAATAATTATCGGCTTCAAAACTTCAAAAATAAATTGCTTTCCAATTTTCTTTTTTTGAGTTCACAAATAATTCTTGCACAAAATAAATAACGATATTTACTGCAGTTAATCTTCCTTTACAATTTCACGTAATCTGGGCCCATAACCTTTTGAATTATTGTGATTATATGAAAATGAAAAACTGGTACTGGAATGATCTTTTAATGTAAAAATGACAACTATATAACTGTCTTATTTGACAACATGAAAATACAAGTGAATGTTACAAACTTAAACAAAACAATACCTGCAGACAACGCTTTACTAAATTCAATATTTTGTTCTACTCCACAGTATATTAGTGTGTTCCCTCCCTTTAAAATTTTTTCTCCCTTACCTTTCATCTTAGTTTCCGTTATTCCCAGTATGTCTAATCCTGCTTTAGTGAATTCCTCTTCTAATTCATATTCTTTCCCTGTTATACTTCTAATGTTCCACGTTCCAATTTTCCATATTTTATCTTTAATTTTTATTTCTTTATGTCTTGATTCCAAATTAAGTCCCTGTTCATTGCCATGGTCATCATTTTTGTGTATATTTGTATCTACGTTTTCTAGTTTTTTGTAGTGCGTGTTATCTTCCTCAGTTGTTCCGTTATGTTTGTGCTAATTGTAGATCTTTCACTAGATGTTCTTTTCTTGTTGCTATTTTCTCCGTATATATTTGTCTGTTGGCTTAATTCAGCGTTTGAAATTTTAACATTTTATAAAAGTTATGTAAACACTTGTCTTAAGAGTGGCTTAAAATCATTAAGTTTGCTTACGGATACTTGTGCCTCCCAAAAGCTATATAATTAATGTACCTATATTTGAATATTTCTTATTAATTGTTCTCTTGTTTCTTTTTCCGTCATTCCGGAGAATATTTTGTATCAAACCAAACTGCTTTGTAATATTTTTACATGAATAAATAGCTTACTGAATGTTCAAATCATGTAGAATTATAGACGTCATTATATTACTAATATGACAATTATTTACAGTTAACTGTAATTAAGTAAAATGTAGAATTATGAATAAATGGCTTACTTAATCTTCAAATCATGTAGAATTATGTTTAAATTAATATAATTGCAACCACTCGGAATGCTTCGTACTCTTAGTTCGTATGAAAATTCAAACGAATGAACGATCATCGTGTAACAACTTCTAAAATTTTGGAAACTTTCAAAGTGTCTGCCTCACGCTTAGAGTACGAAACTGTATCTCGTCATCACAGTTGCGATAACTCTACTTGTGAGTAGAGAGTATGCGAAGATATACTACAGAAATGATCCTGTGAAGTATGATCTTAACCAAAATAGCAACAGTTTTAGTATTTAGTACGATCTGCTAGAACGACACTTATAAGTTTTAAGTGGCGACATCTATGAGTCAAAAGAATAATCATAGGTAAGTAGATTTTTTTGAGTATTTACCTTAGATATTAACAGCAAAATTTAACTTAAGTTATTATTAATTATTCCATGGAAATAGGTTTTAATTTTAATTTAACTTATTACCATTTACGAAAAATGTATATCATTAATACATGTTAATTATGACAAATTTATGAACACGGTACATTTTTTGAGTTCAAGTGGTGGGGAGGAGGTACAATGTTTTCTTACTTTTACTAAATTAAGGGGGGGGGGGTAGATAAATCTTAGGTAAGATGAATAAAATTATGAAAATGTTTCCAAAACAGTCGTTATGATTTAAATAAACTACTATTTTAACTTCAATACGTAGTTCGCGTACAGTAGAAATGGTTTAATTTTTGTATAATTTGAGCAAAGGTACTTAAATTTGAAAATGATTCAGCGTTTCAAATTTCAACATTTTATAAAACTTATGTAAACATTTTTACTATGAGAGGCTTAATATCATTAACTTTGCTTACGGATACTTGTGCCCCCAAAGCTATATAATTAATGTATTTGAATATTTCTTATTAATTGTTCTCTTGTTTCTTTTTCCGTCATTCCGGAGAATGTTTTGTATCAAACTGCTTTGTAATATTTTTACATGAATAAATTGCTTATTTAATGTTCAAATCATGTAGAATTATGTTTAAATTAATATAATTGCAACCACTCGGAATGCTTCGTACTCTTAGTTCGTATGAAAATTCAAACGAATGAACGATCATCGTGTAACAACTCCAAAAATTTTGAAACTTTCGAAGTGTCTGCCTCACGCTCAGAGTACGAAACTGTATCTCGTCATCATAGTTGCGATAACTCTACTTGTGAGTAAAGAGTATGCGAAGATCTACTACAGAAATGATCCTGTGAAGTATGATCTTAACCAAAATAGCAACAGTTTTAGTATTTAGTACGATCTGCTAGAACGACACTCATAAGTAATAAGCGGCGACATCTATGAGTCAAAAGAATAATCATAAGTAAGTAGATTTTTTGACCTTAAATATTAACAGCAATATTTAACTTAAGTTATTATTAATTATTCCATAGAAATAGGTCTCAATTTTAATTTACCTTATTACCATTTACGAAAAATGTATATTATTAATATATTTTAATTGCAACAAATTGATGAACACAGTACATTTTTTGAGTTCAAGTGGTGGGGAGGAGGTACAATGTTTTCTTACTTTTACAAAATGAAGGAGGGGGGGGTGGATAAATCTTAGGTAAGATGAATAAAATTATGAAAATGTTTCCAAAACTGTCGTTATAATTTAAATAAACAACTATTTTAACCTGAATACGCAGTCCGTGGACATTATTGATGGTTTATTTTTTTTTAATTTGAGCAACAATACTTAAATTTGAAGATAATTCAGCGTTTGAAATTTTTACATTTTATAAAAGTTATGTAAACACTTGTCTTATGAGTGTCTTAAAATCATTAAGTTTGCTTACGGACACTTGTGCCCCCCAAAGCTATATAATTAATTTATTTGAATATTTCTTATTAAATGTTCTCTTGTTTCTTTTTCCGTCATTCCGGAGAATATTTTGTATCAAACTGCTTTGTAATATTTTTACATGAATAAATGGCTTACTTAATCTTCAAATCATGTAGAATATTATGTTTAAATTAATTTAATTGCAACCACTCGGAATGCTTCGTACTCTTAGTTCGTATGAAAATTCAAACGAATGAACGATCATCGTGTAACAACTCCAAAAATTTTGAAACTTTCGAAGTGTCTGCCTCACGCTCAGAGTACGAAACTGTATCTCGTCATCATAGTTGCGATAACTCTACTTGTGAGTAAAGAGTATGCGAAGATCTACTACAGAAATGATCCTGTGAAGTATGATCTTAACCAAAATAGCAACAGTTTTAGTATTTAGTACGATCTGCTAGAACGACACTCATAAGTAATAAGCGGCGACATCTATGAGTCAAAAGAATAATCATAAGTAAGTAGATTTTTTGACCTTAAATATTAACAGCAATATTTAACTTAAGTTATTATTAATTATTAATTTACCTTATTAACATTTACGAAAAATGTATATTATTTATATATTTTAATTGTAACAAATTGTTGAACACAGTACATTTTTTGAGTTCAAGTGGTGTGGAGGGGGTACAAGGTTTTCTTACTTTTACAAAATGAGGGGGGTAGATAAATCTTACGTAAGATGAATAAAATTATGAAAATGTTTTCAAAACACTCGTTAAAATTTAAATAAATTACTATTTTAACTTGAATACGCAGTCCGTGGACAGTAAAAATGGTTTAATTTTTTTTAAATTTGAGCGATAAACTTGAATTTGAAGATAATTCAGCGTTTCAAATTTCAACATTTTATGTAAACATGTGAGAGACTTAAAATCATTAATTTTGCTTATGGATACTTGTGCCTCCCTAAGCTATATAATTAATGTATGAATATTTTTTATTAATTGTTTCTTTTCCCGTCATTCCGGAGAATATTATTTTTTATCAACCTGCTTTGTAGTTTTTTACATGAATAAATGACTTACTTAATCTTCAATTCATGTAGAATTATGTTTAGAATAACTAATTGCAACCACTCGGAATGCTTCGTACTCTTAGTTCGTATGAAAATTCAAACGAATGAACGATCATCGTGTAACAACTTCCAAAATTTTGAAAACTTTCGAAGTGTCTGCCTCACGCTCAGAGTACGAAACTGTATCTCGTCATCATAGTTGCGATAACTCTACTTGTGGGTAGAGAGTATGCGAAGATATACTACAGAAATGATCCTGTGAAGTATGATCTTAACCAAAATAGCAACAGTTTTAGTATTTAGTACGATCTGCTAGAACGATACTTATAAGTTTTAAGTGGCGACATCTATGAATCAAAAGAATAATCATAAGTAAGTAGATTTTTTTGAGCATTTACCTTAAATATTAACAGTAATATTTAACTTAATTTATTATCAATTATTCCATAGAAATAGGTCTCAATTTTAATTTACCTTATTACCATTTACGAAAAATGTATATTTTTAATACATTTTAATTGTAACAAATTGATGAATACAGTACATTTTTTGAGTTCAAGTGGTGGGGGGGAGGTACAGTGTTTTCTTACTTTGACAAAATGAAGGGGGGGTAGATAAATCTTAGGTAAGATGAATAAAATTATGAAAATGTTTCCAAAACTGTCGTTATAATTTAAATAAACAACTATTTTAACCTGAATACGCAGTCCGTGGACATTATTGATGGTTTATTTTTTTTAAATTTGAGCAACAATACTTAAATTTGAAGATAATTCAGCGTTTGAAATTTTTACATTTTATAAAAGTTATGTAAACACTTGTCTTATGAGTGTCTTAAAATAATTAAGTTTGCTTACGGACACTTGTGCCCCCCAAAGCTATATAATTAATTTATTTGAATATTTCTTATTAAATGTTCTCTTGTTTCTTTTTCCGTCATTCCGGAGAATATTTTGTATCAAACTGCTTTGTAATATTTTTACATGAATAAATGGCTTACTTAATCTTCAAATCATGTAGAATATTATGTTTAAATTAATTTAATTGCAACCACTCGGAATGCTTCGTACTCTTAGTTCGTATGAAAATTCAAACGAATGAACGATCATCGTGTAACAACTTCAAAAATTTTGAAACTTTCGAAGTGTCTGCCTCACGCTCAGAGTACGAAACTGTATCTCGTCATCATAGTTGCGATAACTCTACTTGTGAGTAAAGAGTATGCGAAGATCTACTACAGAAATGATCCTGTGAAGTATGATCTTAACCAAAATAGCAACAGTTTTAGTATTTAGTACGATCTGCTAGAACGACACTCATAAGTAATAAGCGGCGACATCTATGAGTCAAAAGAATAATCATAAGTAAGTAGATTTTTTGACCTTAAATATTAACAGCAATATTTAACTTAAGTTATTATTAATTATTAATTTACCTTATTAACATTTACGAAAAATGTATATTATTAATATATTTTAATTGTAACAAATTGTTGAACACAGTACATTTTTTGAGTTCAAGTGGTGGGGAGGGGGTACAATGTTTTCTTACTTTTACAAAATGAGGGGGGTAGATAAATCTTACGTAAGATGAATAAAATTATGAAAATGTTTTCAAAACACTCGTTAAAATTTAAATAAATTACTATTTTAACTTGAATACGCAGTCCGTGGACAGTAAAAATGGTTTAATTTTTTTTAAATTTGAGCAATAATCTTGAATTTGAAGATAATTCAGCGTTTCAAATTTCAACATTTTATGTAAACATGTGAGAGACTTAAAATCATTAATTTTGCTTATGGATACTTGTGCCTCCCTAAGCTATATAATTAATGTATGAATATTTTTTATTAATTGTTTCTTTTCCCGTCATTCCGGAGAATATTATTTTTTATCAACCTGCTTTGTAGTTTTTTACATGAATAAATGGCTTACTTAATCTTCAATTCATGTAGAATTATGTTTAGAATAACTAATTGCAACCACTCGGAATGCTTCGTACTCTTAGTCCGTATGAAAATTCAAACGAATGAACGATCATCGTGTAACAACTTCAAAAATTTTGAAACTTTCGAAGTGTGCCTCACGCTCAGAATACGAAACTGTATCTCGTCACCATAGTTGCGATAACTCCTTGTGGGTAGAGAGTATGCGAAGATCTACTACAGAAATGATCCTGTGAAGTATGATCTTAACCAAAATAGCAACAGTTTTAGTATTTAGTACGATTTGCTAGAACGATACTTATAAGTTTTATGTGGCGACATCTATGAGTCAAAAGAATAATCATAAGTAAGTAGATTTTTTTGAGCATTTACCTTAAATATTAACAGCAATATTTAACTTAATTTATTATTAATTATTCCATAGAAATAGGTCTCAATTTTAATTTACCTTATTACCATTTATGTAAAATGTATGTTATTAATACATTTTAATTGTAACAAATTGATGAACACAGTACATTTTTTGAGTTCAAGTGGTGGGGGGGGGAGGGGGAGGTACAGTGTTTTCTTACTTTGACAAAATGAAGGGGGGGTAGATAAATCTTAGGTAAGATGAATAAAATTATGAAAATGTTTCCAAAACTGTCGTTATTATTTAAATAAACAACTATTTTAACCTGAATACGCAGTCCGTTGACAGAATTGATGGTTTATTTTTTTTTAAATTTGAGCAACAATACTTAAATTTGAAGATAATTCAGCGTTTGAAATTTTTACATTTTATAAAAGTTATGTAAACACTTGTCTTATGAGTGGCTTAAAATCATTAAGTTTGCTTACGGACACTTGTGCCCCCCAAAGCTATATAATTAATTTATTTGAATATTTCTTATTAAATGTTCTCTTGTTTCTTTTTCCGTCATTCCGGAGAATATTTTGTTTCAAACTGCTTTGTAATATTTTTACATGAATAAATGGCTTACTTAATCTTCAAATCATGTAGAATATTATGTTTAAATTAATTTAATTGCAACCACTCGGAATGCTTCGTACTCTTAGTTCGTATGAAAATTCAAACGAATGAACGATCATCGTGTAACAACTTCAAAAATTTTGAAAACTTTCGAAGCGTCTGCCTCACGCTCAGAGTACGAAACTGTATCTCGTCATCATAGTTGCGATAACTCTACTTGTGAGTAAAGAGTATGCGAAGATCTACTACAGAAATGATCCTGTGAAGTATGATCTTAACCAAAATAGCAACAGTTTTAGTATTTAGTACGATCTGCTAGAACGACACTTATAAGTTTTAAGTGGCGACATCTACGAGTCAAAAGAATTATCATATAAGTAAGGTAAGATAAGTAGATTTTTTTTGAGAATTTAATTCTAATATTAACTGTAATATTCAACTTAAGTTGTTATTAAACTGAAATAAATACCTAGTATGCATGACCTTGTACGTTTTTTAATTATTCCATGTAAATAGGTTTCAATTTTAATTGAACTTATTACCATTTACGAAAAATGTATATTATTAATATATTTGAATTGTAACAAGTTGATGAACACAGTACCTTTTTTGTGATCAAGTGGTGGGGAGGAGGTACAAGGTACAATGAAGGGGAGGGGTAGTTAAATCTCACGTAAGATGAATAAAATCATGAAAATGTTTCCAAAACAGTCGTTTTAATTTAAATAAACTACTATTTTAACTTGAATACGCAGTCCGTGGACAGTAAAAATGGTTTAACTTTTTTTTAAAATTTGTGCAATTTGAAGATAATTCAGCGTTTGAAATTTCACCATTTTATAAAAGTTATATAAACACTTGTCTTATGAGTGGCTTAAAATCATTAAGTTTGCTTACGGATACTTGTGCCCCCCAAAGCTATATAATTAATGTATTTGAATATATCTTGTTAATTGTTCACTTATTTATTTTTCCGTCATTCCGGAGAATATTTTGTATCAAACCAAACTGCTTTGTAATATTTTTACATGAATAAATGGCTTACTTAGTGTTCAAATCATGTAGAATTATGTTTAAATTAATGTAATTGCAACCACTTGGAATGCTTCGTACTCTTAGTTCGTATGAAAATTCAAACGAATGAACGATCATCGTGTAACAACTTCAAAAATTTTGAAAACTTTCGAAGCGTCTGCCTCACGCTCAGAGTACGAAACTGTATCTCGTCATCATAGTTGCGATAACTCTACTTGTGAGTAAAGAGTATGCGAAGATCTACTACAGAAATGATCCTGTGAAGTATGATCTTAACCAAAATAGCAACAGTTTTAGTATTTAGTACGATCTGCTAGAACGACACTTATAAGTTTTAAGTGGCGACATCTACGAGTCAAAAGAGTGATCATATAAGTAAGATAAGTAGATTTTTTTGAGCATTTACCTTAAATATTAATGTAATATTTAATTTAAGTTATTTATGGTGTGCGCTGGGTGGCGAAGAGGTGGAGAACGTGCTTTAAGTTAATTTAAGTTTAATTTAGTTTGGTTAGTACAGGAGGAAAAAACAGTTCCCATTTTTTGTTGTTGCAAATTTAATGTTTTTGGGAATTGGATACAGCTGTGGCTGTATGAATCCCGACCATCGGCTATAGGATAGGTTACAGGGAAACCACAGAAAAACCCGAACACCGATGGGGTTACCTGAAGGGTACGCGGAGTAGCTATAGAGATGATGAGAGAGATAGGTCTGTAGGATTCGGGGTCAGTTGGGTCTTTCCCGGGCTAAGGGGGGTGAAGACGTGAGGGCTTCTGGTGATGTTACGGGTGAAGAAGTCGGATTTTATTTCGAGCTATCGGTTGAAATTGGGATTGTTGGGGGGAGAGAAAACGTTTTCAAGGTTTTCCCTGAATTTCTCGGAGTTTTGTTCGGAGGTAAAGAACATTTGCCCGTTTATCAGGAGATGCGAATGTTCCTTCTTATATCTACCACCTATAAGAATGTTGGAACTTTCGCCAGAACAAATGGCCCTGCCTATAGTCCAGGTCAGCCTTGGAAGATCTCCACTTTGCACGTTCGTTTTGCCTGACCTGGGCGTTTAAACGGTTCTACTGTGTTTTGACGATTGGATCTCTGGTGCGGACAAACAGTATATACACATTTCTTTTTTGGCGGATTTTTGATAGAATATTTTGGGGAAGGGCACTGTAGTTGGTGTTTATAGTGGTGAGGGGGATGGCGATGTCTTGGGATTATTAGTGAGTGGAGGAGTTCGGCTTGGGTGTCAATTGAGTTTGTATCTAGACAGTATTGGTGAGGAGGGAGATTGTTTTTATTGTGGTTTTGCAGAACGGTCCAATCGGCCTTGTGGAAATCACGGAAGGTGAATGACATCGGTGGTCGAGGGATTGGTTCGGCGAGTGTTTTGACCAGAAGGAGAAGGTGGTCGGAGGAGATTGAGTCTCCCAAAAAGCACTTCGACGTAGCTTATCATGATTCTGTCTGAGCAGATGATGTGGTCGACAATGGAAGCACCTAGGTGGTTGATCAGGGTGGATTTGTTGTTGTTTATCCTAACCAATGGGAGAGAAAGAAGTTTATTAGCTAGGGATCTGCCGGCTGGATTGGAGAAGGTGTCCCCGAAAAGGGTATTACGGGTGTTGAAGTCACCCATAATGGTTGCCTTGGGAAGAGTTGACACATAATCCAGGAGGTCAGTGGAGAGGGGTTGGGCGGGGTTTCTGTAGTATGAGAAGAAGGTTAGGGCGGAGTTGTTCCAGCTAACGTCGATGGCAAAGCAGTCTATTTTTAGTTTTATTAGGTTCTGCGGGGGTGGATGGGGTGTGGCTATGATTCCACATCTGACAGGGAAACCGTTTCCACGAGAGAATTGGTTTTTGTTCATATGAAATGAATTGTATCCGGAGAATTTTGGGGGAAATTTTAGTGTGTCAGTGATGGAAAGAATTTGAATGTCGAAGGAGTTTAAGACGTGCTTCATGAGGTGATGTTTTCTGGCAAGTCCTACTACTTATGTAGTCCATGAATTGTTTTTAGAAAAGGAGGGGGAAGAAATAGGAAATCGTTGATCATTCTCTCCCGGAGACGGGAGAGAAAGCGAAGTGAGCTCGGTTGACGATGCTGCTAACCGAACAGTTGTATCCGTTCGTGGTCGGGATGAGGTGGCGGAGGGTGGATGCGACTATGTCCCTTGAAGAGGGAATAGCGTTGAGAATAATTGTCGAAATGACCTCAATGAGTTTTTGGACTTCTAAGAAGAAGTCGAAGGGCTTTGAGGACTTTTCTAGGGCGTGGCGGGTGGTTTCCTGGGGGAGGGTGGGTGTTTCAAGCCGTTTAGGGCACCTGGGGTGGGGGTGGGGGTGGTGGCTGCTGCAGTTAGAGCAGGATGGGGTGTCGTTTTTAGGGCATTTTCAGCCTTGTGATTGGAGCCTCCGCAGGGGCAGGTTGTGGTTCGGGCCTTGCACTCTTCTGCCGATTTTGGTACAATGGGTGCAATACTTGAAGGAGAGGGTTGTTGGTGGAGGGTTCGCAGGCGTGAATTAGCCTTTGGAATTCAAGCCCGTGAGAAAGGGCCTGGTGATAATGATCTATATAGGCTGTTAGCACTCTAATGAGAGGGGTGGGTCGGTTGGTTGCTTTGGAGATTATTCTCCAGAATCTGGTGACTGGGAAGTTTATGACGCTAAATTCTTCATCGGAGGAGCTTTTGTCCACATTCTTGCAGACGTAGGAGTAGTTAATTGGGGTTTGGGGGTGGGTTGAGATGTTTTTTTTTTGGGTTTGGGTGAGTAGATTGGCGACTATTCCGTGGCATCCTGTTTTTTGCCGGATTTTATTTTCCAGCTGGGGTTGTGTGATGGAAGAGGAGGATTTTAGTAGGGCGGTTCTATTAAGATTGGCTTTTAGGAACATAATGTTCCCATATAGGATCTCGTAGGAGTTTAGCAACTTGAAGGGCTCTCTCTGAGAAGTGTATTTTTGGGGGAGGTTTCGGAGGTTGAAAGTTTGTTGTGGTGTTTTTGGTGCATGGTTTGAGGGATTTGTTTGTTTTTGGGTGGAAGAGTTGGATGTTGTAGGTTGTGTGTATGTTTGTTGGATGTTGTGTGTGTTAGATGTTGTTGGATGTGTGAGTGAGATGTAGAGTTTTGTGTGTTGGTGTATGTATTTTTGGTAGTGTTTTGGTATTTTGTGTAAGTATTGTGGCGTTGATGTTGTGGTTTTTTTTTTTTTTTTTTTGGGAAAGAGAGGTGGGGAGCATACTGAATCGGAGCATGATCGTGTGGGGGATTGGTTTTTCAAATGAGTCGATTTTGGTTTGATTCTTCGGATATTGTAAGTCTTCGTATTCACTGAAGCGAGACGTGAGATTTTCGACTTTTGCTAATAATTTCAAGATGGGTGGGCTATGAATGGGAAGTTGTTCTTGAGAGTCAGGTTTGATCTTGATGTAAACAGCAACATTTATAGTATTTACTACAATCTGCGAGAGCGACACTAATAAGTTTTAAATGGCGACATCTATGAGTCAAAAGTAAAGTTAATTTTTTTTAGAATTTACATTAAATCTTAGCTCTAATGTTTAGATATAGTTATCATTAAACTGAAATAAGTTTCATTTTCAAATCAAACCATTTATAAACAGGTATATTATTAATAGGTTTAAATTATAACAAATTAATGTACAGTACATTTTTTCATTAAGAAGGAGTTCAAGTATTACGCCACCAGACTTAGGGAGTGGGGAGGAGGTACAATGCTTTCTTACTTTTGCTAACTGAGGGAGTGAGGGGGATTAGAGTGAGGGGATTAGAAATCTAAATTTCAGTATTCATGAAATTTTTACAAAACATGTAGTAATAATATTTCCGTTTCATAATAACTAAAATATTCTTGCATTTAATGTAGTTAACGTTGTAAGCTGCTTACTAATATAGTCATTCTTTTGACACGTAGATGTCGCTACTTAAAACTTATAAGCTTCGTTCTAGCACATTGTACTAAATACTAAAAGTGTTTTTATATAGATTAAGATCATACTTCACAGGATCATTTCTGTAGTAGATCTTCGCATACTCTCTACTCACAAGTAGAGTTATCGCAACTATGATGACGAGATACAGTTTCGTACTCTAAGCGTGAGGCAGACACTTCGAAAGTTTCCAAATTTTTTGAAGTTGTTACACGATGATTGTTCATTCGTTTGAATTTTCATACGAAATAAGAGTACGAAGCATTCCGAGTAGTTGCAATTAAATTAATTTAAATATAATATCAATAATTTTTATGCAATTTTTTGGATAACAAATAGAGCTCTCGTTTGCGTTAGACCACAAACACAAACAGAAACACTGTGTATTGTATACATGGTGGAAATATTTTCTTTTTTCATAATTTTTTCATTAGTCAGGAATAGTTTTTGAACTCTTGAACTCTTTTTGCCCTTACCACTCATTTTAAGTTCGATTTCAGTTTTATAAAGCAGAAGAAATATATTCTTCCATAATTTCTTCTTGGGAGGTGAAGTTTACTACGCTATTGTCTTGAACATTATGCTTCTTATTCCGATTTTCCGGGATCCGTAAGAGGTGAAACATTCCTTCAAAATGTCGGAAAATTAAGTTATGGAAAGAGAGCATAAGATTTTTTTTAAATTGAATTTTAAACTATTAAGACTATTACAATATTTTGAGTGAAATTGACTTTTGTTGGAGGGGTTGATGTGGCAAAAGTACCTACGAAAACCATTTTTAATGAAATATTAAAAGTTCCAAACGTTTTTGTAGAATATTAACATAGTCCTGATACAGGATTTGTTTCTCATCCTATAAAGTATAGATCACCGGAGAGTGCTGCTTGCAACAGATGGAAATTGTGGAAATCGAAAAGTGGAAATTGGAAGGGAACGACACAATTTCCAGGAACAGGAAACGGAAAACGAGCTTATTTAGCTTGACACGGCGAAATAGAGATGGCGGAATGGTAAACATCTTGATTTTTGTTCTTAAAATAACAATTTGCTTTTGTTTTAGAAAATATGGAACTGAAGAAGTAATTTTTTTATTTCGATAAATACATTTTATGTTGATATCAAAGAATAAATGCTTGTTGTCAAATTCGAATTTTGGTTTGTGATTTGGAGGTGAAGATGTCGCTATTTTCGCAACTAAAACATTTCCGTAACTGGAAGATATGTATAGTTGTTGATTATAGTCACATTTCAGTCCGGGATCAACTCTCGGACGATAACATATACCTTGTACTGATGAGGCGCAATACGCCGAAACCGGTCTACAAGTTATGTTGTCCCTTCTAGTTGCAAACCAGAATGGTTGGTTTAAATCTTGTAGATTTAGCCATTTAGCCACATGTAACGTTAATTTCGTTAACTTCACTTTCCTTCAGTTAATTAATAATAAATTATCGTATGGGCGGCGAAGAGCCAGTCCTTTCTCATACCCAACACCGAGAAATATTTCAAGGCTTAATATATTTGCTGTCGACGAGAGTAGAAATCAACGTTTCTATACGGGCCGATCGAGTTCCGTCTGTCGTGAAATACCCATTGCTATTTTAATATTCCCACTTCGACCTCGTTCGTATCTCTTCTTCTACCACTTATTAAGTAAATATGAATTCAGAATTCACGATTGAAATGTAAATTCCTTTCCTGGTCAAGGCGTCTGAGCTTGACATGAACATGAGATGTAAGTATGTTATCTTTCATATGATTTCCTGTATTTAAAGAATGGCGAAGAGGGTTCATTCTTCTTTCCTGTGAACATGTGCTATTGAAGCAAACATATCGTATCTTGAAAAAGTGCATTTATGTGAATGCACTTTACCTGGGACAGAAACTTGACCTGGGAACTTTACCTGGACCCGAAATTTTACCTGGGACAAGCCTGGATCTGAAACCAGGACTGACTCCATCTGTAACCAGGACTGACTCCATCTGAAACCAAGATATCACTATAACTATATCTGGAATATCACCAGGACTGGAACCATGGGAAGTAACACCTAGATATTTTAACGATCGCTTCTTCAACCAAGAAAAACCTCTATGAACTAGTCATTTAATTTTTGTTTGTTTTAAATTGTTTCCAAAGTCAATATACAACTTGTAAATTTAATAACGTTGTTCATAAAGTTTATTTTCCCTTCCAATATTCCAGGATTTGTCGCTATAATGCTGATGTGAGTAACAAATAAACTAGTATTATTCATGGTGGCGCCCACTTAACTTTCTTAACTTTCATAATTTTTATTAATTATTAATTTCCTTCAGTACCTTAATTAAAATAAATTTCAAGTAGGATTACCCGAGAACCGGTAAGACTACTCTCTGAATTTTTACTAGTTTGGTCTCAGAATCTACACCTGAGGTGCTCTCTAAACTGAGTAGCTGAAACAAGACACCAGAAAAGCTTACGAGAGAGGCTGCAAACGATTGTAACAGAAGCCAGAAAAAAGGGATTAGAAATTAATGAGGAAAAAACAAAATATATGGAAGTACAAAGACATCGATAAAAATTGGAGAATATGAATTTGAAGTAGTTAAAAACTTTAAATATCCCGGCAAAAACATTAACAATCGAAGCAATGACAAGCGGAGATGAAGAAAATTGAAAAATATTCGAAAGAAAAATTATTAGGAAAATATAAGAACCAAGGAAATTGCATGAATGACAGTATGAAATATTGACGAATTTGGAAAAAGAAGAAATGCTAAAAACTGAGAACATAGGAAGAATAATAAAAGCATCAAGAATAAGGTGGCTTGGATGAAAGAAGGCAGTAGTGTAAAGAGAAAAACAGAGTGGAAACCAGTTTCAAACATACCAAAAGCCAGATGGATGGACCAAATAGAAAAAATGGGAAATGAAGACTGGAGGAAAAAGACCCAGGACAGGAAGGAATAGAGGAAAATTGTGGAAATAGCAATGAGAGCATTTAAAACGACAGTTTTCTTTTCACATTGACTATAGAAAGAGTATACACACTTTTTTATTAACCAGTTATTGATTTTGTTGATTTTTTAAAAATGCTTTTAGCAAACAGTAAACCTGGCAATTTTACATGGTCCGAATCGTAAAGTAGTGGAATTGTCGTAAAGCATTTTACAGTGTATCGTATCCTAGTAGAAGCTGTTCGAGCGATACGATGTATGAAATTATGAGGGAAATATCGGCACTATCCTTTTCTGGCAACACACTCGGGTGATCATTAGAACATTAGGACAATCGTTCGGCTGCCACAACCAAAAATTGATATTAGGGCGTAAATTATCAGTGCTATCGCTTCTTAGATTATACACATCAATCACTTTAATTTTGTACCGGCTGTTTAATTAACAGAGGTAACCGGCTGTGGGTATCTTATAAAATATAGGTAGGTATATCGTGGAGATTAATGGAAAAATCTATAACAACATGTTTGTATTATTTTCCAATTTCTATTCCACTACTTGATATTTATATTTCGTGAGCTGTTAACACTTTTTTCGAAATTATTTTTTATCAAAAAATGGAACCGTAAGAATTATCAGTGAACTTATTTCAACGTTTTCTGGTGGTGTGCAGAATTCGCAGTGCTTTAGATGCTGTTCTTAACATCTTCACAGGAAAATAATCTTTGATCTACATATTCTAAGTTCATGGTTATGCGTTTCACTCGACAACTATCTAGTTGGAGCAGGGTCAAAGGGTCCATTTTTAATGATTTATCAGAAGTATTAAGTGAAGTAAAAAAAATATTTTAACCATCCATGCTTTCACGCATCAGCTCAAAGAATTGCGACACTTCCATATAGCAATGATTTGACCCCGAACGACTTTTCTTTTTTCTTACTACTTTGTGGTCAACGTTGTTCGACAACTGAATGTATATATGTATATTGAGGAGACAGTCATTGAGATCTAAAAGATCTATTGTGCTCTTGTAGCTCCTTTATACTTATTTCCCGGAGGAATTCTGGGATATCTGCAGGCTTTCGTTTAGGTAAGTGTCCCTTTTATATCCAGTAGTCTCCTAGGTATTGTGCCTTAGGAGGGTATTGCTGTATCCTCAAGTATGTGGTCGGAGATTTCTTCTTTCATTCCACAGAAACTGCATTCTTTTTCCTTCACTATTTTGAGCTTTTTAAGATGCCCATTCAGTGTCCCGTCAGGACATCTCTATCAAAACTCTTAGTGCCGTTTTACCCTGTTTTAGGCAATCATTTGTTCTCACCTTGTTGTAGTCGTCCAGAAGTATTTTTTATTGTTTAAGCCTTACTAGATCTTCCCAATGGTCTCTCTTCCTTTTTGCCTTTTTCTTCCAATATTACATTGGAGCTGATACCGCAAAAGGATTCCGGCACCGAAAAGGGTGCTCTAGCCCTTCTCTTCGCTAGTTCATCTGCTATTTCATTTTCTTCAATTCCAGTGTTTCCTGGGATCCTCTGAAGATGTTGTTCTCGGATAGTGTCCCTAGGCATTCTCATATCATTTCAGAACTGATTACACAAGATATCAGTGCTTTAATGGCTTCTGTATCTCTTATCAACATTTACTTTCTTTGCGAAGATGATGTTTGGAAAAAGATGATATTATATGAGAAGTGCGAACAGAGAGACTATGATTTCAGTAGGTCTAGTTTACTTCTATTTAATTTTGATTTTTTTCATGGCTTATCTTCGAATTCCAAAATTCAATACATATGAAATTAGAACGGGACCATCTTGTAGATATACTCAACCTAATGCAAAAAGAATCTATTGCTATGACCAGTTATACTCTGATCGCTTCTGACTATAGCAATCTTAGAAGAGCGATTTTACTCATACCACACAACCTGTTTAAAATTGAGATATGCAAATTATTCTTCTGTTCGTTACTAAATTCCAAATAAATTTCGTAGCTTGCGGCGAAAATTAAATTATAAAATTTACAGTGTAGAAACGACATTTAGAGATCGGGAGCGGTTCTGGTGGCTGTAGCTGTAGCTGTAGCTTTAGCTTAAGCGAGCGAGGATAGAGTGTAGAGAAACTTCTATTCCCCGGCTAGGGTATCGATTCAGGGGGTTAGCGCCTGCGGACGGACCGAGGAGACGGCGCAGCAAGGCTGCACAGCCCCCGTACCTGTTTTACGTGTTCACTTGGGGCGTCGCCGATACAACGCGCCGTACCAGAGTGCAGACCTGGTGCACAGCTCGTCCGTCGCCGCGTGAGGTACAGGCCGGTGACAAGTCAAAGTGCAGGTGCAGTTGTGCATGTGTGATACGATTTTTTCATATTTGCTGGCATTGACAGATCGAGAACGAGTAACGCGAGCATTTCTTCTGGTAATTTTTTTTATTTTTTCTGTGGCGAGGGGCGGACACCACTAACCAGAGGGTATAGGGTGTCCGAACGAGGCTTAGCCTCTGATGCTATCGGAGGTAAGTGTGGTTTATCTTAATTGAAAATGCGTTTAGTCGGATCTTTCTAATCCTATTGACATTCTTGTAAGCGCTGACATGTTTTGGATTAATGACACCATTAACTACATATTTGACATACATTTCGTCCTTGTAGGAAGGTATGACCACGTACTTTCCAACAAAATGTAGATTGAAGAAATTAACAAAGTGGTGTTTATTTATATATTAATCTTCTCAAAGTTTTATGTAACTTTGAATAGATCATAGAAATTCACAAAATTATGATCTTATAACAATAATGTGAAGTGAAGTAATCATATATTATGCTTATTAAATGTTTATAATAAAATTTACTGAAACAAACCGAACAAAATATTAATTTGAAGGCACCGAAGGCACAGAATACTCCATGTGAGTGGGGTATTCAATTAAATATTTTGTGCTAGTAGCTAGGAAAAAACAATCATCACACATCTTATAACATCACTTCAGAATAAAATTTAACATTAAAGTTGAACAAAAATATAAATTTAGCATTCAATATTTTTGTTGTTATGGAGATGAAAAACAAAAACAATCTGACAAATTTTTGAATGCCAGTCTAAGTTTCAATTTAAATGTGTATCTAAATTCCGTGATTCACATGGAGAAGTTTCCGGAACGAACTGACTTTACTAGATTTGAAGTTATTTCGGTAGGTTACCATGCAGAAGACCGTACCCATATATAGAGATAACTTCTGCGCGCTTCGACGATTTGCTCATAACATTCTTGTTTTATTATAGGTAATTGCTGGGATATTCGATAAGAAAATCATATTCTAGGAATATAATGAATCTAATTCTATAATCAAAAAGGGTTAGAAATATCAATGTTTCGAAAAAAATGTGACTTTATTTCGTCTTAGAATATGTGTTTAATGACTCATAATGGAAAATGAAAATTCTTGTGCACCATTTAAATCATTTGGCACACTTAATACATTGCAATGAGCATTGAATGATGGCAATTAAGTATAAGAATTAAGAGGCAAGTTATGGTGGAATTAAAGTCCTTTTGTACTTTTACTATTTATTTTTAAAACTCTTCTTGTAAAACTACACTTTTACAAATACCTTCATTAGTAATAAGAATGCAATGTCAGTATGAATATATATTTTATCATAAACATCGAGTTGATGTTTAAGCACAAAGTCTAATTATATTCAACCTATATTTTCGGAAAACCATCTATAAGTAATTTATTATAGTTTTGAATAAAGTCACGTACCGATAATACTCGTGTCTATGTTTATTAAATAATCTAAATTTATTTTAATTTAATTGTTAAGTCAGCTAACTATTGAAATTAGTACAATGATCTAGAGGGTGTCTACAAAGTGTTATTAGACTGACCGTCACCAAATAAGCTCACATAGTCGTCCTTACTTTGACCTCATGATACGTTTTAAGTCACATGGGGTTGTTTAATTTTATAAATCGATTATAAATTACGATCATGAAATAAAATAATTGGAAAAATGACTCTTCTCCAGTTTTTGTCCCAAATAGTCTTCGTTTAAGCTATATAAATGGTCAATATTTATTTATTTTGTGCAAATTCTCTATTCTACGTTGTCTGTTTATCTTACCTTAACCCTTTCGAGACTAGTTTTTGTTTTAAGGGTTATGGGTTAGATTTTTAGTGGTTTAATGTCATTGGCGATCAAATAAAACCCCTGCATCGAAATTTAAATGAATTTTTATTTATAAGAAGTGGAGAGTGACTGCACACTGTCTTGGTCCTCTTATGAACATTAGTTTCAGCACTGCGAGCACATCACCTACGAGTTTTACTTTCAGTAGGCAGGTGAAAGAGGAACAATTTTTCTAGGAACAAAATCTGGTGTTACATCTGACCATATAATTCTACGATTTTTTGAATCGCCAGAGTCTTCTCCATGAGCAGTTTCTCCATCCAATGATTTCTTCCAAGCTTTCGACCTGCTGAGAATTCACATCATTATTGCTGCACAATGAATCATTAGCTTGGCCCGAATTTTCTGCAGATGATGGCTCCCATAAATCGCTACTGCCCGACAAAAAGTCGGATAAACTTGAAACTTCTGACAAATGCTCAGCGGTGTGGTCCAACTCATCCATACATAATTTATTTTTTCTGGACATCGTCTGAAACAAAAAAAAACAAAGTCAATACAGAAGACTATCGGTACATACATGTACCAACATCTAGTGCAGTTGTGGACTGCTGGTACATATGTGTACTATTGTAGAAAACAGCTGTTTTTTTGTTATATCCAGCAGTGTTCCGCAACATATTTTGTCGTAATATTTTAAAACTTACCTTTAACTAAATCCACACACACAATTTGCGCAATTTATGTCACTTTTTTCCATAAAAATTAAGTAAAAACGAAGCGTAGTACGTTGCCCGGCACAAATAAACAAATATCACATAACCTCAAATAAAATTCCACGCATCACAGTTACATAGGGAGGTAGGAGACGCACCGGTAGTAGTAGTATATGAACTATGACTGTAAAAAACACAAAAAAGCTGGTAGTGAATAGAGAAAAAAAAATACTTATAATATTTACATCAATAAATTACCGACTTACAACTAATGAACTAATTCTTTGTTTTTCGAAGAAGCGAGTGCTATTGTTATCGGATTAACGAATACCTGCTGAGGGTTTTGGTATTAAATCAATCATGTTGGCATAACTCAAAACGAAATATCTTGGAACGAAGTATACCTATTACCTGTACCAAATTTCAAAATAACCACCAAGTTATGTCTATCTACAGTTAACGTTCTAGGTCCTTTTCCAATGAAACATCCTGTATCAAACACTTATAGTATATATGACAATCTTACAACGAGAGGCATATGGAATCCAAGCGATGTTCCAGGAGGACACACTGATTCAACTGGGACAATAACAGATGAGTTTGAATAGCATGACATCAGCGAGTGAATATCATAAAGCCATCTGGGGAACAGGTGATGCACTCAGGTAATCCTCGAGACATCATCACACTATCATCATAATCATTACACAATAACTTCGTTTTGAATGCAATAAATATGTACCTACTGCATGACACTCTCCCTCTGTTCTATATTCGTGTCATCGAGAAGAAACAGTAACTAGCCTGCAAACTTCTGTTAATAAATTTTATAACTGGACCAAGAATGGCGTGTAAAACTGAATGAGGCAATATTCGTTCATGCCAATTGTTGGATTTCCTTTTAGTTATAAGTTTAATTATTGTCCTGCGAGGTAGACAACCCAAACAACAAGCCTTTGTACTCGTGGTGGTTGTTGCCACATATACTTTGAATCGATAGCCGGACTTGGACAAGAATACAGCTAGTAGAACTCGTGTGATTTTTAAAATTAATGACATGTGCGTTTATCACGGTTTTTCTACGTTTTGGAGATAACAAAAAAAAGACTGCTAGTGGTGGTAAACGAAGCTATATTCGTTACCGGTCAATTTTGTATTTTCGATAATTTGGCATCTTCTTAATTAAAACCAGATTTCAAGCCATATTTTTGGGGTAAATTGTACAGTCCTAGAGCTTAACTCTCCTTATAGGAGCTCTCGAATAATAGATCCATAACAGCGGATCGAACATCGATGGAAACTAACCTAACCTAACTAATGTTCGATCCGCTGTTATGGATCTATTCCTCGAGAGCTCCCGTGAGAAGAGTTAAGCTAGAGGTCTGTACAATTTACCCCAAAAATATGGCTTGAAATCTGGTTTTAAATAAGAAGATGCCAAATTATCGATAATACAAAATTTACCGGTAACGAATAAAGATTTACTCACCTCAGGTTTTATCCCGTCAACATCAAAACTTGCAGATAGCACTCTCCAACACTGCTTCGTTTACCATCACTAGCAGTCTTTTTTTTATATCTCCAAAACGTAGAAAAACCGTGATAAACGCACATATCAATAATTTTAAAAATCACACAAATTCTACTAGCTGAATTCTTGTCCTTGTCCTTCACAAACAAAGGAGGTCAATTTATCCCTATTAGAATAAATAATACCCAAATAGCATAATATGATGATGATACAGCAAACTATTTGGATACCAAGCTAGGCTGAAGATCTCACGTCGAAAAGAACAACTAAATATCCAATTTGGAAAAATGTGGTTTGTATCTGCTTATGTTAAACCTGCACATGACTTGTTTTTGAGGACATTGTGACTTGTATTGTTGCTTTAAACTTTTGTTTAAAATATAGTCGCGTCCACTCTTGAGTTGAGTCAAGATGGATGCAGAAAACCAACTACAGTATCCGCCAAAATAAACAGTACCGAAAATAAAAATAAAAATTAATTTTTAATTTCTGTAATGTAAGTGTTCAAAATGTTCACCATTTCGACGCAAACAAGCTTCATATCGATTATGTAAGTCAATAAACATATTTATAAAAAGTGGTTGATGTAACTGCCGAAAAATATTTTGTATTCTTTCCCGTAGTTCGGCAATATTCGCCGGCGGATTTTCTTTATCCTTCATTATGCCCCAAATGTATGCGTCAGGTGGCGTCAGATCAGGTGAATGAGAAGGATATTCGAAGTCTGTTCCCCGAGAAATTATTCTATTTTCCGTATGAACGAAAATAATGCTCTACCAAAAACACTTTTTCTTCCGTTGTTAGAACCATTTTTAAATCAAATTTAACTGCAGCGTACTATTAATATATCAACTAATGACAATTAAGTCAAATATGACAAATCCATATTACATAAACAACTCCACAGCACTTTCTGTTTCGGTACTGTTTATTTTGGCGGATACCGTACCGTGCGTAATTTTGGTTACCAAGAGTTAGAAAGAATCGGGGAAAAAGCGATTTTGGGTTCGACCTACACTGAGGTTAAGAAGATCGGAAACGGGACGATTTCGATTCCTTCGTATACGGAATAACATACAGGGGAACTTTCAAAAACGTCTGTAGATTATCCAGCGCGGATTTAAACTTGCTAGGTTTAATTGGCAATAAAATTCGCAGGAATGACAGGAGATTGATAAATGCAATACCCATTAATGAGCGTATGAGCAGTAACTGAAGATTCCTACCAAAGCTTGATGTACTTACCTACCTATTTATTCAGAATTTTCAAGCAGTCAATATCGCTAGTTGTTCCTGAAGTTTGTGGTGCAATTCGTCTTTTTCAAAATTGAGATCTTTCTCAATTGGGAATTTGAAAAAAAAATTATTGATTTTTTTAATGTATTTTAAAACTTTATTATTAATAATATTGATATTTAAAGCAATTTTTTTTTCAATTGATGATAAATAATTAAAAATTGATACAATTTAAAAAGAAAACACGTGACTATGAACGCCCCACGATTGCTCACTATAGTTGTGACGTCATAATGTTATAGCTATTTAATAACAGTTCAGCGTTTACGGCTATTACACATGACTTGACAATAATATTGAAAATTTACTGCTAAAAAACGATTTTTTAGTTAATTCCGATTTGCTATGTATGATAAAGGACTTCTAAAGGCAAAGTCTGATAATATTCCTGATAAAAATAAAAAAAAGTTTTGTTATAAAACTTATATAAAATCTTTCCATTTATCATAAATAATTTTTTTTTCAAAAACCCAATTTGCTTCCAGGTGTCATGTTTGTACAAAGGGCTATATGTGTGTCCCATTTTGTCTGTAGAACTCAATAAGTTTACAAGTTTGCTCCTCGTTCCATTCCATTTTTACAGAGAAAACTCTTTTTCGTTAGTCAGAGACACACTGCACGGTACTGATTGGTTGTTGACATAAATTATAACAAGTTTGGACGCGTTAGAAATAACAGTGCGATATAACTTCTTTTGATCTTTTCGGGCTTCACCGACTCTAGACGGATAATATCTAGCAAGTTATATATTACGATAATCTGCTAAATTTTTGTAATATGTTAGATAACTTTGCTAGATATATAGTATCTTAATGGGTACAGTGAAGGCTTTTTGGTTTACGTAATAAAAAAATCATATTGTAGAGAGCCGTAAATAACATATATTAGAATTAGAAACAATACTAAACTTCTTTGGACAAACAAGTCACGAATAAAGAAAAACATAATCGTCTATTACAAATAAATGACAACACTAATGTTCTTTGGCAAGTACTTACAAGACAAAAAGGAAAAAGAAAAATAAACTTTATTAACATCGGACTAAATGCAAAATCATCAAGTTTAGTACGAAACATAATACACAAAACCCTATTCTAAAACTCAACGGAAACACCCTATCTGTAGTAACTCACCATAAAATTCTAGGCTTAACGTTTGACAACAAACTCATCTTCAAACAACAAATCCAAGAAACGAAAGCAAACTGTATCAAAAGACTTAATATACTAAAAACATTATCCCGTCATCATTGGGGAAGTCACAAAACAGAAGGTACTTCTCAGAGTGTACAGAGCTGTAATCAGATCAAACATAGATTATGGTAGCATAGTTTATCTCTCCTCTTCAAAATCCCATCTAAACACGCTTAACACCATCCATAACACAGCCCTCCGCATATGCCTTTAAATCCAGCCCAATTGACAGCTTATATGTGGAAGCTAACGAACCTCCCCTTCACGTCAATACCTTTTACAAGCATATTTCAGTTCAACATCGGCCAACCCCCACAACCCAGTCTATAAATTAATACCAAACATATATAACGAAGAATCAAATCTCCCCCCAAAATCAACACGCACCATCATCGATATGCTAAAACCTATCCTACACAACCTCACACTACCTTTAAGTATATCCTCCTCACCTCCATGGAAAAAACCTATACCAATGATTGACACAACACTACTGGAACTCAAAAATCAAGAAACCCCAAGCATGATCTTAAGAAAAACATTCACCAAACGAATCAACCAACAGAAGTTCGACAAAACCATATAAACAGACGCTTTCAAAAATAGCAAAGGAGTAGGATGCGCGGTCACCTCATCAAACGAAACCCTTCACACAACTGCTCTTGAAAACACTTGTAGTTTATTTACCGCAGAAATTTTTGCAATTCTCCAGGCCTTCAAAATAATAAACGCAAGAAATAAAAAAGTCGCTATCTGTACAGACTCTCTCCTCAATCCAAGAAATTAGGAAAGCCAACTCAAAACACCCTCTAATACAAGAAATCCACGAAAGATACGAGACACTATTTTCTCAAAACGATAATTTGGATCCCATCACATATTGGAATCACTGGGAATGTAACAGCTGACAACCAAAACCCAAAAAACAAACTTACAAATCCATGACGACCTAAAATCACTGTTTAAAAAACATTTCGGACACTGGGACACAAGACACTCAACCCTTCATGAAATACAATCTAGCCCAAAATATATCCACGACTCCACACTCTCCACAAAAGAAAAAGTAATTATAAGAAGATTGCGCATTGGACATACACCCTATACCCATGGATACTTGATGACAAAAGAAGATCGCCCCCTTTGTTGTAACGAGTTATTTTTTTTGCAAGTTGATTTTAATTTTTCTCCGTAATGTATTTTATTTTACCACTAGGTTTTATATAACTCGTTTCTATTACCGCATTGATTTTTTCCGTTATTACCGTTATAATATATTTTAGTATAAATCCGAGGTACGCAAATCCGAATTCTACCATGTACGATTTATTCATTTCCGATATTTAAATTTTCCAAGTGAAAGGACGCCCGGTATATACACTATTTCAATTAAAACCGAAGCCGTCCGGTATATGTAAAATTTAATATAGTAAGTAAATAAATTTTGCGTTTAATTCCCTTACCACTACTAAGGCGAAAAAGCGTAGGTAGGAATTTGGATATAAATTAGTGAACAATTGACAGAAGAGAGGTTCGTCAATCTGCTCTCGCAATTGTGAAATAAAGAAGTGATTTATAATTTGTGTATTCCGGTGTTAAAGCTTTATTTAAAAAGGATCCATATTTGGCTCGTTCGTGTTGTAATTAGGTAAATCAAGTGAATTCAACAAGCAACGGGAGTAAGAATGAAAAGCATTTCATATCATTACAGATTGGGAGTGAGTACTGTATCTAATATCATTAAAAATACTTGCTTTGCTATTTGGGAAATTTTATCCCAGAAATATTTGCAATTTCCCGAAGAAGAACAGTTGAAGGTCATTGCAAATAGGTTTGAAAATAAATGGAATTTTCCAAATTGCATTGGTGCAATTGATGGGAAACATGTTAGAATTCAGGTAATTATTTGTTACCTCTGAATCCATAGTTTTATTTTCACTCATTAAACTACAGATATAATAAACAAAAAATCTTGAATGCACATGCGTTGACAGTTTTGACAGAAAATTATCAGCTAATTTCGCAAAAATTAAAACATGTCCAAGTTTCCCGCCCCCTAAATTTCAAATTTTGCGAATCGCATGAAAATTAAAATATGACTGCTGTAGCTTGTTTCGTCACCAAAATCAACCAATAGGAATTAAATTCGCATTCGCAATTCGCGATTCGCATCTATATGAACTAACCTTAAAAAGTATCGAAAAGCATAACTGTTTTACCTAAAATGCATGAAATACTGTAACTGTGTCAATGGCCTCAGCAGTCGAGACACGTTAATTTAAATAAAAATTAAAAAAAAGGTGAGCGGTCGTCAGACCGCCGACAAAAGCTTGCTTCTTATGCACAATAGAATGCGAGGTTGGAAAAACCATCAATAAAAATACGCGCAATAGAATGCGATGTTGGGAATTACATTAGGCCCAGTACGTTCTATTAAGTTTTATTTTATATTTTATTGACCATTTTTTCAAAATTTTGACAATTTTTGACAATTATGTATTGACCATTTTTTCCAAATTTCTGACAGTTTTCAACCATTTTTCCAAATTCTAACAATTATTGACCATTTTTGACAATTATTGACCAATTTTGACAGTTTTGACAATGATTGATCATTTTTGACAATTTTTCAAAAATGTTGACCATTTTAGACCATTTTTCCAAATTTGAACTATATTTGACAATTGTTGACAGGTTCTGACAATTATTGGCCATTTTTGACAATTTTTCAAAAATTTTGACCATTTTTAACAATTATTGACCATTTTTGACATTTTTTTTATAATTATCGACCATTTTACAAAAAATTTGACAATTTTTGACAATTATGTATTGACCATTTTTTCCAAATGTCTGACAGTTTTCAACCATTTTTCCAAATTCTAACAATTATTGACCATTTTTGACAATTATTGACCAATTTTGACAGTTTTGACAATGATTGATCATTTTTGACAATTTTTCAAAAATGTTGACCATTTTAGACCATTTTTCCAAATTTGAACTATTTTTGACAATTGTTGACAGGTTCTGACAATTATTGGCCATTTTTGACAATTTTTCAAAAATTTTGACCATTTTTCAAAATTTTTGACTATTTTTAACAATTATTGACCATTTTTGACATTTTTTTAATAATTATCGACCATTTTACAAAAAATTTGACAATTTTTGATAATTTTTCAAAAATTTTGACAATTATTGACCACTATGGTCAATTATTGACCATTTTTTCAAAATATTTGACCATTTTTTCAAATTTTAACAATTATTGACCATTTTTGACAATTATTGACCAATTTTAACAGTTTTGACAATTACTGATCATTTTTTACAATTTTTCAAAATTTTTGACTATTTTAGACCATTTTTCCAAATTTTAACAATTACTGACCATTTTTCCAAATTCTAACAATTATTGACCATTTTTGACAATTATTGACCAATTTTGACAGTTTTGACAATGATTGATCATTTTTGACAATTTTTCAAAAATGTTGACCATTTTAGACCATTTTTCCATATTTTAACTATTTTTGACAATTTTTGACAGGTTATGACAATTATTAACCATTTTTGACAATTTTTCAAAAATGTTGACCATTTTTCAAAAATTTTGACTATTTTTAACAATTATTGACCATTTTGACATTTTTTTTATAATTATCATCCATTTTACAAAAAATTTGACAATTTTAGATAATTTTTCAAAAATTTTGACCATTTTTCAAAAATTTTGACAATTATTGACCATTATGGTCAATTATTGACCATTTTTTCAATTTTTGACCATTTTTTCAAATTTTAACAATTATTGACCATTTTTGACAATTATTGACCAATTTTAACAGTTTTGACAATTACTGATCATTTTTTACAATTTTTCAAAATTTTTGACTATTTTAGACCATTTTTCCAAATTTTAACAATTATTGACCATTTTTGACAATTATTGACCAATTTTGACAGTTTTGACAATGATTGATCATTTTTGACAATTTTTCAAAAATGTTGACCATTTTAGACCATTTTTCCAAATTTTAACTATTTTTGACAGGTTATGACAATTATTGACCATTTTTGACAATTTTTCAAAAATGTTGACCATTTTTCAAAAATTTTGACTATTTTTAACAATTATTGACCATTTTGACATTTTTTTTTATAATTATCGACCATTTTACAAAAAATTTGACAATTTTAGATAATTTTTCAAAAATTTTGACCATTTTTCAAAAATTTTGACAATTATTGACCATTATGGTCAATTATTGACCATTTTTTCAATTTTTGACCATTTTTTCAAATTTTAACAATTATTGACCATTTTTGACAATTATTGACCAATTTTAAAAGTTTTGACAATTACTGATCATTTTTTACAATTTTTCAAATTTTTTGACTATTTTAGACCATTTTTCCAAATTTTAACAATTATTGACTATTTTTGACAATTTTTTAGCTTTTTGACAGGTTCTGACAATTATTGACCATTTTTGATAATTTTTCAAAAATTTTGTCCAGTTTTGGATAATTACATACATACATACATTTGGATAAGTATCCTTATCGCAAACTTGTACAGCTGGATAATGCCGAACTAGGCAAACTTTTATCAGTGGAAACATCCCATTTTAAAACCAAAGCTCTAACTCGTTATTTAATAAACAATAAGAAATATTTGCCTTGGTTCGTGAAATTTAATTAAAAAACATAATAATTTATTATTTATTTATTATTCTTGGGGGGGGGGGGGGGTAATCACGCCCCCCCCACCCTCTTACAAGACTCTCTTCTGTTACCATGTATATGAACCAAAACTTTTTAACGATATTGAATCACTACAACTACTTTATAATGATATCCATGATATAATTGATATTACGACTATTCCTATACTATTGTATATTCAATATTATGTGGCAACAAATCAAATACATGATTAAATTCGTAAATATTACACCTACAATAAATGCAACTGTAATATACTTAATTTGAATTGTGGTTGATGATATTCCTACTATTACCATGACGTATTCAGTCAAACGTGTAATTAAGGTTGGAAATACCTGTATAAACGTTAATATTACGTTAAACCTTTGGTTATAATTTCAATTGAGAACCATGCTCTAGATTTATGGGAGTTATAAATATCCGCTCGTAAAAGTAATTTCCATAAAGGTATCTATATTAATATAATACTAAAATCTGGAAATATTTGTAGGAGGAATTATCCGCATTGGTATAATTCAGCAATTATCAGGGATATTATGGGACGTGAGATATTCGACTACTACACCAACTCATGTAACGATAGTCAAGTTAATTTTTTTGGGAACGATGTCATCCTTATATAATTTTTGAATTATCAAATATGCTCTTCAGTGAGATTTATGATGTATCTATGTATGTATATTGGGGTGACATTCACTGAGACCTAAAAGATCTATTCCCAGACAGCACAAGAGCGTACCTAAAACGTTCCCAGGATGTCCGTTATCAGACATCCGATGTCCCAGGTACGTCCGTTTCAGACCCTTAGCCATCCTCAGGATGTCCTGAGGACATCTTTTGTTACTAAACCGTACGTCCCTTGGATGTCCTAATAAGAACATCCCAAGTACGTTCCCTTAATTTTGATAATTGATCTCCCAAGTACGTCCTCTTATTTTTTCAATGGACCTTCTTAGAATCTGTTTAATGGACACAGGAAAAATCAGAAAGATGAAGATAAGAATCTATAATACCATTATAAAACCCACTGTGATGTACGAAAGTGAAACATGGACCCTAACAAAAAAACAGGAAGAGATGCTGGAGCGATGGGAACGTAAAAAGCTTAGAGCAATCTTCGACGGCATAAAAACACCAGAAGGGTGGAGAATGAGAACAAATGAAGAGGTAAACATGTTGTACGGATAACCAAAAATAACATCAAGAATAAAAACACAGAGGTTAAGGTGGTTGTGATACGTAGAAAGTTTAGGCAAAGAAAGAATGACAAAAATGGCACTCAATCGGATTCTAATTAGGAACAGAAGAAGAGGACGACCGAGAAAAAGATGGTGGTGTGAGGTGTCTGATATAGATGAACTGAAAATACGAAACTGGAAAGAGAAGGCTAAGAATAGAGAAGAATCGAGGAAACTAACTGCCCTGGGTCTACAAGGCCTGAATATATATATTGTTATGGTGTGAATAGTTACTCAATAATAAATTTAAATATTTAATAATCATATAATTTAATTGATATTTGTACAACCAACTCCATCACTTGATATTCAGAATCATTTATTTTCCATAGTGGAAGAATATAAAACATATTGAGTAAGTCCGTCACAAACCTAAAATAAAACGTATAAGAGTTAGAAACATTTAGAAGAAAAAAGAATAATATGTAAAATTAGTTTTGATACACCCTGTATACTGAATAATTAAAGTCATACAATGACAAACAGTAAAATAGGAACACAAACTTTAAAATAAAAGATTAACAGAGTACCAACTTAAAAAGTGATGATTGTGAAATTGAGATATAAATATAATAAACACCACAATAGAGAAAATTATAACTTAAAATTGAACTATAGATAAAATAAAATAAATCATATAACTTAACATAAATAAACTATCAATATAATTAAAAATAGCAATAATAATTTAGTAACTAAATCTTTCAAAGATAGTTATTGGTAGAAATAATTTTAAAATAAAATCTAAGAGCGTTTGTTAAGAAAAAACAAAGGAAAAACTCAACAACGGGTTGAGATTTTTGAGAAGGAAGGAGGTTTGTTCAAAGTAAGAATTAAAAAAAAAAAAATTATGCAGAAATATTCAAAAAAATAATAACAAGTTGTAAATATAAAAAAAAACTAATATAAAGTGATTGTAACAAAACAAATAAGTAAGTGAAAAGTAATACTTACCATAAATACTCGGTAATAAGTAAACACGGCTATAAGCCATATAATATTCCTATGACCAGGGCATATTTTTTTAAATTAATTAAAAGTGGAGAGCAGAAAAATATTGAAATCGTTTATCCAGCACAGAAAAAACTTTCCAAGTGATCCAGAATTATGATCCAGGACTGCTGAGCATTGAACTTCAGTATAACCTTCAAGAAAAGAAAAGTAATGAATACTTAATTACAATACAAAGACAGTCAGGTATCATTTATTCATATAATTAAATGTTGTTGATGTAAAAGTTTTAAATTGTTCAAATTTAAAAAGTTTTACATAAGATTATACTTACTGATAAAAATTTCCAAAATAATCAAAGATATATCGACCATAGTTAATGTAGACGCCAGTTTATTATAGAATTTGTCAAATATCACCTCTTCATATATAAAATTAATTTTCTTCTTTGTAGTTTTTAAAACCATAGAAATATAAAACCATAGACTCTGATAAGTATAATCTTAATTTTGTTGTGAATGAGAGAGTGAATGAATTTTAGATAAGAAATAATTAGTGTTAACCATTTTTGAATATTTTTGAAGTTGATTAAGCCGTTAAACAGAATTAAATAATAAATCGAACGTTTCATTTGTTGAACATTTATTTAAATTGAATGCGTTTGTTTTCTTTTATATCTATGATATATTTTTTTACAATCAACACTGGTTATCGGCGTTGGAGCCTTTTGAAGGTCAAAGGAGAGAGTTGGCTTTACAAGAATTTGAAATCACAAACAAAATATAATTTCCCTGAGATAATTCAAATGAATTTATAAAATAATATTCAAATTACATAATAGAGTCTCATAACAATCATAATAAAAAAAATATATACAAATAAAGAATAAAATAAATATTATTAATAATTTTCGATTGAGCTAGTTTGATGAACAAAGATAAGAATTAATAAAACTAAAAATAATACATAAATAAAATTTTAATTTATAAAAAGATATGGAATTATTATAGACATATTATTATTATTATTATTATTCAAACCATATCAATATACGTAATATCCTATATAACATTACCTCATTTTTATTACAATCAATTTACTCGATGAAATAAAACAATTCAATTTGTTTAAAACTTCATTATTAAATATCAATAATAATGAAGATTTAAACAATTTAAATTGTTTTATTAACGAATCTTCGCTGCAGAGTTCTCATGTGCTTAAATCCACCAATGGCAACCAGCAACTCGGAGGGAAACCGCGGAAAAATAATAATCAAAGGCTTTCACAAATACCTTAGAGAACATTATTCAGATGATAGGGATTGCATTTCAGACGGTTAGTAAATGCTATATTCGGAAATTACCCGATATTTCAATTTTATGGGTATAATGATACGTTAAATATATATTTAAACTTATTTTTGGCTTCTTCTAGTTTATACTTTACAAGTCATTTGAAGTCATTGAACTAGTCCAGTAAATAAATGATGAAAAGTAGGCAAAGTGTACAAAAATCCTGCCGGTCCATGTGTGATGCCTTTTGACATAATATAATAATAAAATAAAATTAGAAACAAATTCCATTGAAACTATAATCAATAAATCATTAAACGTTGGAATATTACATAAATATAACTATCGAGATCGACAGGTACTGAGTCAAGTTCATCACGTAAATAAACATTTAACAGTATGAATGATTAATTAACATCGAACTTGAACCGTAGTATAAATATATACAGGTGACAACACATTCAGAGGTAATCAATATTCATTATAATTTAGTTGTAGTCATTATGCTATTCAGTTCAACTATAAGTATGCTATATGGATAGATACTATAGATTCAGTAATCTTAAGTAGTTATAATGTGTAATAGTAAAGTATGTTAATAAATAGAACTTATCCCAGTGCCAGAAGTCGTAGTTTTATTAAATTAAGATGATCCTCCGAGTCACCAGGAATACCACCAGTTGAAGAGGCTTATCCACACCAAATCCCCAACATTACACATGAATTTTCCGCGAAGGGTAGGGTTTGACTAGTAATTGAACATCCAGAAATTTCACACACCTCATTACCCTTTTTGGGGGGTATTCTCGGCCCCAAAGTTCAAAAAATTGGGTTTCCGCCAATATCTCCTAAAATATGGCATTTAGAGAATTTTTATATACGGGATGTTCAATTACTAGTCAAACCCTACCCTTCACGGAAAATTCATGGACCGGCAGCTATAATCGCTTCTGGGACCCTTTATTTACTGGACTAAACGGCCCAACTAACAATTTGCTATTTTATAATAGTCGTAGGAATGTTTTGGCGATAAATATTATAAAATAATGTTAGTCTCAGAAACGTTTTTAAAATGTTTATAAAACATCTTAAAACACAAAATGGGCACAATTTATAAAACATTTTGTTTATATAATATATTTTATAAGTACTCCAGCAACTACTATATAACAGATATACATGGTTAATAAAAATCCAATAAAATTGTTTTATAAAAGATTTATAAGTGTTTAATAAACGTGCTAGAAAATTTCTTAAATTTTTTCATGCGATACTTATACAATGGTTAAAAAATTATTATATAAGGATTATATATATGTTTCATAATTGAATTATATGCCACTTTATTGCTATTGTAGTAGTATTAATAAATCAACTTTGTTTTATTAATATGTTCGTAAAAAGCTAAATTGTTTTCAAATAATTATATTTCAGAGTTGCTGGTGATAATATAAATGCAGCACCAACTTTATAAAGAAAATAAATATGTCCGACTGTTGTCACTTAATTTTGATTTTTGTGTATGTAGGTAGTTTCCGACAGAAGAAAAATTTTTCTTGCGCTCCAATTTTATCAAGGTTTTATAATAATTTTAGAAGTTGAATAATAAAGTTTTGGTAGTAATATTTGAAACTACCAGTTGCATTCTTCTAAATTTGTTTATACTCTGTTATTTTCACATAAAACTATTTGTAGAAGTGAAATATATTTTTATCTTTAGAGATATTATTAAAATTTTATCTATATCTAATTATTAACATGGCTGCCAGTAATATAACAGTTTAGTGGACAAAGTAGGTTTTATAAAATAATTTACCAACATTTGTGATAATTTTAAAACATTTATAAAATATACTTCATTTTCAAAAGAACCCAACAAAACAGGGCCGTATTTTAAAAATATAATGAATAAAGGAATTGATAAACAAATTCAACACGATTATATTATTTATTGTCTAGTTTTCAACAATGTTCTAAGGTCTTGAGGCAGTATACTGGGTAACCTTTTATTGATATTTTGAAATAATACTCGCAAGGCCATATGTGAGATATTGTAATGATCTGCCCATGATCTGATGTTTCTAAATTCAGAATTTCTCTTTAAATCTAAGATCAACAGATCACATTAGTTGTCAGGTTCTAACTGTACTAACCAATCGTCTCTTACCAAGTCATTATTATCACTTGTACCAATAAAATTTGGCACTTCTAATGATAAATTCTCATCTTTGGTTTCTTTTTCTGGCATAGTATCATTATTTGTAATTATTATTGAGTGATTTATCATTACTTCTTGTGGATGACTATTTGAACATGCAGGCGTATTATTAAAAATTTCTTTATTGCTAATCATAATACTTTCAAAGTTTTCCTTTATTTTTCTCCAAAACGCTCCACTCCTTTTGATTTTCTTCCACTCCCTTAATTCCGAAATTTTACGCGGTTTGTTTTTCTAAAACTGCCAAGCCTAATCTAATATATTTATCAGTTATTTTATAAAAGCTACATAACAGCTTCCAATGTAATAATTATATAATTATTTTATAGCTGTGTCTGTAACTACAATTTTCAATGGAAATAAAATTGCGGCATCTGCTGCTTTAATAAAATTATTTTATAAGCTGCTTAAAGTGTTTATAACAATAGTTTTATAATGTATTTATACCTGATTTATAAATGCTATCAAACTCTCTTAAAAAAGTGTTATAAAACAACTAAATTTTATAAACAATAAATGTTTTATAAATCTCTTACATAACACGTATAAAATTGCTTTATAAATATTATATAATTTTGTTTTGTGATAAATTTATAAAACAATTTTGTTACGAAAAGCTAAACTTGCTCTTATGGAACCTTTATATAATAAGTTGCATTCTTAAAAGCAACAATAAATCAACATTAAAATATAATTGTTATATAAGCCAAAAATTATAAAACAATTTTGCTAGTTGGGGGGGTTTGATCTGAAGTCTTTGAAAGTTCACCAATTCAAGAGATAAAGGAACAAAAGTGTCATAGAGGCGATGTGTGATTTCACACCTTCACAAGGTTAGAAATTATACATTTTCTATTTGATTTAGATTGTTTTCTTGGTTTCTTTCCAAAATCAAAGGTTTAATATCCCCGAAGTTGAAACGGGACCCCCTTAGAGCTATATAGGATCTAATGCGAAAAGAATCATAGAAATCGATTAAGAAACAAAGAAGTTATACCCGAAAAATACATATACGAGGGTTGTCTTTTGAGTGTTGCACATAACAAAATAATTGGCGCTTGTCAACAAATGTTGGTTTCTGTTTTCGGCAATGAAGCACCACATCAGTCGACAATTTCTCGTTGGTATGGAGAATTTAAACGTGGACGTATTCATCTTGGAGACGATCCAAGAACAGGTCCACCAACAACGGCAGTCCCCCAGGAAAACGTAAATGCTGTACGTAAGCTGATCCAAGAAGATCGACATGTCACATATCGTGAAATTGGAGCATAATTGGGAATCAAAAACCACAATTGAAAATGTTTCACATGAATATCTAATCATCTGTAAAAAAAAATAGTTTCTCGTTGGATACCACATGCAAAATATAAAAGAAAACTCTCGTACACTTCTATTTGGAAAACTCACTTTTTTTAGTCGGTTAAAAGTGAGGAAAAATACACCTTTGATCTTATTTTTGTCTTTTTGGAAGAAATAAAATCCTTCCTCGTACTAAAAAAACTGTTTTAGTGTAATTGAAATTTGGGTTCACGCAATTCCCACGATTTTACCTTCAATGTTTGTGATGCACTTGCTCCGTAAACAGTTCATTCAAAGCTACTATATTCTTGTCGAAGTACGTTTAATTGCAGGAACGGCGTGTTTGCATGTGAGCGATTACAAAAAGATAACTCACATAATTAGATAAAATATGCATTCATGGAACAGGTATTTTCATTATAGTAATTTACTAGATAGACCGCAAACAATATACACGGATAATATTAAACATTGAAAAAAAATTGAGTATAAAACATTTAAAATATATGCAATCCTCCTAAGCAAATCCCCACATATTCGAAACTCCAGATAAATAAACTGGCCACAGTTTTCGAAGGTCTTCAGCAACTCTTGTAGTAGATGCTGGTGGAGATTTGTTGACTGAAAAGACACGGTGGGTGGAAGTAATTAACTTTGGCAGAAAGTTATCTGGACAACTCAATATTAAACGGCTCTCAGAGCTTCTGGACGAATCTAGCTTGTACTGATGAGACTGGTTGTCCCTTCTAAATGTAAACCAGAATGGTTGGTTATATCTTGCAGATAGACCAACCCCGTTTAACTTAGAAGTGTAATTCAATGTCTGTCGGGGCATACAGCCCGAGAAGTAGTTGTTCCTTCTTGGTTGAACGGTCATTATTTTCTAAAAGTTTCCTAAAACTTTGTAAGGAGTTATAATAGTATTAAACTATTATCTTCGACATCTATAATAAAATAGTTTCCCTCGTATGTAAAATGCTATCTACAACTTTTGTTATGTAATATACTATTATTGACTGAGAAAAGTTGAGCATATGGAGGGATGGTGTTTATTTTTTTATTTCATAATGTCTCGTAGATTTAGTTTATTTCATACTGTCTGGTAGATTTGGTTTACTTACTCCATTTTGAGTCCGGTAAGTGAGCTATTACAGTATCATAGCCAGTAAGTCCAAATATCTCATTCGTACTGTAATACTTGACTTATGACGTAAATTACTATATTTGTAGGTTTTCACCATCTGTCACTTGAGTACTTTGACGTTTCACAATTTCATTAAATGTCAGTTTAAATCGAAGTTTTTGTTACGTTCCCCAATTTTTTCGTTAATTTGTTGGGCGAAAACAGGTGTGTGTCACTCATGCAGGAAACGCTTTAGCAGCTCTTAGCTATCAGTTGCCCTTCGCTAGTGAAGTTAAAGCTCATTTTCTGCCCTTGTGACATAATAATTTTGTTTAGTCGAAAATTTTCCTTTTCATTCGTGCGTCACTCTTGAGAATCTGATTCATGGTGAGTCATGACTCAGTACGAGCTGCCAGTATTCGCAAGGCAGCCAACCGTTTACTTGGTGCGCTCGAGGCCAACTGGACGGTGGTTGAGGCGGTGACGTGCCTTGTCGGTGCTGTGCTGATGCTGTTAGGTATGCGCGCTTACATTTAAATACACATAAGAAATAAAATCTGCTGGTGATGATCAGTCGCTGTTCCTATGAGGTGCTGATAGGTGTGTTTCGACCTTAATTCGACTCGGTCTAAAAGTTATATATTTAAATATTTGGTGGAGTATCTTCCGTGCTCGCCATTTATTGATAAATTATGATAATGTTGAATTAAATTGTGATCATTTGATTTTGATTCACCAATCGAATTTATAGGTTATAATAATAATATATGCTTGTATTCATATTATAAATAAAATGAATAAATGAAACTAGTATACAGACAAATTAACTCAAAAATAGCAAACTACAAACTTTCTATACTTTGTAGGAGCATTTTAAGAAACCTAAATAACTCCACTAAAATTTACTAGATTGGGAGTGTGTTCCGCAAGGGTCGTGTTCAGACTTTTTGAACTTATTGACAATTACGTGAACTATTTATTGTTCTGCTCGCAGTTTTAGTGGCCAATGAGGGGTCCAGGCATGTCTAAATATCGAATCATCATTGGCTAGGGCTTCACACGAGAAGAGAGTAGGCGATAGTATCAAAAATCTCGTCTCGATCTCGTCAATTCCGAAGAAATTGAGTATCGTTCAAGTCTCGGTCTCGTCTCGTTACCGGTTGTCTCGTCTCGTCTCGCTTAATTCTAAATATTGGTAATAAAATCCATAAATAATTTTTTCTACAGTCGCGCGTAAAATGACTAATTACTATATTCAAATGAAATCGTAAAGTCGACAAATTCTGAGGATTGTTACTTTACGCTCTAGCGCAAAAAATGAATCTTTTTCGCTCGCTTATTTAATCAAACCACGCCCTCCGAATTAACTCTAAAGATGAATATTTAACTATTTATCAGATTAAAAATCGAATAAAATTATATGAATATTGTCAAAAATATTGAAATATGGTCAATAATTATCAAAAATGGTCGATAATTGTCAGAAGCTTTAAAAAAACTTTGAAAAATGGTCAAACATTTTCAAAAATTGTCAAAACTGGTGAAAATTTGTCAAAAATGGTCAATAATTGTCAAAAATGGTCAAAAATTGTCAAAAACTGTCAAAAATGGACAATTATTGACAAAATTGGTCAATAAATGTCAAAAACTATTAAAAATGGACAATAATTGTTAAAAATTGTCAAAGTTTTGAAAAATAGTTGATAATTGTCAAAAATTGTCAGTTTTTGAAATATGGTCAATAATTGTCAAAAATGGTCAAAAATTTGGAAAAATGGTCCATAATTGTCAACAATCGTCAATAATTATCAAAAATGCTCAATAATTTTGGAAAATGGTCTAAAATTTTGAAAAATTGTCAAAAATGGTCAAAAACCATCAAAAATGATTAAAAATTGTCAATTATTTTTAAAAACTGTCGAAAATGGACAATTGTCAAAATTGGTCAATAATTGTAAAAAATTGTTAAAATTTTGAAAAATGGTCGATAATTGTCAAAAACTATCAAAAATGGTCAATAATTTTGAAAAATGGTCAAAATTTTTAAAAAATTGTTGAAATTCTTAAAAAATTGTCAAAAATTTTGAAAAATTGTAAAAAATGGCCAATAGTTTTCAAAAACTATCAACAATTGTCAAAAACTATCAAAAATGGCCAACAACTGTCAAAAATGGACAATTATTGTTAAAAATTTGGAAAAATAATTGATAATTGTCAAAAATTGTTAGTTTTTGAAATATGGTCAATAATTGTCAAAAATGGTCAAAAATTTGGAAAAATGGTCCATAATAGTCAACAATCGTCAATAATTATCAAAAATGCTCAATAATTTTGGAAAAAGGTCTATAATTTTGAAAAATTGTCAAAAATGGTCAAAAACCATCAAAAATGATTAAAAATTGTCAATTATTTTTAAAAACTGTCAAAAATGGACAATTATTGTCAAAATTGGTCATTAATTGTTAAAATTTTGAAAAATGGTCGATAATTGTCAAAAACTATCAAAAATGGTCAATAATTTTAAAAATGGTTAAAATTTTTGAAAAAATTGTTGAAATTCTTGAAAAATTGTCAAAAATGGCCAATAATTGTCAAAAACTATCAATAATTGTCAAAAACTCTCAAAAATGGTCAACAACTGTCAAAAAATTGACAATTATTGTTGAAAATTGTCAAAATTTTGAAAAATAGTTGATAATTGTCAAAAATTGTGAGTTTTTGAAAAATTTTCAAAAAATTTGCGGTGGAGATATGTGGTCTCGGTATCGCCCATAATATTTTCAAAAATGTCTCGTCTCGTCTCGCTTTTTCGAGACGAGAAAAATCTCGCTCTCGTGAGCCACAGTCCATGGCGAAAGTAGTAACAATCTGTCACATTATTGTGAAAAAATGTATGGTTATAATAAGTAATTTATGTAAAACTTGTTAGTAATTTGAGGATAAATAAGAATGTGGAAAATGCACTTGTATTGTTACGTCTGACCTGTACTTTGAATGGAGCCAGGTTCGGTTATAGAAGAGGACGAAGTCTCTTCTCTTCTTTCTAAATAAACTATTTCATTTCTAATTTGCTTTTCTAAATTAGTTTTAAATTTTCTTGTTGTTATTCTAAATAGTCTACTCTATTACTAAGCTGTCCTACCTCTAGTTTTAATGTTTCCTGAATTTGTGTTAGGCCATTCATAATTTCTACATCTGCTTGGATACGCCTCTTCTGCTTCTCCTCCTCACGTCTTTCCTTCTCTTCTTCCATCTTCAAAAACCATGCTGGGGGTCCGGAAGTATCCATGTTTTTGTCGTACCTATATGGTGAATCTAGTATTTACCATAAGCAGATACTTTTTATATAGCACCACTGTCACTAATGCTACTCCTTTTTCTTTATTATACTTCATTTATTTCTACAACTTTAACAATTCGATACTAATAACGTCTCACTCATCAGAACACAAAACTCAAATTTCTAATACTCTTCACCTGTTCCAGTCAATTCTCGACATAACAACGATTCAATTTTTACAATAACATTGTATTTCTGTGTACCCTAGATCGTATAATTAATTTTCCAAAAATTAATTATTTGTTATTGCCGAATTAATTATACATGAATTTATAATCACTACAAAATTTAGTATCAAACTAGCTTCATAATTCACGTGTATAATTTATTGATCGTTAAAATTAATGAGAGCGATGACGAACTTTCGAAAATTAGTGGTGGGTATACAAATCATAACTGCCACCTGATGCCCATTTTTCGGCCTTAATACGTGTCACTCCTGTAAAGCATATCAATCTAAATAAAACGATTATACGCGTATCGATACAGAACCTTCATACATTATTTCCACCTGGCACACCGAAACTCACAGATAACAAATACAACATAAATATCAAATGGATCTTAATGGATATTGAATATCTCTATGTCAATCTTCCATAGAAAAACGTCGGAAAAGAAAAATTTTTTACAGTTGTCTTCGTATGAATGGGATTGAAAAAAAAATGAATTAATAATATTTTATAACCTCACTGATAAACGGTTTTTGTAAATTATAAGGTGTTAATGAACCAGTTAAAATTTTAAAGCAAAAGATATAATTCGTAAAAAATGCTTGCCTTCAAGGTAGTACCTCGTGAGAAATTAATTTTATTTCACAAAAAAGGTTTGTTCTCGAAACGAGTTCCAAACATGTTATTAACATTATCTGATGCTCATGCGTGACTAGAATAATGTACCAAGTACCAATCAATATCAAACAAATAAAACATAACCAAAAAGCAAAGTTATTAAAAAGTAAAAGTACTAGAAGAAGAAGAGTCATTTTTATATGAAAACGCATGGGCGAAATTAAAAGTTCTCTTTTTATTTTGGACGATCATGTTTCGAACAAGTGACTAGTCTGACGGGAACACCAAACAATTATAATTTGCTCTGAACTTTGCTCTGCTGGAACGCTTATTTTATACTGCGCAGACTCAATATATCCATAAGGTACTTGCTTCGGGAACAAACCTAAAGTACCGTTAACCTTACAACGTGTAACAATAGAATATCTATGGTTATGTTCAATAACCTCTTTTATTGAACTGTTTCATATAATTTCTTTTAAACCCTTTTTCTACTACCTTGTCGATCAAAGTAATATCTATAAAACCCTTTTTCTATGTGCTGACTTGAAAAAAAAATCGAAACCATACAATTCATAACAACAAAATTTTTTTTTCAAAGATTCCTTAAAATTAAAAATATGGTTTGCCAGTTTTTTTGAAACTGAAAAATGGTAAACAACTTCTTCTTTCTGTAATGCCGGCATAATAACTCTTTATAACGCCGCTTTATTTTTGATGTCATGCAGTTATTCGAATGAACAAGGAAACTTGCATCAATTTACGTTTTTCACACCTCCCATATCAAACAGCAAAATCGATATTTTGATTCGGCCAATCAGAATTTTTCATTTTTATCCTCTATTGATTGAGTGTTAAGTACGGTGCCACCAGTCAGAAGCTTCAACTCCTTATTAGTGCTGCCTGACTATAGGGGAATATTAGGATCTTTCGGCTCTATACCTTCTTTCGATGTTCATTTGTCGATAGCGTAGATTTCCGTCAATCATGTTCCTTAATTTATTTTTTCAAGAATTTACTTACACGTTAGACTCCGACTTGCTTGTGCTTGCAATACGGAAATATCAGAATATGCTCCATGGCTGTCCTTAGTACTATATAAAGTCCTAACCTTATAATCTTCAATTAATATAAATAACTACTCGTAAACACTCTATTGTTAAGAAATTTTTTATAAATCCACAATTCAGGTATAAAGTAGGTCCGTTTCTATTAAAATCAATATAACAATAATTATAGCAAAGAATTAAATATTATTAAAGAAATTAGGATCTTATATTTCCTTACGGACTTTACATGCTAGAATCCCAGTACTTAATACCGTACTAAATTCAGATGATCCAATCGGAGATTTGTTCAGTAAAGTACGACCAGAAATCTAAGAAGGTCATAAATCACCAAGCACTTGAGTTATCAGCAGGAGGTCGATTCTACGCAGAGTTGTACCTGCCCTAGCTATTAAATTTTGTTTTATAGGTAGTGTAATAAGTTCTGGTTATAGGATAAGCTGCTTCCAATATAAAACCATTATAATATCTAGGATTATCTACATACATATAATTTGAGTAGTATCCCAAAACATAACGACTGACCACAATTAGGGCAGATGTTGACTCTCAAGTTTATGTTTAAAAGGAACCTCGTGTATTCTAACAAATATCTATTTATAGTGTCTCTCGGCACGTCTACTTAGTTTGTTGTATTCACTTAAGGTGATGTTTAATAATCAAATAATAATAAAGCCTTGGAATTATTATACAAACTATTATACTGAGTGAGCTGCTATCAGGAATGTTTGCAGTTTCTGTTTGAATAAGAGCTACCACAGTTGAACTTAAGGTTGGAAAAGTATTATTTCTTCGAACTGCTGACTCAAGCACATGCCATGTTCTATTGGGATACAGTGATAAGGGGAAAGTCTGGGTCTGAGTCTTCGAATTATATCTACATCACAGCCATCTAGTTTCCTTGAACCACCAGAGTCTTTTTGTTTCTTTCTTTTTAAAATAGGGTTACTTACTATTTTAAACACTGTGGAATACGGTGTTTTTGTTAAATAGGAAATTTCTTGAACAGCTTGATCCTTGACCATTCCACGTTCCAGAAGGGAAGTATAAACATTTAATATAATTTGTTTCGTCGACTTGTGGTACTACGACCACAAGTTGAAGTACTAGGTTCAGGATGAGTCCTTGGACACAGTTTTATTGCTTATCTATATTTTGAACAACAGGTTATTATGAGGGTCGTCGGCTAATATTGATTTACGACCTTCTTAGATTTCTGGTCGTACTTTAGATTTTTCATTCAAACTGATCACCAAGATCGATTACTTGTATTCGACTTTTTTTTTCGGGTCGAGGACCCAAACAGTGTTGAACTCATCCCCAATGGGATGCCTACCAACCAAACCCACCTCAAACTCGCCGTTACCCCCGCCTCGGAATCCCTACCCTAGTATACTTCGAGATGGGCGGCGGTCCCTCGCACACTCTCCGCTCACACCGTCGTCTTCTCCCTTACTTTCACTCCTACCTCTCATGCCATCCGAGTCCTTCCCTCCCCCTAACCATGCTTTCTACTTCACTACTGTCCTCCATCCATTCCTCCTCCCCCTCAACATTTCAACATTATCTCCACCATGTTCTCCCAATACACCGCCTCCCCTAGCTTCCTCTCCAACTTCTTCAGCACTTCCTCGTTCCTCTAGCATCTAAAGACATGCTCCACATCATCCTCCACTTCACACCTCTCGCACACTCCAGTCTCTCTTTTCCCAATCTTGTGGAGGTACCCTACTCTCGACCCATGACCTGTGTCAAGAAGTAGTTCACCCTCCCGAATTTTCGGTCCATCCAATCTCCTATTCCCAATCGCTCCTTTTAGCTCGCCCTCATACTCCTCCCACCTTCTCTCCATTTCCTCCTCCATCCATTCCTGTACTTCCTCTCTGGTCGCACCCCTCCAGCGTTTATTTCTGTCGCTTTTTGACGCTATAACGATCTGATATACCACAAACTATCTCTATTTTGTCCCGTCTTTATTTGGAGAGAGTTACAAACAACATCCTAATCATGGTAAAAATCCGAACCTGGGATATATATTATCTTTATATTTAAATATGCATGGAATGTGATAGGTGAGGATATCAGTGTTAAGCAAGCTATTTGTACAATAAATCGTATAATCCCTTCTCCATCACACAGTATATTTATAGAAACTGGTACAAATATCACATAGTAAGCATTTCTTGCTGAAAGGGGTGTCCACTTTGAAAAACCATCGATGTTTTTTCCGATTCGAGAAATCGGAACTGTACATCGATGTCTCTCGATGTATCGGATGAAAACATCGATGATTTGTAAATATCGCGTAATTTTTCTAAAGGTAAGTTCATATAACAACGAATTACGAAACACGAATCACGAACTTTAACACCATTGGTCAGATCAATTGGTGGGAAAGTTGACAGGTGCATTCAGGAATTCGTGAAATTTAAAATCTGTGTGGCGGGAAACTTTACTCCATTTCAAGATTTTCCGATATTCGTGATGATTTTAGGCTAATTTGACACTTTTGACAGTTTGCTTATTAGTTTTTAGGTTATGATACACTCATTTCAATTAATTTAGTAGTTTTCCGTATACATAATCTTTGGTTTATATTAGAATAATTTAAAATTAATAATTTTGATTTTTCACCATTAACCTAACCTAAAAAATTTAAAAATCCCCAAAACGTCTTCGAAGTCCGTTTTTGTATAAAATGGCAACTTTATACTACTTTATAAAAACAACGATTCGTTATTCGTGTTTCGTGATTCGTTGCTATATGAACTTACCTTAACTGGTTATCATCGATTCGATGTTTTATGAAAAAACATCGATACATCGAGTATATCGATAGCTTTTCAAAAAAACGGATCGATTCGATGTATCGCATTGTAAACATCGATGTTTTCGATACATCGATGTATATCGAATATCCCTACCATGGAGGCTATACAAGGAGATCGAACTCCATGTATTCCAATTTCTGGTCATTATAGAGGGCACCACATAATTTGCGATACCAAAAAATCTGACGGCAGCCAATCATAAACCTCGAGTTCATGATGTTTTATTGGTTGCTAGCTTCTTTGACAGTTCGCTGTTCACGTGTGAGGTAAGTGAGGTTAGGTCACAGAAATGGAAAATATTGTGAATAAGAAATCCGTATTTTGTTCTCGTTTTCAAAAATATCGAAAATTGTAATCGTTTGGTGGTAAAATAATCAGTTCCACTCTGTGCTGCTGAATTTATTTATGTTTTTAGGTGATAAAAAATATGAATATCTACTATCATGTCTTCTCTTCAGTATGGAATTTTAGAACACTCTTAAAGGTCCAGCATAGTTAGAATGAGTATGTCTTTAAAAGAGAAATTTGAAGAATAAAGAAAACACTCTAGGTGCAAGTAAGTATATGCTAGAACCAAGTTCACAAGTTGGATTGCCCAATGATAAAAAATAAATTGAAGATGAATAAAGAGATATGTTTACAATATGTATAAAGTTTTTCAGAAGCTGCATTCCTGAATAGTAAAAAAATATTAGCTACACAAAAATATGAAAAAACGGAGGAAAAAAAAGGAAAAATCACTTGAAATGCTTGGAGAAAATGTGCCACTTCAAATGTACTATATTAAATGGCCTTCGAATAATTGAGAATTGCAACTAGAAGAAATACAGTTTGAAAACATAGAAGGTATGTATAGATAAATAGCCAGTAGTCATAAGCTCTAATAACACACAAATTTGGTCCTATTAATAAGAAATAATAAAACAATTACAGAATTAATAATATCTAATATTTTAGGTTATTTTCCATGAAATGAAGGAAAATATTATTGCTTCCGAACTGGTCAAGCCTTTACAAGAAGAAATTATGAAAATATTGAATATACAGAGAGTTGCACGAGAAGTAATTTACTACACACTATGTAACTTCTTTTACCTGAATATAAAGTGTACAATCCTTCGATCATTAAACATTGTTCAAAGATACAATCAGTATTTTTTCTCTAACTTGATACCTACCTATCCTATTGCCTATTATACTTATCCAGCTTAGGTATTATGAGTAATAAGTTAAAATAAGGTAATTAGAATACTTCATATTTACTGCTCAATTTACCAATAGGCTTTATAGGATTACGAGTAGTCTTGCAAAAAAATTTAACTGAAGGATACCAGAAAATACATATATATCTTGATACCAGATGCTCAACTATGCACACTATCGAACCTGACATCAAATATACAAACCTCTAGTCTATGATGAAAACATAGTGCTGATATTTTTCTAGGCATTACTGAAGCGTTTGATGGTGTTTGGAACTGTGGTATATTCTACAAACTATATGAAATGATGTGTTCTAAATACTTGCTTTTAATCTTGAAAACTACCTTAGTGATAGAACACCACAAGTAAAAGTAAATTACAGTTTTATTCAAAACATTCAAGGACTTCTCCAGTGTTCCTCACTGTCCTATTTGCTCTACAATCTATCTATCTTGTTACAACTATGATTTAGCAACAGAACATTTAAATTTGCATACATATTGCAGTATATAGATGACATCGCTTTGATCAGTCATAATAATCTCAAAATAACAGTAAATAAGCTACAAACAGAATACTGAAATGGTTTAACATGTGTAGGATGAAGCCCAAAGTCTTAAAACTCAATACATAATCTTCAATCTATTCAATAACAATGAAAAATACAATATATTTTCAATCAATGTGACATGTGTGCATGACATTAGTTCATGCACAGATTTTCAATATAAAATTTATTTAAATAATTCCGTATCATATATGAAAATAATTTTTTTAAGTACTTTATTTTAAACATACAAAAATTGCAATTTACAAAAGTTTATTTCCTAATGAAGCAAACGCAGTGGAAAGTCACAATTAGTAAAATACATAAGTACACACTGGAATTACGTAGCTGAAGAATGGTAAGAAATAAGTGTCACCAATTAGTTTCAATGTCTTATGGTTTTAGTAATCCCTACATTGGTAAAGTGCACCAATAATTGGCAAACATAAATTTTATTCTATTTGATGTATATATTTGCTTCAATGTATGTTCTCACCTCATTTATATTTTCATTTCCTGTTATTATCTGAATATCAACTGAATTCATATTTTTTTGTATAAAGAACATGCCAGTAATATTTTCAAATTAGTATTACAGCTTATTCCTTATCAACCATCTCTGGTTTTTTTTCAAATCTTTGTTCACCTTTTTTCTTCCAGTTCTCTTAAATTGTACTTGTATAGAACATAATGTCATCAGCAAAAGTAAAGTAATTTGTGTGCAATTGTGCTTTTTCTAGACTTCTCACAAGTAAGGTATATAATTTAAGTCTATCATAATAAATATTTCCTTTCCTACTTTATTTTTATCTTTGAATATTTCTTATTATTTTTGGTAACTGAAAAAACTCTGGTTTACTTAAATTAAATTCAATTCACGTCTTCCTTTTAAATAATCTGCACTACCAACCACTATTGCAATAAATTTCAACAACATTATCAATTTTTAACAATTTGAATTTTCTAGTTTTTATAATTCACAAGTAATGTTTACTATTTGCCTACCATAGATAAATACTATTTGCCTACTGTCGAATTGGTAAAATATAAAAAGTAAGGTTATTGTCGTGACAGTTTTAATATGGTATCTTAGGTACAATGCGCGACGCCGCGGTGAAAAAACAAACTGCTTAGATCGACGATTTTGAGGACAGGTTTTGTCAATTTTCCCGTATGAGTTCGATCTCCTTGTATAGCCTCCATGATCCCTACTATCAGACATCAAGCAGCTTGGTCAATCATTAACCCTTGCGCAAAATTATCATACAGTCATACCAAACATTTTTCCATCTCATATTTAATACCAATTTCATATTCCGTATAATTTTTTACTTAATATCAAATATAATTTTCCATCTTTTTAAAAAATTTCACATACATTAATTTATCAACATATTTCGTAGGGTGAATATCAAATTGTCACTTTTCGGGTTAATCAGCCTTATATAAAATGGCACCTTGACTTTAAAAAGGCTCTTCAGACAATCTTTATTGAGATGAAGCTGCATTATTTATAAATCACGTCAAAGAAAATTTCGCTTCGTTTTGTAAGAAAATTTAAAACCGATATAAAATATTGTTTGTGGTAGAAACTGGATGAGCATCTTGATATACGTAATTTTATTTTGTTACATAGAGCTACATAATAAAAAGGTAACAATAATATTACAAAGTATCAATATTAACCGCTCAAGTGTTTGGTGTCGTTTTTCTCGTAATCTGCATCCAATAGTGTCAGAGGTTGTTTATGGGATTCTAGTCCGTGGTATTAATTAATTACCACCTTCTCAAGATCATTTCTGCGGTCTTGCTTTAGCATACATTCTTGACCGATGTATTGTGCAAATGGCATTACGTGCTGGTCTGTCTCCAATATGTACCTTTTAGCTGGAAGGTTTCTATTTAAGATAAGATACATATGGGGCTCGTAATGTGCTTCTAAGAGCCTCTCCTCTACAACCTTTGCAGATCTAATGTGAGTAGCCTCCCTATTACTAGACTTCGAATGCTAAACCTCAGGTCCTCCATATATTGGGAGAGCTGTGGTTTTTCCCCCCCTATCGTTGAATACCTCAACCTAGTCGACCTCATGTTCTTGGCAAAACCTGCATATAGTTATTACTCATGTATTTTTTTAGTCTACAATGTCCCGTAAGGATCCTGATTGTTCTTCTATTCTGGCTTAGTAGGTACTTCGTTAATTTTTGGCGAGGGTTCTTTGATGAACTCTTTGGCCTGCCTCATTCTTGGCGCTTTTGGTACTGCTATTTGTTTTTTGCAGCGCTTTCGCTATGCCATAGAAAGGTTCTTGGCCAATGGGAGCACATCGTGTACCTTCTCGGGCTAGTGAGTCTAGGCTAAGGACAATCTAATATCACTGCCCAGCTCTTGTAGCGTTTCCAAGTAGTTCCAAACGAGTTTGAAATTTATCTGAATGGAACTGATTGCTTTTCTATTCAAGATCACAAGTTCTGTAAGTCCCTTGAAAGAAAAACCCACCAGGATAATTACTGATCCTCTTCCAAATAATGTGGTATTTGCGAGATTGCACTGAGCCTCTCCCATTCGCCATCTAGCAAAATTTAAATGATTTCTGATAATATTTAGCCTAGCCCTTCGGTGCTATCGAGTTGAAGCTCAGATCCCAGATTATGTTCTGTTGTTTACGAATAGTTTCTTTACTTACTGGTGAACCACTTGCTTCTTGAAGCTGCATTTTTAAACGCCGAATTGTCACAAAACGTTCTCTTCAAGTCGAGTGACATCGTTGTGGGAGCCGACCAACTATTCGGAAACTCCACCCTATACTTCGAGCAATATTAATGCTTGAGCACATTCATCGTTAGTAAGATTCCGTGTTTTACGTTCTATATTCTTTGAACGAAAATATTTTAAACCACGAAATTGATACACCAATTCAATACTAACGTTTGTTGAAATTGCTGTTTGACAGGTGATGACATTTTCCTTTACTCTCCATAGCGTCCTAGATTCACCGAGGTGTGTTGTAGTGTTTAGATTAAATTAGATAAAAACATGTTCTTATATAAACTTGTGTCCTTTGTAGTGGACACCCGCTGGTGTATCTGACACATCCCACAGGGTGTTTTAATATTTGTGGGTGAAAATCATCATTTCTTCTATATACTCGTAATCGTAATCGTCGACCAAACTGGTAATCTTATTAGCTCGATTTTCTAAGCCAAGAAACTTCCCAACGAATCATTTTTTAAATCCTTCGATAACTGCGCTTTTTCTTATTAGTCTTCTTAAGCTTGAAACATTATATTTTGTATATTTTTCCCGTTATATTTTACCTTTTTTTTTATTTACGTAAACACAATTCCATTAACAGAAGAAAAAACAGTTTATAATTAAAGTAAGAAAACAAAGGATCAACTTTTCCATCTAGAGGTTTTGAATAAAAAGGTATAAATTAGTTAAATCATTGAAAAACAGACAAAAATTCAGAAGCCTTTGAAGTTAAAAAGAAGTAGAATCTCCGATAGAGTAAAATTTGTTTATTATCATCGTTTGATTGAGTAAAGAAAGCAGCGCCTTTTGTAGGTTCCTGATTGCGGTTAAATTATGCTCTTCAGGGACGGTGTTAGTGCACGAAGAATTATTTTCTTTTAAATTGTAGGTATGGAAACTCTTCTTTTATTCATTTGAAGACGGTTGCAAACGACACCCTAATAAAGGCAAAAATCCGACCCTGGGATATATTTGAACTGTCTCCAGTGATTATTTTTATCTGCTGTGAAGACTTCAAGTTACCGTCAGTTGACGGATACTGTTGCCGATACTCGTATCAGAATGTATGTATGTATGTAAATTGGGGTGACATTCACTGAGACCTAGAAGATCTATTATGCCCCCTTACTTCTACTTAGTTCCTGAGGAAAGTCTCAGAGACTAGTAGCTCCTTTAGTCCCATTTCCCGGAGGAATTTTAGGATATCTGCAGGCTTTAACTTAGGTAAATGTCCCTCTTCTATCCAGTAATCTCCAAGATGTTGTGCCCTAGGATTCTGAATTGCTGTGCAATTCGCAAGTATGTGGATGGAGGTTTCTTCTTCCATGCCACAGAATCTACATTCTTCTTCCTCCACTATTATGAGTATGAAACTTTGAATTTCTGACAATGCTTTTATGTTCAGCTTAGTTCTACTTTTTTGGATATCCTGTGAAAAGAATTAAATAAGTTTGGCAGATTACTGAAAGATGATTCTTTCACTATAATGTGACAAAAAGTAGTTACAAATTACGTTTCTGTTGACGTTCTCTCTAGGAGCGATGCATCCTGGGATGAACCTTCTCTTTTGATGAGGTCTCATCGTCGTCGTACGCGTTTTGCGCGTCGATCTTTTCCCTAGCTTGAATAGCTATTGGCTGGGTGGAGCGTTCTTCCTTTTCGATATTTATCTTCAGTGGTCTTCTGATTTGTTCTTTGTCGTCTATTGTGTGTGTTTTGCGCTTCCTCTACAAGGGACAATCCTTAGCCGACGAACTGCGACTGAAGATGGTCTTATAGAGTGGTTCCACTTGCTATAGCTGACCCTAGCTGAAATCCCGACTTATCTTTTTGTGGATGTGCCGAGCTTTCGCCTAGGAGGTTCCACTTCTTTTCTTGAGTGACGCTAGACCATTAGCTGAGTCACCTGATCAAGAATTTGTGATTCGTCGGGATGGTCGTCGTCCTCGTAGCTTTCTTTTCTGGTTGGATCTTGTGTCTTTCTTGTCTCCATGTAGTGGTGGCTTATAGACATCCTTTGAATATCTCTGGGTGCTCTCCCTGTCTCTTGGTCTTGGGTACTCGTTGGAGCGGTGTGGCACTTGGTGCTTGTTTGACATGTCGCCTGTCCGTCGTGGAGTTGTATCATTGTGTTGGTCCATTTCCTTTTGTTCTTATCCTCACGTGTTGGATGTACTGAACTTTCTTTATGTTCTCTTCTTTTCTAACTCTAAATGAAATGAGTACCGTAAAAGTTTTACAACACTCTGACGATTTTTTCGCAACGAGGGCGCAAAAGTAATTCACGCATGAGTATCATACAATGTTTTATCTACGTCCACATTAAAAATACTTTCCCTTAATTATATATTACATAATTATTGTGTTTGAATTATTGCCTACCTTCATCATAAGAAATTCATTATCTGGTGCTCCATTTATAAAATCCAAAATCTGTTCCCTTGTGAAAATTTTTGATTTTTTTGGTTTATGGCTCTCTGATTGTCGTTTTATGAAGGTAATAAGTTTATGAAACTTACTTATATCAATGTTTAAATTTAAATTTATGGTAGTTTTCAACATTGAATAATGGGACCATAACGTTGATGATTTCCATTGACTTTTCCGAGAAATATGCAATAAGAGCATTTTCCGTCTAGTTTTTAATTTTTTTAGTGTTACACCAATCCAAAAAAAAGGTTAGCGGTCGTCGGACCGCCGACAGAAGCTTGCTTCTAATGCAAATAAAATGACCATTTTTGGCCAATTTTCGAAAATTTTGACCGTTTTTCAAAAATTTTGACAATTATTGACTATTTTTTCAAAAATTCTGACCATTTTTGACTCTTTTTTCAAATTTTAACAATTATTGACCATTTTTGACAATTATTGACCAATTTTGACAGTTTTGACAATTATTGATCATTTTTGACAATTTTTCAAAAATTTTGGGAATTTTTAACAACTATTGACCATTTTTGAACGTTTTTTTTATTATTATTGACGATTTTTTCAAAATTTTGACAATTTTTGACCATTTTTCCAAATTTTAACAATTATTGACCATTTTTGACTGTTTCCGACAATTATTGACCATTTTTGACAATTTTTCAAAAATTTTAACCATTTTTCAAAAATTTTGACAATTTTCAACAATAATTGACCATTTTTGACAGTTTTTTATAATTATTGACCATTTTTTCAAAATTTTGACAATTTTAGACCATTTTTCCAAATTTTAACAATTATTGACCATTTTTCCAAATTTTAACAATTATTGACCATTTTTCCAAATTTTAACAATTATTGACCATTTTTCCGAATTTTAACAATTGTTGACGATTTTTCCGAATTTTAACAATTATTGACGATTTTTGAGCATTTTTGACAGGTTCTGACAATTATTGACCATTTTTGACAATTTTTAACAATTATTGACCATTTTTGACAGTTTTTTATAATTATTGACCATTTTTCCAAAATTTTGACAATTATTGACCATTTTTTCAAAAATTTTGACAATTTTTGACCATTTTTCCAAATTTTAACAATTATTCACCATTTTTGACAATTATTGACCAATTTTGACCGTTTTGACAATTTTTCAAAAATTTTAACCATTATAGACAATTTTTCCAAATTTTAACAATAATTGACCAATTTTGACAGTTTTGACAATTATTGATCATTTTTGAAAATTTTTCAAAAATTTTGGGAATTTTTAACAACTATTGACCATTTTTGAACGTTTTTTTTATTATTATTGACGATTTTTTCAAAATTTTGACAATTTTTGACCATTTTTCCAAATTTTAACAATTATTGACCATTTTTGACTGTTTCCGACCACTATTGACCATTTTTGACAATTTTTCAAAAATTTTAACCATTTTTCAAAAATTTTGACAATTTCCAACAATAATTGACCATTTTTGACAGTTTTTTATAATTATTGACCATTTTTTCAAAATTTTGACAATTTTTGACTATTTTTCCAAATTTTAACAATTTTTGACCATTTTTGACAGTTTCTGACAATTATTGACCATTTTTGACAGTTTTTTATAATTATTGACCATTTTTTCAAAATTTTAACAATTTTTGACCATTTTTCAAAATTCAAGCAATTATTGACAATTTTTGACAACTTTCAAAAAATTTGACAATTATTGACTATTTTTGACCATTTTTGACAGTTTTTGACAATTTTTGACAGATTCTGACAATTATTGACCATTCACGTTTCACATTTCTTAATGACAGTACAAAATTATTACTACAATTACAGAACCTTTGACAGAAAACAAAACACAAAATTATCTAAGAGAACTTAATAAATATACAAATAAGCGATGTGGTGGTTGAAAGTAATAAAATATATTCTTACAATATCTTTGCAGTTTTTGTTTTATTGGCGTTGTTCAAATTTCCGCTTGATAGTAACCGCAAATATTATTCAAACTTCTAAACTGTAGCTTGAATATAAATTGCCTCTATGAAATGCATCCGCGAATGAATTGCTGGCTTGTGTAAATTGTAGTTTGAAACAAAATTTGGCAAACGTGTGTGAGTTGCTCTTATAATTACCTGGATATTTTCGTGTTAACCAATATTAGTTGTCTTGGAAACAATCTATTATGAAGATTATTTTTTACAATATTCATAATTTAATGTAGTAATTTATTGAGTTTTTAAAATGTTTACTCTAGTAGCTGTTCTTAACTTGTACTACCCAAGAGGGTAAAACAGGACCACCCAAAACCACCAACTGAAATAATATTCGCTCTTCCACAGGGAGTCCTCATTAATTGGTCAATTTTAATATGGAAATATCAATTCTTTGCGTTCACCACTTTTGTGGAATCTAATTGTCTTGATCTGCAGGTTAAATTATCAAGGCATATGGACGAAAGGCTTAGCGGACCAATGGTAAATTCCCAGAGACACTTATGAATGTCCTACAATAAGCACTACGAATTGTGGAGGACTGCTATCTTTTCAGTTAATAAAAAAAAGTAAACTAATTGATCTCACGAATAGAAGAGTTCTCCCACAAGGTAGAGTACAGATGTTAGGAGAAAAACGAACCATGGCTCTGGGGCTGGCATAAACGGACCTAGAAAGAGAATGTTCCTTAGCCTTGGTCTGTGTTTCAAGCAGGGACGATTGCCGCTATAGCCTGTATTGATAAAAACATCAGGAGAGGACCTAAAGCTATCAGCAATCCAATAACTATATCTATACTGGTAAAAACTGTAAGAATCCCTTGATAGACTGTCAAGAGACAACACAGTTTCTCTAATATGGGTACCGGCACATGTGGGGCTTGCAGGAAATGGATTGGCGCACCAGCTAGCTCCAAGTCAACTTAATATGTCCGAAGCAGAGCTGTGGAATTACAAAAGATTGCATAAGAGGGGAGGTAAGGAGCACCAATTCAAATGGAGGTTCACATAAGGTCACCTCCATACTAAGAGTTCACTGAACAAGGTAGACAAGGAACTCTCAACTATTGAAACTGGGTAAGACACATGTGAATACTCTGAGGAAACATCTGCACAAAATGGGAAAAGTTAGTGAACCAAAGTTTCACTGTGTTTTACATCTGGGGAAGAGTCCCATCTTGATTTGGAGGAGCACCTGAAAATACGTGTTACCGTTCACCCTGAAATATAAGCAATGCATTAGAATAACTGGTTCTTATGTTAACCTTGGGTCTCTTAGTCTTTAACAAAAGCAAAAGGTGTCTTGATTCTTCAAGCATCCATCTAACCAATGGACCCCGACTTAAAAAGGTAGAAGACCTCTTTTGAACTTTCAAGGCCGTTAACACAGGTCACTAGCTTTGAGCTCCTCCATTTTTTGTTGCTTCTTTCCTGTGTTCACATGGTTGTTTAACCTTCGTGTACTGCGGTTTTTGTGAACTAGGAAATACTAACAATCAGGATTTTCCTATACAATTAATTTGTAAGGATACATGAGTTCATGGATATAGTTCCTGATCGAACAAAATTCACATAAAGGTCACACGCCATCTAGGGAAAGTAATACCTCTTTTTTGAGACTGGCTTAATCACCAGCAGTGTCTTTGAACTATATTCTCTTTTCAGACCTTCATCTTCTTCTTCTACTTCTTATCATTCTTCATCTATACATACTTTTACCTCTCCTTTATCTGCTTCAACTATCTGTATGGTCCTACCTGTGGAACGTCTACTTCAGTGTCGGCTTTCAACTTACCTCCTACTCAGCTTGAGCTTTATTTTCACCTTTCAACTCACCATCACAGCAGGACGTACCCAGTTCGAGAAGGAAATTGTAGGTACCATCAAAAGGAGTTAACAGTCAAGTAAGATCTTTCCAAGTCACACATATCATAAACTTCTTACCTGCTAACTAGTGAGGAGAGTAGTTAATTTTAAGTTCGGAAGGTGCAGTTTGACTATGTTCCCAAAATACTGTATATATTTATTAGCGGATTTAAGGACATATAATTCTTCCTATCCTCAAGGCACACCTGGAAAAAATTACTACCAGGGCGACTAGGCTTTTCTGACAATGCTGAAGAGTTATGGGCAAAACTTAGGGAATACGACCTGAGGTGGTTCACTGGCTCTACACAACTGTGATAAGGCCAACGATCACCTATGGAACAATAGTCTGGTAGTGGAGGACAGAAGTATCCTGTGCAATTAATATATTAACTGTAATCCAAAGACAAGCTCTTCTTGGTATTATCGGGGCAATGAACAGCACGGGGTCGGTATCAATGGAAGCCCTTATTGGACTTCCTCCTCTAGAACTTTTTATACGGGCGGAGGCAATGATGGCAATTCTTAGGCTGAAATCGGGAGACTGATGGTCCCCGAACAATGTGATAATATGGGTTCCGGCACATGAGGCGATTGCATGTGATGAAATGGCGGACCAGTTAGCTAAAGAAGGTTCGGAAACGTTTTGTGGAATCACAAAAGATTGCATAATAGGGGAAATCGGGAACTGGCTAGATAGGGAACAAACACTTCAAATGGAGGTTGACACAAGGGCTCCTCCATACAAAGAGTTTACTGAAAAAGGTAGACAAGGAACTCTCAACCAGGCTACTGAAACTGGGTAAGAGACATTTGAAGATAGTTACCGTCCTGGTGACTGGTCACTGCACCTTGAGGAAACATCTGTACAAAATGGGCAAAGTTAGTGAACCTATGTGCAGAAAATGTGAACTTGATGAAACACCTACTCACATACTCTGCTTCTGCGAGAACTTACAAGTACTTAGACGGAAGCACTTTGGAGGAAATAATACAACCATTACAACTACTGAAAATCCCTCCAGTCAAACTAGTGGCCTTTATAGAAGACACGAAGCTTCTGGAATGGAAGTAGATAACATGGTAAATGGTACAAAGATTCCGTTCATGTGCCTGGGCTGATGAGCACAACCCAAATATATGAATGAATGAAGGAATGAAACCATTTAGTAAGACACCCAGCTGTGTGGCCTTCCGACCACAGACTAGCCCACCAGTAGAGGTGAAATATTAACACTTTACCCACCCACTCTACGCGAACGAGAAGTCGGGAATATTTTCCACCATCCTCCTATTTCTTGTAGGGTCTAGTTGCCCTATATCCATTCTTCTTTAACCTTGTTGCCAAAAAGGAGGTAACATACGGTTCTGCTTAATTGATTGAGTTGTTACCACTTTCTAAGATATGAAAAACAGCTTTCATTGTCAATGTTGAGTTTTTCTAGCGAGTAATTTGATAAATAGTATTGTAAATACTTAATAGAATATTTTAATATCCATGTAAGTTTGAATTTATTCTATATCTAAAGGTTTTCCAATCAATACCGCATAAACCTTGTTCGAATTCCGCATTTTCTTTGTCAGTAGCTTTAACTTTTATTTAGAATTTTATTTTTTCTTACCAACCGAGTTACGAGTTATATATGGCCATTGAGCCATATAGTCAGCTTATCAAGGACATGGGAAGTCGCTTTGATCTAAGCATGGATGAACATTTCTTGATATTTTTTTGTTCTTTTGTTATTTCCACTGAATCTGCATAGGAAAACTTCGACATTTTTTTTTATTTCTTTACTATAAAAGCAGAACTACTCAGAAAGTTATTTTATCTGCCAATATTTATATACAGTAGTTGTGTTTTCAACCCTGTACGCTCTAAACGAAATGGGATAGAGACAAAACCAAGATGGAACTAGAAGCAAATGTTTATATTTTTGTCAAGGTCACTATTAGGTTGGTTTGGGTATATTGTTCAAGAAAGGTTTTTAAAACACGAAACAAAATATTTCAGAAGTTACATACATTTATAGGAAATAGACGTGCAGTTGTAATGAATATTTCCTATCTTTGTAAAGTTTTATATTTGTTAATACAAGTACGTTACCAAATAAAATGTTGACTAGTTGACAGCTACTCAAAATATCTTAAATCTAACAGTCAAAATATATCGATTCTGAACGTTCACTACTGTTCAATCTAAGAATCTAAACCGCCACACTACCCCCTTGGCAGAGAATTTGGCTACAAATTCAGAGTTTATTCGGGAGCAGGAATGGGTTTTTCAGGTACAAGTTCATTAACAGGTGTGGAAACAGGAACAGAAACGGGTGTTAAAAGTTCATCTTGTGAAATAAATGCAGGTTTCACTCGATCGATAGACACTTTGGTAGGTTTATTATGTATCAAGAGTGTCATCGTCTTTCGATCAATGCTTTCGTATGGACCAGTATATGGTGGTTGAAGTGCTTTTAGAATAGGTCCTTCTTTCAAAAAAGCATGGCTGGCATTTCGAGAGTTCCTTGAAAACAGAAACTCCAGGTTGACAATGAGTTGAATTGAGTTGAGTTGAGTTGAGTTGAGTTGTGTAGGGCGTAAGCGTGACATGAATTCTTTTAAAGAATCAAGGCTACTTCCTCTGAGATAGTTTGGAGAGAACAGTTCAAAAGGTGAACGTAGAGTTTCTCCATAAACCATCTCAGAGGAAGTAGCCTTGATATCTTCTTTAAAAGCTGAACGAATTCCAAGTAATACGATGGGCAAAATATGAACCCAATTGATGTCTGAATGAGCCATTACTGCAGCTTTTAAGTGACGATGTAAACGTTCGACTAAACCATTTGCAGCAGGATGCCGGCTTGTAGTGAGATTATGTCGAATTCCAAATAATTTTATGAAATTTTTGAAAACCTGAGAAGTAAATTGAGCTCAACGATCTGAGGTTATAGTTTGAGGAAAACCAAAAAGAGATATCCAGCAATCCAAAAGAGCGTGAATCGCAGAATATGCACTTATATTCTGTAAAGGGTCATCGAGTAAAACGATTGATGACAGTCAAGCAATATCGAAAAGAACGTGCAGGTGGAAGTGGTCCAATCAGATCGATCTGGATATGAGAAAATCTTTGTGTCTGAGTATTGAAATTGCCAAGATGAGCATGAACGTTACGAGTAAACTTCGATCGTTGACATTCGTTGCAAGCACGAGCCCAATTTCGACAATTTTTGCTGATCGAAGGCCAAACGAATCGGTCATTAATGAAGGAAGTGTGATAAAAGGTCTTGGTTTTTCTGTTGATGTATCACAAAATACAGTGAGTGAGGATCCAGGAATCGGCACACGTTCGATGTGGAGAGAAGAATTTTCTTGAGATTTGAACAGTAATTCGTAATCAAGTGGTGCAGAAACAGCTTCAATCCGAGAAAGGGTATCAGCGACGATATTATCGACACCTTTAATATGTCGAATGTCTGTTGAAAATTCCGCGATAAAAGAGAGTTGATTGAGTTGAACTGGTGGAAGTTTTTCACGGTTTTGTTAAAAAGCGTAAAACAACGGTTTGTGATCTGTGTAGATCGTGAATATTTTGAACCACTGTCACTCACTTTTACAATCCTCATCGATTTTAGAATCTAAACCGCCACAAATTCGATTCACAAATCCTGGAGGCGCAATTACATAACCGATGAAAATAGTCAGTTTCTAGTAAATTATATACGTTTACTTACATAGTGCACACAGCAGCAAATATGCGACTGGTTTATAATACCAGTTTGTTGAAGTATAATTAAAAAGTATTGTAAGTTGTCGTAAACCTAGTGGTATGAGTAAAATTTGGAGACCGGTGGAAGTCACGTGGTGTACTAGGATTCACAAGATTCTCTCTAGGGAGTCAATTGCCGAAATAGAGTCAATAAAACAATATGATGGCACATTCACGACCTCTAGAGAATAAACTTTTTTTATAAAAAATCACTTTCCTGAAAGTTTGACTTGGGGTATCAATCGACCTCCTCTCTTAGGGGGCGTCAGGTGTCCCATAGAAGGATTGCCAAGGAAACCGAAAGGGCAATCAAATCATTTCAGCTCCGATAAGGATGGTATATTCCCAGCACTGCAGCAAAACATGGTGGAAGTACTTCAACTCATTCTAATTAGACTGTATAAAGTTAGTCTGGGGTGGAGTTACATACCACCCAATTGGTTGGGGGTTAGGATGGTATACATACCAAATGTGGGCTGCACAGACTCACATTCTTAAACTGTTAGACAATGTCATAGGATCTGTGGAGAGTCTTGGGACCCAAACAAATCAATTAGATATATGAGATGATTGTTAGACCAATTATCACATAAGGAGCTATTGCTTGGTGGTCAAAAACAGGCTTGTCTGGCAATTACTGCTCCACACCGACAGCTGCCATGGACATCCTTCTCGACATTTATACTCTCCATATATTTATAGACAGAGAGACTAGTTGGAGAATGAATTTCCAAATGCACAAAACAGGCATATATGGATACGGAGTGTAGCAGATTGCTGGTGTAAACTGAAAGACAGTATTCTGTGAATGATATAATGCTCCCAACATCAAACTACGACCTGCGTTATACCGACTTATTTCCGAATAGAGATGATTGGGTTCTACGTAAGAAGGAACTACTACGAGTAAAAAGGTGCTGTTACCAAAATAGTTCAAAAACATCCTCAGTGGTGCAGGCCTGTATACTGTGCAGACGTCCCTTGGATCCCATGTTACTGTTTTCAGGCGGAAATTTACGACATTGATTTGTGTGTGGAGAGATCGGAGGAAACCAATCCTAACATGGAACAATAGAACAGCCAAACGGCTTCAAGAGGTCTTACCGTGTAACGATGAGATAGGTATCAACCTGTCAAATAAGACTCTCCCCAAAATAGGAAGACTCAACAAAGTGTCTGGTCTGGATCGCTTACCACTCTGGTATGGATGGCTGCAGATTCCTTTGGAAGGAAGGAGATTGCCACAGGCGATTTAATCGGACTAGAGCCTGCAATTTGCCTGCAGTTTGCCAAACAAACACTGACTACTGGAGAGCAAGAAGAGTCTTAGACATCTGAGTTGGGTTCACTCGAAGGCTTTTATACACCAGTCGAAGAGTGTGTCCAGGCAAGTGTTAGATTATAGCAGACATGACGTTGTCTAAAAGGTCACTGGTATGGTAAAAATTAGCATAGATTGTGGAATTGTTTCTTGGTTGGGGTGCTATTAATAATCAACGTACTTACCTCTTTCTGCATACGTATTTTATTTCCACAACCAATCAGTGATCTCGACAAAACGCAGGCTACTATATTAAGATTATTATATCTAGAATTCGGTTGAAAAATCATTTACCACCATGACAATGGGAACTTTAACACATTAGCCCAAACAACTGCCTATCTGATGGGCGAATAGGTTGAGCTCATGGTTTATTCTCCATAAGGACCCAATTTTGCCTTTTATTACTCTATAACATCAATAAATTCAGTCAAGCGCCTGAAAAATCGTTAAGGCATTTCGAATTCCCTCCTTAATCAGAGCGGGAAAAGCATTTCAAGTGAATGCAAAAGTGTAGGTCTTTATAGAGAATGTCATGAAAAACAATAAAGCCGATTATAAACATCTGTTTTTGTCCTCTTTTTCCCATATATAAATAGCAACCCACGTATTTTATAAATCTATTTATATCAAGTAAAAACGGCGATTGCAAGCACAAGTTTTATAATAAAGGCTCACCCATAATTTAACTTTTTATTAATCAATAGCTTAGGGGATATCAACTTGCAGTGTTTACCAGCTTTATTCAAGTTAATTTTTATCAACGAGAATTTTATCGTAACTTGTAGGATTTAAGCGATAGATCAAGCTTATTATTCCACATAAATACTTTTGATACACAGCACCGTAATTGATCTTTTTAATACTTATAACTGAAATTATAAATAAGGTGGAAGGTACAAAGTATTTGGGATTATTCTTGGATGAGAACATAAATTGGGACATACACTTACAAAAAATAGAGAAATAGAGACAAAAGTGTGGCCAATGATGTGTACCTGATCATGAGATGATTGCCGTTAATGCATTGGTGGACCAGTTAGTAAAAGAGGCTCTTAAGAAGACTTCATTGGTCCAGAACTGTTCTGCGGAATCACAAATGATTGCATAAGATGGCTAGATAAAGAACAGCAATTCAAATGGAGGCTGAGAGAAGGTCACCTTCATACGAAGAGTTTACTGAACAAGGTAGACAAGGAACTCTTAAGCTGGTTATTGAAACTGGGTAAGAGACAGTTGAACACAGTTACCAACCTGGTCACTGGATCCGTACCTTGAGGAAACACCTACACAAAATGGGAAAAGTCAGTGAACCTATGTGCAGACAATTTGAACTATATGATGAAACACCTACTCACATACTCTGCTTTCTGTGAGATCTAACAAGGACTCGGACGGAAGCACTTTGGAGAGGAAATATAACAATCATTAGAACTACTAAAAATCCCTCAGTCAAACTGGTAGTTTATAAAGAAAACACGAAGCTCCTGGAATGGAATAGAAAATATGGGAAATGGTACAAATATTAAGTTCAAGTACCTGGGCTGTTGAGCATAACCCAAACGAATGAATGATTGGTGTACTCTTCCAATGTAGGGATTACTTGAAATTTATAACGCATATTTCTCACCAATCTTCAGCTCCAGTCTGGGGCGCTTATGGGATAACATTAATGAATAAAATACAGAGGAAACAAAATAAGGTAGTGGAGGTTATGTTCAACTTTAGTTACAAAACATCAACAGATGTAGTTAAAAAAAAACTGGTTTTCTTCAAATACCAGAAATATTGGAAATTGAGCAAAGCAAAATTCTGTACAAGGAGGTGATAAATAATGTAAAAGTAATTCGCAATTAAAGATCTTGAACAATGAACATTCACAAGATACCAGAATACAGAACACAAATATAAGAACAAACATTGCTCCAAACAGCTCAATGAATAGAAGTATAAAGTCTTCAAGTAAGTTTGCCTCAGTATATTACGAATAGCCAATATACAAAACAATATGTTCAAGAAAGAGATTGAATTTTCAAGGGGTGATGTGTGACTTTAAATTTGTTCAGTTTTAATAAATATTGTATTCTGTTCCGAGACCAGCACTGTGTTTGACGTATTATGGAAAAGGCTTCCGTGTTGTACCTATTGATTAAAAATATATTGCATTTTTCATTGTTATTAAACATAATGAACATTATGTAGAGATTTTGAAACATGTGCTGTTAAACCATTCCATTATTCTGTTCATGAAGACTATACAAGGAGATCGAACTCCATGTACTCCAATTTCTGGTCATGATAGAGGGCGCCACTTAAAATCTTGCACCAAAACATCTGACGGCAGAACAATAACAGCCAATCATAAAATTCGAGTTCATGATGTTTTATTGGTTTCTAGCTTCTTTGACAGTTCGCGGTTCACGTGTGAGGTAAGTGAGGTTAGATCATAAAAATGGAAAATATTGTGAATAGGAAATCCGTTTTTTGTCCTCGTTTCAAAAAAAATATCGAAAATTGTGATCGTTAGGTGGTAAAATAATTAGCTGAATGTATTTATATTTTTACTAAGGTATATAATTTTAGTCTATCGCAATAAATATTCTTTCCTACTTCATTTATCTTTGAATATTTTTAAGGAAAAAATCTAGTTTAGTGAACCAACGCGGATTTTGATGAAATATTTTTTTTAATTAATTCGAGGTCGCTGAACACGAAAATGAAAAAAGAAATCGGCGCTCTCTTACCAAAAACGAGTTATGAATTTTTGAAGATGAGGTCAGATCAGCACTGCACTGGTTTTAATGTCATATTATAACTGCTTTAAAATGATGCATTATAACTTGTACACAATATTAAATACACTATAATTGCTTTTTAAGATATTCCTCTCACACACACATTTAAAAAACACTGATATTGATATTCATTTCTTGTAAATTCTTTTTTTAATTCCACAATTATTATATCTTTTGACATTTTCATGTAACATGACTGACATAAGTTTTGGTATGTTTCCTCTTAGTCGTACAGCTTGTACCTAATAGCATATTCAGCCATTAGATATTTAGCCACTTGAATTAGTTGCTGAATATTTTCAAAGGCTCAATTCTATTTTGGATTTTTCAACACTAATAATTATCATAGTTTTGTAGAATAATATAACAAAAACTATGTGTCAGTCAAAAAACTATAGGGGAGGGTAGTCCACAATGAGACAGAAATATCTTTTAAATTAATTGTGTGAACAAAAAAACAAAAAAGTATACCAATACGCTTTAATAAGCATCTTTTACATATAAAATTGCATTAGATCAGTTTAGAAAAAAATTTTGGAATGGTCAAAATATTGTTTTAAAAAATGTCACAAAGTCACAACCATCAGTCGTACACAATGAGTTACCTTTTTTTTTCATGTTACACATTACTTAAAACATATTAATTTGTGTACACTGACTCTAAATTATTTTTAAAAAGTACTTGGCGAACATTCAAATTTTTAAAAGAAGTTGGAGAAAGCATATATATCTGCTCAAACGTTTAGTTTCCATTGCACTTGGTGGTGGTAAAAGCATAACGATATCGGACTGGTTCACAGAAGCTAAATCGGGTATATCTGGAAAAGGAAATCCATTGGTTTTTAGGCCCTTCCTAAGGTAGGACACTTCATAATCGTTTGCAGTGTCCTTCCCTTTTCATATCTTTGCCACGAAGAAGACATCGTTCGGAAACCGAACCAGAACATAGTTGTCAACGATAGGTTCCCGTTCTAATCCTTGAAACTCTGTAAACGATTCTGATGACTGATCATCATAAATTATCCGAAAGTATAATTTCTGTAAAACATTCAATTCATAGGGATATTACCATTGTTTTTCGCAGTCTTGTTAAATAAATCCTTGGTAACACGTTTTGTTTTTGCAGCAAATTGGTATATAGTAATGGGAATACCAGGATTTTTAGCCAGCTAGATATCGACTTCTGCATTGTAGTATGTCTTCAATGGCCCAAAGACTGTTATATCTAATGGTTGCATCTTATTGCTACAGTGCGGGGGCAGTGTTAACATTATGACTCGATGTTGCTTGGCCATGTTTGAAACTTGAATACCCATATGAGGTTCGTGGTTATAACATATGAGTAAAGTGGGGTTATCTTTTGTACTACTTGTGTATTTGATGAAATGTTCCATTACAGACACAAATAGTTCTGTTGTCATCCACCCGGATGAATCAGCTAGGCCAACTGTTCCAGTTGGTGCCCCATTAATCATATGCTGTTTGAAATTTTTTCTAGGAAAAATCTTCACTGGAGGTATAAGTGTTCCTGCTCCTGAAATACCCACCAAGAGAGATACTAGTTCTCCCTTCTCGCCACTAGTGCTCTGGTTTATCTGCTTTACTGCCTTGTGTGCAATGACCTTTTTGGGCTTTTGGACTCGGTTTCGTCCAAGTTGAAGACTCGTGATCCATCTGCTAACTATGGAAATCGTTTCAAAATGGACTCCAGGTTATTAAAAAATACTGTAATATTGTGTTTGTTAAACGATGTTAGTCTAGATAGACCGCAAGCTTCAGGTTTTCTAATACTTAGTTTCTGGTTGCGATATAAGAAACCTCTCATCCATTCTTTGCCAGCAATTTTTTTTTCTTCCCACGATTGTGGAATTTTAATGTTGTTCTCTTTTGCCATATCATATGCTAATTTTAATAATTTTAATATTGTTTTCTTTTGCCATATCATATGCTAATTTTCTTAAAGCTACATTTGATAATCCATACGCCATTTTACTACATATTTGTAAATACTCGCCAACTTCATAATGTCAACTTGAAAGACAAATAAGTAGAAAATCCTCACAATAAACCATTTAAAAAAAATGTCACTTTTTTAATTCGATATAATATTAGTTATTTCTAACAATATGTGGTGCAGAATATTGTGACCTTGTCAAGGACATAAGTCATTGGGGAAGTGGTTTGCTCTAACCATAAATGAGTGTACTCGGATGTCGCAATTGGATCTGATTATTACGCAAGAGGGAGGCACCCGACACGGCCTTAACTGTACTAAATTTTAATTAAATAATTTTCCGCTTGTAACCAGTGACAGGAGGTGAAGAGATTATTAGTGAATAGGGAATAGCGATTTTGAGAAAATTTCTAATTTTAATAGAAAATATACATGAAGGTGCGGTAATTAAAATCTTGATGGAATTTAGAATTAAAAAATGCTCATTATACCATATGCGTAAGAAATTAGAATTAGAATTAGACTAGATCTAGAACACTTGTGTCCCTTTCAAATTAAACTTTGATCCACAAAATAAGTACTAAGTATATTCAGTTCCATTATTTATCGTCTGAATAATTACGTTGTGAAGCAATAATATTGCAAAAGGTTTTTTCTATAACTGATATGAAAAGTGACGTATTTCTCATAGCTTACTTAATTTCAAAACCAAATATTGCTCATACTGTGAGAAATAATATTTCTCACGGCACTTTGCACACGCCACATATATTTATATGGAGAATCAAATAAAATCGACAAAAACTCAGTAGGCTACTGTCATCGTCAAATACCTACTTAGTTGTCACAAAACTGTCAGATTATATTCGAAAATCTGTTAAAAATTTTAAAAAATTATCAAAAATTTTGAAATATGGTCAATAATTGTCAAAAACTGTCGAAGTTTTGAAAAAGTGGTTAATAATTTTCAAATATTTTCAAAAATTGTCAAAAATTTGGAAAAATGGTCAAAAATTGTCAAAAACTGTCAAAATTTTGAAAAAATGGTCAATAATTATAAAAGACTGTCAAAAATGATCGATAATTGTTAAAAATTGTCAAAGATTTGGAAAAATTGTCAAAAATGGTCAATAATCGTCAGAATCTGTCAAAAATTGTCAAATATTTTAAAAAATGGTCAAATATAGTCAATAATTGTTAAACTTTTGAATGATGATCAAAAATGGTCAATAATTGTCAGAAACTGTCAAAAATGGTCAATAATTGTTGAAATTTTGAAAAATGGTCGAAAATTGTTAAAATTTTGAAAAAATTGCCAATAATTATAAAAAAATGTCAATAATTGTTGAAAATTGTAAAAATTCTTGAAAAGTTGTCAAAAATGGTCAATATTTGTCAGAACCTGCCAAAAATGCTCCAAAATTGGCAAAAATGGTCAACATTTTTGAAAAATTGTCAAAATTGATCAATAATAGTCAAAAATGGTCAATAATTGTTAAAATTTGAAAATATGGTCAAAAATTTTGAAAAAATAGTCAATTGTCAAAAATGGTCAATAATTGTCAGAACCTGTCAAAAATGTTCAAAAACTGTCAAAAATGGTCAATAATTGTTAAAATTTGGAAAAATGGTCCAAATTTTTGAAAAATTGTCAAAAATGATCAATAATTGTCAAAATTGGTCAATAATTGTTGAAATTTGAAAAAATAGACAAAAATTGTCAAAATTTTGAAAAAATGGTCAATAATTATAAAAAACTGTCAAAAATGGTCAATAATTGTGAAAAATTGTCAAAATTTTTGAAAAATGTTCAGTTTTCAAAAATTGTCAAAAATGGTCAATAATTGTCAGAACTTGTCAAAAATGGTCAAAAATTGTCAAAAATGGTCAATAATTGTTAAAATTTGGAAAAATGGTCAATAATTGTCAAAAATGGTCAATAATTGTTAAAATTTGAAAATATGGTCAAAAAATTTGAAAAAATAGTCAAAAATTGTCAAAATTTTGAAAAAATGGTCAATAATTATAAAAAACTGTCAAAATGGCCAATAATTGTAAAAAATTGTCAAAATTTTTGAAAAATGGTCAAAGTTTTCAAAAATTGTCAAAAATGGTCAATAATTGTCAGAACCTGTCAAAAATGGTCAAAAAATGTCAAAAAATGTCAAAAAATGTCAAAAATGGTCAATAATTGTTTAAATTTAAAAAAATTGTCAAAAATTTTGAAAAAATGGTCAATAATTGTCAAAAATTTTGAAAAATGGTCAAAAATGGTCATTCTATTGTGCATAAGAAGCAAGCTTCTATACGACCGCTCACCTTTTCTTTTTGTTTTACTAACCATAAAAATAAATATTGAGTTACTTTACTTGTATTCTTTAAATTTGTGCAGTTGTAGAAAAAGTATAGTGTGCAACATGTGGAGAAAGTACTTTTCTCACTCGTGAGAAAAGTTGAACTTTCCCCACTTGTTGCACAATATACTATTGTCTACACTAATAAGTGAGTTCTTGTGGTGTGGTGGACGTTTGGATGCAAGCTAGTAAACGTAAACATACATTCATACGTCTGGCCTCTGAGCAAGATTACCATTGATCAATCCATATAAAAAATGCATATTAGTAATTTCAGCATTAGTAAACACAGGCATTATGCATGACATTATTTAATGAGGATGCATCTCATTTTCCTTTGGTATGTTTAGAATCGATGTATGGCTAACAGTAAATATTGCGGATGCTTGTTTATTCGATGTATGTGGGTTTTCCTGAAACTCAAACTTCACATCTAATTTGGTATCATCGCTCAGTGCATTGGCAGATGATTTTTTTATCTACCTTACTCACAAACTCATAAGTTTTTCTTCTAAATATTTCATGTTTAAATCAATATTGATCTGTTCAAGCAAATATTGATATCACTAAATATGATGATATTGATTGTTCTTTATCGTTACATGAAAATTTAAAGTACTTAATATATTTTCCCCATTTTATCGAAAGTAAAGTCAACGGGAAAGTTTTGTAACTCGTCGTGGATTTAATAGTGATTACCAATCTTAAACATTAAAGCTCTTGCTTTTCTCAAGCTTTAAAACATTTCGATTTATAATCGCTTTTATAAACTTTTTTGTTAAATAACTAATAACCTTTATCGAGGTTAAGATATTACAAACTAATAAAGTGTTCATCCAAAGTGGTAGATTTGTTATTAATGTTATAAGAAAAGTAACATTTCTCTATCCATTTTCTTCTATCCAATTATTCGCTTCAACAGTTCTGTTGTCCTACTTTTTTCAGATCATCTTTTACTGCAGCCAGCCATTTTTCTTCCCCTTGCTACCTGTTCCACCCATTAGAATTCTCATAACCCATCTGTCTTGTATCATTCTGCTAATATGATTTAACCATCTGGACCTCTGTGATCTTATTATGTTTGTTATCGTTGATTTCTTGAAGCAATCCTTTGTTCGTTCTTCTTCTCCCTTTGCTCTCCTCTGTTTTATCTTTACCAAATATTTTCCTCTCCCATATTTCTAGTCTGTCCTTCTCCTTTTTATTCATAACCCACGTCTCACAGGATATGTCACTGATGGTTTTATTATTGCTTGATATATTCTGATCTTAGCCACTCTGAAAATATATTTTTTGCTTTTAATATGTTTGAAAACTTTCCTGCTGCCTTACTAGATTTGGATATTGTTTCCTCTATTTATTTACTTCTGCGGTAAGATCACCCTTAAGTATTATAGGTATAACCATCGTATTTTGTTTACTCGTCACTGGTGTTTGTTGTTGCAAATTATTTCATTTGTCCTTATCGATATTTATCTTAAGATGATATCCAATACTATGATGAATAATGCCAAGGAAAAAGGAATGCATGCTGGTCAATTAAACCGCGTAATTCCCACTTCATCTAGATATTCACTGACAATCCTGGCAGTATCTGGTCTTGCATTATCATGCATAAAACACCCATATTGTCCAAGGAATGCATAACATGATCTTCCAGGACCTTCGTTATATATCTGTGAGCTGTTAGAGAGTCATTCTCTACGAAAACCAACTCTGCACGTGCTTCTGGAGTGATATCTAAACCATAACATGTCCACCACCAAATCCTTCCTTCTATACAAACGGAGGCGATGTCTGTCTGGTCCACTGAGGCAAAAACGCGACCAAGTGATTTCGAGCACAATCCAATCTCGCTATTTGATTCTGGCGGGTTAATGTTGCCATCCTTCGGCAAGACAATCCATTAGCACGAAGCCTTCTTCTAACTATCCATTCGCTAACATTAATACCTCTAACTTCTTTAAGCTCATTTCGCAGCCAAACCGCAGAAGATGTTTCATTCATAAAGCTTGACATCAACAAAAACCGATCATCTCTTTGACTGGTGATTCTTTTTCGCCCAGATCTGAGTCGTCTGGTTATACTATCCTCCTCCTGATAGCACTGGTACATATTTTGTACAGAACACACAATTAACGTTATCCTCTACCATCTTGTATTAACGCTACATTTCGTACCATAACAATAGGATCTAGAGGAATTAAGTTTAATAAACAACGCTGACAGAATGTGACAGATGCAAACTATAACATCTAACAATATACCCACTAAACCTGATGACTCCCTGATTATTTTTTTTGCTCAGCAGTGTACATTTTTAATGTCTCGTGCATTGTACTACTGAATTGTTTATTGTAAATTTTCATTAACAACTACCGATTCACGCAAATCATTTAAGTGGCAAATGAAAACGCCATTTCTTCCGTTATGCACACACATACACATACGTTGTACGTATGTTTGAATAAATCCGCTTTGAAAACTGCATTCGCACCGGATTTGGTCTGAATAATCCTTTTGCTTTCCTAAAAAACATATACAGCAGTTGGAATTACCAGCCATATTGCCTGCGAAACGATAAAAGTGGCATGTTGGGAAGGCAAAAAACCTCGGCTATATTGTACCAGCCTTTCATTAAAAATTTTATTTTCGATAAAAACTTGATTTTCGTTTGTGTTATACCTGCAGGTTTGAGGAGAATGAGTGATTTGTAAAGATTGATATATTTAATTAGAATTTAACTTTTAATTACTTACTGTATACTTACATTATATTTTTTTATATAATATAGATAATAAACCAAATCTAAATGTTGAAAATAACTATTTACAAGACAGTGGACGTGATGCCTGGATTTAATTGAACAGTCCATGTGGACATGGTTCAAGTAGGTTGAACAACCGAGATGACGTACCTGGAATTAGATAGAAAAACACTCTGAGTATTCAATTTGCCATAAATAATAATTAATTATTTAACTAACGATTAGTATAGTTGAAATCCCCAAAATTAATGAAAGTATTAATAATATACAAGGTGCATCTTATGTGTTTGAACTGTGATTATGCATATCAGTACTAAAGTAAAGTTAAAACTTCACTTGATCAAAAATAAATGCCTAATAGTAAATATTTAGGGTTATTAGGAAAGGTGCAAGGGGCGCAAACTCTCCCCAGTGCATGTAAGGAATATGTGGCACAAACTCTCCACAAACAAAATTATAACTACTGTAAATGGCTCAAACTCTCCACAGTACAGCAAAATAATAACACACTGCAAGTGGCACAAACTCTCCACAGTACAGCAAAATAATAATACACTGCAAGTGGCACAAACTCTCCACAGTACAGCAAAATAATAATACACTGCAAGTGGCGCAAACTCTCCACAGTACAGCTAAATAAGGTTACACTGCAAGTGACTCAAGCTCTCCACAATACAGGGGGGTGGAAGGAGATATGGGTGACGTGAGAAGTCACCCTGTATCAGGAATGGACAAACCGCAAGTGGCGCAAACTCTCCACAGTACAGTATAGGTATGTGAGTTAAACTGCAAGTGGCACAAACTCTCCACAGTACAGCAAAATAATAATACACTGCAAGTGGCACAAACTCTCCACAGTACAGCAAAATAATAATACACTGCAAGTGGCGCAAACTCTCCACAGTACAGTATAGGTATGTGAGTTAAACTGCAAGTGGCACAAACTCTCCACAGTACAGCAAAATAAGGTTACACTGCAAGTGGCTCAAGCTCTCCACAATTCAGGGGGGTGAAAGGAGATATGGGTGACGTGAGAAGTCACCCTGTATCAGGAATGGACAAACCGCAAGTGGCGCAAACTCTCCACAGTACAGTATAGGTATGTGAGTTAAACTGCAAGTGGCACAAACTCTCCACAGTACAGCAAAATAATAATACACTGCAAGTGGCACAAACTCTCCACAGTACAGCAAAATAAGGTTACACTGCAAGTGGCACAAACTCTCCACAGTACAGCAAAATAAGGTTACACTGCAAGTGGCTCAAGCTCTCCACAATACAGGGGGGTGAAAGGAGATATGGGTGACGTGAGAAGTCACCCTGTATCAGGAATGGACAAACCGCAAGTGGCGCAAACTCTCCACAGTACAGTATAGGTATGTGAGTCAAACTGCAAGTGGCACAAACTCTCCACAGTACAGTAGGATTGGATGAATAGGAAATGCAACAACAAATTAATGTTCTTTTAACGTTGAATATTAAAGAACTGTAAACAAAGTAATTATTAAAAATGATTAGCAAATATATATACTCTATGTGATACAATAACTTTTAAAATCAAATATCAAATAACAGGCAGAAATGAATTACTCTGTGAGATAGACTCACCTATTTAACTCCTGATATGCACCACAATACACACTATATTTTAATAGATTTATTTGGCTCAAGTGAATACTTTAGTTATTTTCTAGAAACTAAAACTCAAATCGTTCTTAAAATTTTCTTTCCCCTTTCGTGGCCTCGAAGACTATGTGACATTATGATACTTTACTTATCTGTTTTAGACAATTGGTTGTTTTGTCGAGAATTGCATTTCTGAAATATTAGGTTATACCCATAATTTAATTCATTTTACTTGAAACGAAAACTATTTTAAGAATAACAGGGTGAGAAAAAAAATTGTCTTACATATTTTTGTGATTTTTTTGCGGCGACCAGAGTAATATAATTTTATTAAATTTGATTACATATTATTGTACAACTTTTGAAGTATGTCAGAAAACATTTCAATGAAAAATATTGATAAATAAGCCGATGACGTTGAATCTCCAGAGGCGTCTTGAAAAAAGTGGTTTTGCGGTGAACATTATAACTCGTTACAGTAATCGCCAGCTAATTTGATGTCCCAGAAATTACCAACTAAGAGAGACAGAGTAATAGTACCCTGCCTACTCGGCTGCTATTGGTGGTAAAATTTTGACAAACGCCAATTGCATCGAAACTCATCAGGTGTTGAGATTTTCAGTAGCGTAGCGTCACACTGTTATTGTTTCTGCTTTGTACAATAAAGTGTCAGCCGTTAATGAAGAAAATCGTGAATGTACTGAAGGACAAACTCGTCAAGTGATATATAGAGTGTTTAATTATTTTAAGACATTAAAAAGTGATGAAGATACCTTAATAAACGTGAAAATTGAAACATCCCAGGCAACAGGTAAGCCAGCTAGCTAGCAAGCCATCACAAGCCATTTAGCACAGCTTATTTTATTTATCTGCGAATTTAATGATCCTACGATTAAAATGTTACGTTTAACCCAAACAGTTTGAAGCCGGAACTACATTACTTAATTAAAACCAATAAACCGCAGTATGTGACGTATTTATTTGATGATTTATTCTCTCAACACGGCCACACTGTGTTACGATTGCCTCCTTACCATCCAGAGTTGAACCTTATCGAGCTTATATGGGCTACGTTTGAAAATGCAATAAGTCACATTTAAACTAGATGACGTAAAAAAATAGCAGAAGCAGAATTTAACAACATCGATGCGAATGAGTGGAGGAAAAGGTGTGACCATGTCATAACAATAGAAGACTCATATTTTGATAGAGAAATTCAAACAGATATGTTTTATGACGTCAACCCTCTTGTGATTACTCTAGATGAAAAAGATTCCTGAGTCAGATTCTTCGTAAAGATAAAAACTGTTTATACCTATTCTTAGAAATATACCTAGCTTAAATAATTTCCCATTATCTTGTGTTTCTTTTATTCTCATTACTACCTGGAAGAAATTATTTAGTTTCTAACAAATTTTAATTATAGTCCGTCCTAACTTTATAATCTTCAATTGGATAAATAACATGTTATTGTAATGGGTACCTTATTGTTAAAATATTATTTATGTACTCAGAATTCAGGTATAAAGCAGATCCGTTTCTATTAAAATCAATATACCAATAATTATAACAAAGAATTGAATATTATTCATTAAGTTAGGATCATATATTTCCGGGCGGACTTTACTTTATTAATTGTACAAGTTGTGTTAATTTGTAACAGAAAGCGTATCGTCAGAACTTGCACGGCACTGTTTACAGTTATCGGATGGGCGGCGTCAATAGCTCCCTAGAAAGCATTTAGGACATCAAGTTAGCTGGCGAATACTGTACCGGATCATCTGAAACAAAAAAATTGATATTCATTTTAAAGATAATGTATTTCTCGAGGTAATCAGGTAGATTTTTTAAAATAATTTTTAAAGCACTTGGAAAAACGCGATTTTAGCTCGAAAAATCGCGGTTAGTTTGTTATTAAAAAATAGAAAAAAAATGAAAAAAAAACTCTTTTTGATTTATGTGAAGAAGTAATGTTCAAATTTTCAAAAGGATCGGTTCAGTAGATTTTGAGTTCTAATGTTCACGAACTTCAAAAATGACTTTTTCGGGAAAATCGATTAAAAGTTTTTTATCCGTGAAAATACGAAATAAACCATCAATAAAAGAACATGAATTTTTATACTTACATAGAGTCATCAAACCAAAGTCGTTCAGGTTGTAACATTTTATCACGGAAAAGGTGAATGAAACCAAAATTTTAAGAAAATTATGTATATTTATAGCACTGCTTTATCAACTAAGTTATTACAATTATTTGCCTGAAATAAAATTTTATTCTGGTTACATGTCTTCTACTATTATCATTTGTTTTTGATTTCTAGGAAACTTGTTCGAAACTCTCGTTTCAATCCAGTCCTGATTTTCCTTGAAGAATTTACGATGGACGCTCATCAAACTTTACCCCTCTCCCATTGTAGCCAAGTCTTTATCCTTCGAAGGGTACTGAAAGATCGTTCAAGAGTAGCACTAGTGGATGGGAAAGCACTTAAAATGAGGAGTGCATGCCTTGTTGCAGTGAAAAAAATATTAGCCTCCTCCAAAAGTGCAGCCACTTCGATATCCTGCTAAATCTATACCACAAATCTAATTCTGCAGAAATATCATCCAACTCATAAACTCCATGAAATATTTTGCATTTTTTTCCAAATCCTTTGAAGTAATAATAAGTGAAAGTTGGGTACTAAATAAATCACAAAAAAGCAGAATAAAAGCCCAAGAGGCGTCAAAAGAGTCACTCGTCTGGATAGGATAAGAAACGATCAGATCCGAGAAAAGTATCAATGGAAATGGTTTGGTCACAACAATCGGATATTGACGGAAAATGTTTGATTGTTAGTTTGCACCAACTCGAGCTTACCAAATCTTTTGACAAACTGACTTAACCCAATTTCACTATATCGCTTAACCCTGCAGATTGAACCCTGTAGGGTAGTTAATGCGCAGAAACATCATTCAAAAATTCTTCACCGGAAAACAGACGATTACACTGGATAATACACAAAACCACTCAAACTACATACGAAATTGTGAAATCAAACTATAAAATAGACTATAAAATTTTCCTAATTTTTTTATGGCAATAAAGCTCTCTCCATTCGTTTGTTCTAAGACATTTTTTAACAATTCCTTTAAGTTGTAATGAAAAATTGAATAAAACCTGTAAATCAGGTCCTTCAGGATTAGAAACATATTACCATATTTTGATGAACTGGTTGGGAAAATCCCTCACGAAATTCACCCTAATTTCTTTTTCTGCAATTTCAGTTTTACAAATGAATCCCTAATCGAAAGCGGCAGAACTCATTAATCCTACAAGATAGAATTCGTGACCTAATTATTTTTCAATTTCCTTCAAAATCATTTGACTGAACGTTTTATTTTTCATATTTTCCATCTGTGAATTGTGATATAGATGAAATAAGTATGTAAAACGAAACAAAAGTATAAACGTATAAAAATTACTCTTTAACTGATATTGCTTCTACAATTAAGTATCACCGATTTCAAAGTATTCAAATGTATAATTTCAATCAAAAATGATAATTAACTTACGAATTAGTTGCTACTCTATTCAAATTTCATTCACAACCCGTCACAGCTCTAGCGGCAGATATTTTGCGTTCTTATTGTTGGATCGTTGCACTCATCACAGAACCATTTTTAGCAGGGTCGAGTTTTCTCCAGTCTTCGCTGTAATTGCATGAGAAGAGTCATGTTCACCAAATACCCACCCCTATACCGTTCCTGATTCACTGGTAGCGAATTTCTTTGTGAGAAATCTCTTTCCACCCATTTTGGGTCTAAAATATGACTGGAAGCTTGTTAAATCATTGCGAATTACTGATTTTAATCCAACTAGATACGACATGGATATTTTTATGTATTTAGCTTTTGTAGCCGATTCTGCATTCGCAAACTATAAAGCTTTATTACCGATTCACATTTTTATTGACTGCGCATGAAAGCGGATTTTATTCCTTTCAAAATAGCTACACATATACGTGAAATACAACATGATCTTAATCAAATTTAAAAAATGCGATTTTATGCATGTTTTTGTCACAATATACCACAGAAAATGGTTGTTTTTAAAACCCGCTAAGCCAATAATGTTGCCAACTGTATTTAACATGGATATGCTGTACAACTGAATCATAGAATTTATTGATGCTTTTGCTACAATAGGTTGCCATTATTATTTCGGAAATTGGGAAACCTGGTAGATATAAACACGATAAAACACTATTCAAAACTTTTTTCTATCGTATGTGAGTACATTCAATTCGTAAACGCCGAAACTCGCTCACAATGTAGAATTAAACTCTACTTTTATATAGCAACTTTGGAAGATGTTATCGACTAACTCCTCATTAAAATCATTCATCATATAATATTTGGTACCGATACTAAGCTGGATGTACACTGCCACAGTGAGACCAATCATCACTTATGGAGCAATAGGGAACTTTCAAATTTTTTTGATTCAATAATATCATTAAGTGTCGTCTAAAAATTCTGATCCTCAAGGCTTTTTTTTAAATCAATATCTACTTGGAAAACATATTTTAAAGTTCCGTGTTACTTAAAATAACTTCAAACGACCTCCGTAGCGCGACAATGCGAGTGACGTAGAATAGTAGTATGCCCAGCTGAATCTATCCTACACCTACAAAACTTAGAGGAGATGGTCCGAATATGGGACAGGCACTTAATATGGGCCCTGTCCATCTCTAAACTAAGTGTCGCCATCTGCCTTAAGTTTATTGTCAATACCTATTTTACCGTTTCCCGGATCCATTTTACAGGTTTCCATTAAACTATTGTGATTGATGTGTTTTGATCGTTCCAATAACTTTTTGATCTAAGTTTAAATCGCGTATTTTTTACATTTTTCGATACTTTTTCGTGTTTGCTTTTGCTGTTTGTCATAGAGGGTGAGTTTAACATTTTCTTAATTGTTCTTTCTGTTGTTCCAAGTAGATTGCCCAAAATTTTTGCAAGGAAAGGAAAACGCCAGGTGGTCTCGATAACATCGGCTGAGCGAGGTTCGTTAGTTACAGCAATGAGTGCAGGAGGACAATTTGTTCCTCCAATGCTTGTATTTCCGAGAAAAAAACAGAAACAACCAGCTAATGCGTGGTGCACCGCGTGAATCTATCTTTGCAGTTCACCCCAGTAGCTGGATTCAGCAAAATTTATTTACCATGTGGTTCTACCACTTCATTCAGTTTGTTAAGCCAACTGAAGAGTTTCCAGTGCTGCTTGTATTGTATGGACATTACAGTCATACAAGAAATTTGTATTTAATAAATATAGCAAGGGAAAACCATGTTTACATCATACCCCTTCCTCCACACTCGACTCATAAACTTCAGCCTCTTGACAAGAATTTTATGGGGCCACTTAAATCCTACTACAGTGAAGAAATTAGGGCTTGATTAAGAATAAATAACAGAGCAGTAACACAATTTGATCTGGCTGAATTGCCTGGCAATGCTCCGTTGAAGTGCCAGACAACGGAGTTAGCTGTAAATGGCTTCAGAGTGACGGGAATCTGTCCACTAAATAAACATGTTTTTACGGAGGGTGACTTTATTGCCGAAAGAATTGAATCCGAAAAATCATGTAGTTCAGGCTCAGAAACTCAGCTGCAAGAATCCCAATCTCGTTCAACCATTACTGATGTTGATGGTTCAAAGGATCTAGATTCCCAACCAGACCGTTCCAAATAACCGGATCCCCAACCAGGGTGTTCAAAAACCATAGTCAGTCCATCCGATATTTCACCTGTTCCAATGGTTAAGAAGCGAGTAACTACAAGGGGACGAAAGCCTTCCAAATCACAAGTTATAACTCTATCCCCTTATAAAACATACACCATTTCCTCTTCGATCTCGTGAAACTAATCATCACAAATAATGGTCTACTAAAGAAACACGTACTTCATCTAAGAATATGAGATCACTTATGTACATTTAAAAAATCACAGATAATCCTCTCATACTCAATTATATCAATAACTATAAAATATTATACCGGAAAATATTCAAATCTATTAAACAAAACTATTATAACAATCTCTAGAGCTAAAAATTCCTAAAGAGAAATTTGGTCTGCTATCAATGATTTAAGGAACAAAACTCGTTAAAGAAACTTTATCGACCTTGATCACGACGAACTTAACAATTATTCCGTAAACGTTAGTAAGAATATTAGATCTAAAATATCTCCAAGTCGTGATGCTCTTTCTTTCCTCGTTCCTTCTAAAAGAATCACAGATAGTTTCTTCCTTAAACCTGTAGATAAATTTGAACTAGTGTTCTCTACACCAGTGGCCAGGACAGATATTTTTATTTTAAATTTTTTGGCGGCACTGCCACAGGCTTAGCCCAGTTTGGTGAAGTAACGGCTTCAGGCTTAATTTCATTAAAATAATTTTAAAACATGTCCAGACCAAAACGAAAAAAAAATCGCAGTTCACGATTTAAACTCCAGTGCTCCATTCCACTTGAAAAATTCGCATACGTTTTTTTTTCTGTGACGACAGATGCAAAAACTACAATTTTTGCTATCAAAATTTTTAATAATTAACAGCGGTGAAGAGCGAACTTTTTAAAAATGCAACTTCACAGACAGACACTTGATGACAAGAGCTAACTAAAAGAAGATTAGTAGTGAAATGTTCCCGCCTGATCAGGACATGTTTGCAGGGTCATAGCCACGATAAGCCCAGACCAATTAGAGCTTGATAAACCGTAACGGAATAAGCTTGAAAAAATATATCTGGAAAATTAACATTTTGATAATCTGAACGTAGGCGTAACTCAGGGGAGTATGGTTTTAGACAAATAGAGTTTCCAAATACATAAACTCTGGATATTTGTTAAAATGAAATTATTTTGTCGAATTGTGATAATTTAATCTGATGAAGGATGAAAATTGATATGTTTTATATTGCAAACTGTATATAATTTTGAACCGAGCTCGAATATGTATGACAATTAAAAATGCACGTAGAGCTCTGCAAATGAACGTCAACTGCAATGTTAAATGTTATTCATCTCACCACATTGACTTCTCAATATAAGATTTACTAAAGTTGAGGTCTCATCAATCAGTCTTCCGACAGATTCTCCATATCTGTTTCAGACTTTCTCTTCTCTACCTTATTTTTTCTGATCTCTATGTCTCCCGATGTCGCCAAGTCTCCAATAGATTGATTATACTCTAATCACGATTTACAAAATTACAAGCAAATGAATTTATTGACAGGTTATAATTTCTGAGAAAAGTCAATAATAGATTATGTGTTAGTGGAAAAGATCAATAGAAAGGAAGTATTGGATACCAAAGTTAGAAGAGGATCAGCAATAGGAAGTGAGCAATACTTACTTGTCACAAAAATGAAAGAACAAGTAGAGATTACATTGAATTTTAATGCATCATTTATATACTGATATTTTCCATGATATGTCGGAGCACACATACTTTCGCTGCACTCTGTATAATTAAATTTTTAATGTATGTTTCATATACTAACATTTTTCCGTGTCGTGATTAGCATACTAACTTCTGCTGCTCTCTGTATATTATAAACAACTGCTGTCATTAACCCTGCTCATCTTTCACTCTCATTACTCATTATCCTTGCTCCTTTCGCACTCTCATTTTATATCTACTAACTATAATAGACAAAAATTAGAAAAAATAATAGAATATGAATCAGCCAGATTATACAAACTTCATAATGAAGAAATAGTAGAGAAATACAAAAAAAAGCATTATAAGATGAGTTCTTAAATAATTGTGATATAATGAAAAATGGTAATTTAGAAGAAATGTGGGATTATTTTAAGAAGACCGTTTCGGAGGCCGCTAAAGAAATACTGCAAGCGCCAAACGTGATGGCGAGCGAAATATTTTTAAATAACCCTTTGGTTGTTTCATCCGTCCAGTTCTTAGAAGATGTATGTCCACTATGAAGGTATGTTTCATCAAGAAACACAATTGGTCGCTGTTGGCTATGAAACATTTTTTCAGAAACAACACAAAAATTATTCAGACCAAAAATGCCAAACGCCAACAGAATTGGAGGACAACTGATGATACGCCTCTGTACAGAGCATTTATATGTCTTGCAAGAGCTGTAGTGGGAGGTAACATTGAAAATGAGTTTGTGCATGGGGGCGGCCTCGCCATCACGTTTGGCGCTTGCTGTATGTGGTTGTAGCAAGAAAACTAATAAAAAGAAACAAATAGCTTGGTAGAGGGATGAAATAAAAAGAAAAGTAAAATCAAAAAAGAAGCGTGGAAAATGTATATAAATATCAAAACAACGGAAAACTGTGAAATTTACAAAGAGAAGAAGAAAAATGTAAAAGAGATGTTAGCAGTAGCTACAAGAAACCAGAGGAAAGAATTTGGCGAAAAAATGGAAAGTAATAGTAAATCGAATCAAATGCTGTTTAACAAGTCATTAAGAAAGGAAAAAACACAAAAAAAATTAAAAAGTCATTGATAGATGGAAAGAGTATTTTGAGGAATTACCAGGAGCAGACAAAAAAGTTCAAGACAAAAACAATAATAGAAAATGAACACCTTGTAACTATAAAGAATTATAGGAAATAATAGGTGAATTGAAAAATGGAAAATCTCCAGGAATTGATAAATTAACAGCAGATATGTTCAAAAATCTAGGGGAGACTGGAATAAAAATATTATTGAAAATATACAACACAGCATGGAGTGAAGAACAGATTCCGGGAGATTGGAAAACAGCCTTAATAGTGCCAATATACAGATTGCGAAAATCCCTTTCTTACAATGCGACTTATACAATTACGACAAGGAAAATATGAGCAAAACTACGTGGAAGAGAGAGAAGACTTGTTAGCCCAGCGACCAGTCCCCTCTACCCAAACAGATGGGCGTGTGTTCATCGCCCCACTATTGCAACCGCTGTTGCCAGAAGCTCAGATTAATTTGTACAAATGATATTTTTGCCTCGTTATCGTTAACTTTTTTTCGAGCTCATGCACTATTAGGTAAAATTAAACACTTTCATCCGGCAACAGTGACCTTTACATAGAGAACTCACATTTAAACTTATGTGATCTTTTCGCTACAAATCTTTCACACGTTGGTTCCGCCAAATATTTAGAGTTATTACAAAATCATGTAATTCCTGCAGTTCTCCTTATGCCCGATGTTGATCTCAACAGAATTTGGTTTCAACAAGATGGTTGTCTAGTCCATAATTCAAGGATAGTAATGGACTTCTTAAGGTTTACTTTCCCCGACAGAATTATTAGTACCAATGGTACAATTAAATGGCCTCCAAGATCAACTGAACTAGCTCCAAATGATTTTTTTCTTTGGGGATTTTTGAAAAGTAGCATTTATCAACATGAATTTGAAAGAGCTAATAATTTAAATGAATTGAGGGTGAAAATACAGCACGTTTGTGCCAGCATTACACCAAATAATCTTAGAGATATGAGATCAAATCTTTATGACAGATTTTGTTATTGCCTGGCACAGCAAGGTGGTTTATTTGAGCACTTAATTCATTAAAATTATGTTTACCTTTAGAACGGATTTTTAGTTTAATTTTTTCAAGAAGTTCATATTTTATGTTTAGAATAAGTACTTTATTTTTTTAATTCAATTTATTAATGGAATGGATCTTTAGTTTTTTATACCCAATTACTTTATTATTTTTATCTCAAGAATAAATGTTTTATTTTCAAGTTACAATGGCTAAAATAATATCCTATTGTAGTTAGAAATTAATGGTCAGCTTGGTCAGAAACGATCAAGTTGACAAAAATGAATTTTAAGATGTAGAGGTTACGTAATGACGAGTGTATTTTTTATTTCTTTAACAACCCCACTCTTTCCATGTTGGGAAACTACTGAACCAGAGTGAACGTACTCACAGATTGGGGAGTCAGTCTCTGCTGCAGCGTTGCCCGTTTTGAATGTTTGCTACTTTCTAAGTAATAAATAACTTATTTTGCATTTGACTTTTAACACCGGATAACGGTGTAATTAGTGGGAGAAAATCGAGATTGGTAATATTATTGACTTTTGAAAAATAAGTGAGATCAACACAAATAAGAATAAAATAATGGAATTCAAGAAAAAATTTGGACAAATTACAATCTGCAATGAATAAAATCCGTACACTGCTTTCGATTTAATAATTATTGGAATTTAACATTGTTGCCGCTTGAAATGCCGTTGAAAATTTTAAAATAACGATAGACAAAAATTAGGAATAATTTTTACAGATAAGTACATTTGGCAACACGACAGTTGAAATAAATAGGAGGGGACTGAATACACGCCCAACTGTTTTGGTAGAGGGGACTGATTGCTGGGCTAAAAAGTCTTCTCTCTCTTTCACGTAGTTTTGCTCATATTTTCCTTGTCGTACTTGTATAAGTCGCATTGTAAGAAAGGGATTTTCGCAATCTGTATAAAAGGGAGTTAGACAAGTCTGTAATAATTGTAAAGGAATAAATCTTCTTAGTACAGCTATGAAAGTCTTCGGGAAAATTATAGTCAGTAAATTAAGACCACTGATAAAAAATACTCTTGAAGAATCACAAAGTGGATTTAGAAGAGGTCGAAGCTTCAAAGACCTCATATTTACGGTTAAACAGATTATCGATACGTTCTGACGACAACAAGTAAAAAGCTTTTGATAAAGTCCCGAGGGAGAAGTTATGGAAAATACTGGAAGGAAGGGGAGTCAAATACAAAAGAATAGACATAATTTAAAACATCTAAAAAAATAACAGAAATTGTGTAATATACAAAGATAAAGCATCAGAACCATTTTCAACACAAGAAGGATTAAGGCAAGGAGGGGGACTAATTCTATTATCATTTACAATTTCTATTGATGAAATAATTAAAAAATCGTCAACCAAAATGGCAAAACTACACGTGGAACATGGACATTTAATAAAAGTGGGTATATCAGAAGCAGCTTTTGCAGATGATTTAATAATTATATGGCAGGGAAAGTAAAGTATTTACAAAAGAATATGGAAATATGGAACACGGTATCCAAAGAGAATTTGGAATGACAGTCAATTTATGATTATAGGACCGAAACAAAAACAGTAAAACATACAATTAGACGGAACAAAAATTGAACTAGTGATAAGATATAATTACTTGGAAGTAGAAATAGAAGAAAATGGAACGCAGGAAGTCGAAATTACCAATAGAGTACAAAAAACGATGAAATTCGACATTTATAAATAAATAGAAATTTCCAAAAAAAACAAGATAAATATATTTAAAACAATTAACATTCGGATGTGAATCTTGGGAATTGATAAAAAGACAAAAGAGTCAAATACGAGCAGTTGAGATGAAGTATCTTAGACGAGTTAAAGAGAAGATCAAAATAAACATGGGACGGTGTTATGGTGAACATATTGGCAGAAAAAATTGCAAGAGATATAAAGCAATGGGCTAAATTTGTACATGAATAAAATTGTATCTGGACCAAAGCATCGATGAAAAAATGGATAATGCAAAGTATCTGAAATAAGTATAAGTGTAAAAATATACCCTACAACATATACTATGGTAATTGGGTTTTTGATATTTGATTTATCGATTATGTCACTCATAGATACGATACGTGGTTCACACTGTATATTAACCGATTTATCTAGTGAAGGTCCTTCCAGAGAAGGGACATTTTAACACGTCTATCCAGACACTTTACTGTTTATGGAGTGCAGAGTTTTAGGACAAGTTCGTTCGATGTACACAGACATCGCAATACATATTCAACATAAAATGCATCATTTATATCTGAACGTGGCAGCGTAAAGATATAATCCTGTGTGCAGACATATCGGAGTGTGGCACACAGGTATTTCGTTCTCGACAGAATGTATGATTTATTATTTGGGTACGAAGGCCGTTATACATAAATCATCGCGTATGCAGAGCGGACACAAACTCTGGAGAATGGCAGAATCCGGAATAACGAGACTTCAGAGGTTTGAAGTGAGAGGCTACCAACGGGTGTTTTGCACTTTTAAAAAATGTCGTTAAATGACAAATGCAAAAATTGCATGCAACAACTGTTTTAAATTCTGGTGATAAGCAAAAAGGATGAATTTATCTGTTCAAATTTGGTTGAACTCATCTACATTTGTAAAAAGAGGCAGAGGTAGACCAAACAAAACCTGGCATAACAGTCAGGATATTAGAGGAATGGGGGAAAATAATGATGGAAGCAAAACGATTAGCAATAAATATGAGTAAATTAAAGCAGATTTTTAGTCAGTGTAGTGTAGTATTCAGTATTTCACCCAACCATATCATATACCAGAAATATTTCTTTTTTATTTTGTGTGCGATACATTTATGTTGAAACACAATAATGACCCACATCTTTTATGTCAAAATACTGAATTTTATCAAGAGCTATATTAAAGAGTTAACGGTTCATCCTTGTTACCACCCTCTGCGAATACTGTGTGCTTATGGAAAATTTCTGTTTTTTTCTATTCAAAACGTATCTCCGGGACTTCCTATACGTAGATGCTATCGTTTGACGCTTTTTTTGTATTTCTTTCGTGTTTTTCCCATTGTGACTGGAAACTGGAGGCCTAGAGATATATAACCTCAAGCAGTAGGGCCATTATAGAAACATCGAATAAGTAGGCATCAGATATTTTTCAGTGTCAGGAATATTTCAGGAGGAAACTAAACTCTCCCAAGGAACAAGGGTGTTTTGGCGGGAAATTGTCAGATACTGTTACAGGAATAATGTATTCACTCGCTTTCCCGTATGGTTTATATAGAGCGAAAATTGTTATTCTGAAATATAAATCTAGAGACTTTTATTTTTGATTATATTGGATAAAAACTGATGAGTGGAAAAGTAAAGATAATTTTAAAACTGGCATTGTTACTTAGTATAACAAAACGGACCGAGAAAACCGCGTTTTACATAACAGGTACTTATTAATATTACAACAACGTGCTCCAGACTATGGTTACAAACGTTTTCTGTCTAGGATATGCAGATAGTAATTGTTGTCAGGGGAAAATTTTCCGTACTTTAAGCCGGATGAAAGCAGGCGGCCTAAATATAGTTTATAACTGGCATAATCAAGAGAACCTGACAGTAAATGTTGAAAAATCATCAACATTACTAGACAGACAGCACAGTTAGACTTAAAACCAGTAGTGCTAGGAGGTCCTAAGATTCCATTGGTCAAAGAAACGAAATACCTCGGAAAACGATTTGATCATAGGCTCACATGGATCACTCGCATCGCCACATAGAAAGCAGCTATGTCCTTGGGCAGATGCAGAAGAATGTTTGGTAAAAACTAGAGCCTAAGCTCCAAAATGACTCCATAGTCATATACAAAAATTATTAGACTAATGATAACATGTGAGTGTGGTGTGCTGGATGAAGACTTACCTTTCGTTACCTTACCAAGGAACGAGCTTTCTATTGTCATGAAATTATCTCATTTATTATCAATGTCCTAGGGATATTACTACTGAGTAGGTCCTGGAAATAGAAAATTTGGAAGCTTGCTTCAGTTGTGGGGTTTTTTCCTTATTGATCGAACGGGCAAATTTTATTTTTACTGACATCCATTCGCCACTATAACTAGTTTTCTAATGGTAAGTATCAGCTGTGAGCGACCATGCCATAAGATATATCCGCCATCTAGCGCATATGGGACGAGTTACAATTATCATGTACCAGATAGAGTTGAGTTTTAGGAATAAATTGACATCATCAACTCATTTTTGAAATTTTTTGCAATTATGTCACTGTTTCTCCAAAGAGGCGATTTATTGGTGTCCTCTCTGATTATGATGACCATCACAAAGTTTTCTGTCGCTTGAGTGATGATGTTGACAATGGGAAAGTCAGCATCCTCAACAGCTTGCCTCATTTTAAACTCTTGCTGTAAGTAGTTCTTTGTAGTTGTCGTTGGAGCGAAATTGATCTTCCTCCTTGGTTGCGGTCATCGTTTCAGCGAACTCTGCGTTTTCTAAAGGATGCTTGTCTGAAACAAGGCAAGAGAAGCTTCTAATAATGTTAGATTATTCGGTTTAGGTTCCTTTTAATTAGGGTTGACGTTCTTTAAATAAAACACATATTTCTTCGACAAATGTTTAATTTGAACTCCCCGACCAAGAACCCAAAGCAACAATTGCCAGCCTACACATTCTTTCAATCTAGCGCGTGTCTTCTTTTTTTTTGCAATTGTTACTTATATATACTTATATCGATATATTTTATGATTACAATAATTATTATAACTACACACATACATACTAAAGTTAATTACCTATAATTTAACAATAAAGATAAATTCTCACCTAAATAATTAACTACCCATTAGAAGCTAAATTGGTATTTACTTGTCTTTAATTATGCAATAAATTGTTGATAACAAATTATCTACCATTCGTACAAAAGAATAATATTCAAATTATGTAACGGAACGATTCCTTTTTTTGTGTAATCAGTAATCTTTTTTTCAAGGGAGTTTTTTAATGCATTTTAATATTTTATTACAAATCAAAATAGTTGTTTATGTCTGATTCCATTTCTTTCTGATGGAATATAATTGATTACATTTCGGGGCATATAACCCAACTATTTATCCTAAAAAATGGCATTGGCCTTTCAAATATTTTTACATTTTTTTAAATACTCAAATTAAATTTTCAGTTAATTTTTCAATTTCCAGATACACCTGCCACGCTCAAAATTGAATACGAGTTTTAAAAACTCGTTTAACCCAGTTAATGAATTTTTCTTCAACATACCATCTCATTTTCAGCTCAAATTTTTAATTTCCTCACAGCTTTTTCTTCTCCAACAATCCGGAAATAAACCTGAAATTTAATATTTTGCAAAGTAAGTAGTTATTAAAAAATTTATATAGTGCTTCCTTAAGAACTCAGTACCATCAATTGAATATTGAGTTATTAAAAAAAAAAATGCGGAATACTCAATCTAAATATAAAAGCATAGAGAATGTCTGTTGTTCTTGACTTTTCACCAACAAACAATTACAAACGAACATTTGAAAACGTTTGCAAATGTAATATTTAATTACTTAATACCAAGTACAAATCAATAAACCCTTCCCTTATTACGAATTGACGGAACCTTATAAGGAGATTTTTGGCATAACCGCTGATTAGATAGAACTGCGATACGCTAACTTGACTACCACGTGCAAAAATCAAAAGAATACAATGATATGAAAAATATAAAGATATTTGGAAATAGCAAAGACAAAGAGTTGTCTTCATAAACAATAAGAATAAATCAATAAGTCTCATATTGAAAAATAAATTGTTGTTTTGTCTATTTTCAGATAATAAGCAAAAAAATTTTAAAATACAACCCAATTCGTTCATTTGTTTGTTACAAGCTTATTTCACAAGATACTCAAGAAAGAAGTTTTAATCTTTTAAGTAAAAAAAGATCGAGAAGATTTCAGATTCAAAGTTGAACTTATGCTGCTTCGGATTCTGGATTGTATTTTTTTCCTTTTATCTTGATTTATTTATCATAAGATCTAAAACTTTGGCCATATGTAACTTTAACACCTTGTGCTTTGAAAAGTGTTTCTTCTCTGCTCAAGTAACACAACTTAGCAGTTGATGAAACAATTAATAATTCTTACAAACATCTATGTATATACAGGGTGTTCCAAGAAGTTTTTAACAGCCTATAACTATTATAATTATTTTGATTCGGAAATTGGGAAATGCCAATTGGGCTTACAATGCATTTGAGGTATACTTGAGATCTGTGAACAGTTCAAGTGTACATGCTGAATGTATCATCTCTGGCATAATCTGAGTTCACGCTTGTCTAATTTTGGTTTTTAAATCGTCTACATCTGTAGGTTCTTCATTATAAACGTTTCCTTTTAAATAGCCCCATATAAAAAAATCTAAGGGTGACAGCACAGATGATCTTGGAGGCCATCGAAGAGGTCCGATCTGTTTGGAAATCTGGTATTGGTAATTGGTTAGAATACCGTAATATCTTGTTGCCATACCATAATTCCTCTTTCGCGTAAAGGAATATTCTCCACAAACAAAAGTAGCTCCTTTCCCAGAAAATTCAGATATCTCTGACCATTTAATCACCCATTAAATAACCCACACCAAACATTAATTCCCCATCTAGTTTGAAAGCGAGATTGCCTTAACCAGTGTGGATTTTTCACTGACCAATAATGGCAGTTATGGCGATTTAGGATCCCATTATTATGGAAACGAGCTTCATCACACCATAAAATTTTACTTAAAAGGTCGAGAACGTCTTGCATCATATCTTGCATTATGGCGATGGACCAAATCGGTAAGTCGCAATTCATTAACCAAACACAGTTTAAATGGATGGTAATTGTGGGTTTTTTCAAATCTGTAGTTGAAGATACGCCAGTTTCTGTAGCAATGGACCCCATGGACACACGTGGATTAATCGCTATATTTGCTAAAACATTCACCACATTCACCACGTTTTGTTCGGTCTGTATTGGTTTTTCATGATTTCTATGTTTAGCATTCGGAAATGAAGCTTGCCGTATCTTCTCCTCAACCATAGCAAAGGTTACATAAGACGGAATTCTTCTTTCGGGAAAGCGTTCCGCGTATAAGGTTTAAGCATTTCGATAATTTTTCTTACATTCATCATGAATTAACAGCATATCTACGTATTCATTAGTAGCATTGTTTAATAATATGGAGATAGTTGGTCAAACGCCGTAAAATTCTTATTTGACGTCCCCCACTAACAGTAAAGCGTTTAAGGAAGTGGCGGTGTCTAACGGAAACTAAACGAAGTTCGCAGATCTTTAATTTTGCCAACATGAATCGAAATACGGTGGCAGGAGAAAAATAAACAGACAAGTTACATTACGAGGGTGATTAGAAATGATGTTGCCAAAAATATGAAATAGAATAAACAAGTTAATTTCAGAAATGGAGATTGATGCGAGTAAAAATATTGTTGAATATTAAAAAGGTGAAAATGGAGTGCGAAAGATCTGATCCATAATTTATACAGATTATTACCATATTTAACTTGAAAACGGCTACAGTATGTTTACCTAAACTAAACGTTCTCAATAAAAAAAAATTTTGTGTGGTAGAAGTATTGTCGTTTGTCGTGAACAATATGAATCACAATATATTATTATTTTGAAGAATTGACAATTTTGATTGTTTTTCAGGATTCTTATTGTTACAGGCTTTGTAAGTTGTCCAATCTTTAGATAAAGTGCTACACAATGTGTGTTATTAGATTGAAATCAAATACTTGTAAAAATCAATAATTCATTTTAACGTATATGGCACCTTCCTGAAATTTCATCTAGATGACTTTTTTTGAGAGAGTTGTACAAAAAAAAGTCATCAAAAAATTAATTACGTAATGAATATAATAAAAGCCATTGCGGTTTTACAGATAGGAACTAAAATGTATAATTAAAACTATAAAGGTGGGGGTGAGTTTGAGGAATATTACGGTTGGAGTGATTTTAAGTACGTCGTCAAATTCTACATAATTTTTAAGGTGTGTTTATGAATTTTTCAATTTTTTTCCTCATTATTGCCAAAGATTCATAAAAACGTGTTTGAAATTTGTGGACGTGATTTTTCTTAAAAAAAGACAAAACCTGTCGGTACTGGATGATGGGTTTGAACCCTTTAGGCAATATTTAAAATTGAAAAAAATATTGTGAGACCAGATGGTGAGTAGTTTGGTAAATATTGGTGTTTGGATGATTTTCATCGTCATCATTTTTAGGTATCTTCACCAATTTTCATATTTTTTTTCTTTATTATTGCCAAAGATATGCCAAATGTGCTTTCCTTTGTTTACATTATTGTAGTTTTCCGCTTATTCTGTAGGTTAGAGAATGGAAATGGGCAACATCTAAGAACTTCTACAAAATATAACAATTTTTCAATGTCTGACTTTCCTTGAATAATATTTTGATTGAATTTACTGTTTGGACCCCTACTTTGTGTAATCTACTCATATTACTATTACTAAACTATTACTAAAAATTAATGGAAATTCAAAAAAAGTATTGATAATTATTTGGGTATTTGCATATCATCGCCAGAATGACATAGAATGACATAAAATGTAACTCATTCTGACGATGATATGCAAATATCGAAATAATTATTAATACTTTTTTAGAAACTTATAAATTGAAAATTGTAACTTTGGAAACAGATCGTTTACTCGCGTTAATATGATGAACACAGTCGCCGTCTATCGCTGTACTCCAATTTCTTCAAATTGAAATGACATTAGTATACTGTTTGTAGTTGTCAAAAAACAATCCCATAGCCAACTTGCTCTTCTATTGAATTTGTAAAAACTTGTTAAAAAGTAAAAATGGGTGACTTTGGTGACTTGATGGACATGATAAATACACTATTAAATTGAAAATTTAGCATTTTTATTAACATTAATACCCTTATTGTGGTATATCGTTGAATTCGGGATAAAAAAAACCTTTCATTTGAGCTAACTTTCACTCCCCTGGTCCATTTCAGCTTTTTCGATGTGATAACGTCACCAGGCCTGTGATGGCGTCACAGATGTCAAGTATACCTCAAATGTAGGTCCATTTGAAATTTCCCACTTTTCAAATAAAAATATTCATTACTTTCTGAGTTATAGGCTGTTGAAAACATCTTGGAACACCCTGTATAGTGCTTAAATAAACAAGTTATAAAAAAATTCAACGTTGACATGCATTGAATTTTACAAGCCCTATGTTGTTCACAATGTATTTTTCAGTTGCGAGAGATTTATTATAATTATTAAGGATAAGGATGGTTACATTAATTTTTAATTTCCTATTTTTGAAATTACATTTTCGATAAATCATAATTTTCAATATCTATGTTATCAAAATTGATAATAACTTAACAAAGTTGGTATAAGTGGACAAAAAACATAAAAAAGCGGTTGCCTGTTTTTGTACTTGTTAATAGTTTCTATCCAACGGTGTGAATCATCGTAATACGAATAGCTCTACAAAAATCAAGTACACATCATTAGTCTAGTCTATAAGCTTAAAATGGTGTTAATTCTACATACTGATATTAAAATTATGTGGTTTAGCTCATTCGATTCGGAATAATGTCTAGATCATTGTGCCAATTAATTAAATTAGCCCATAAAAAATTATAAACAATTAAACCTCTTCAAAAAATAGTGTTTGGTTTGTAGCTTATTGTTCGTAAATTATAAATATTTTCGAAATTCGGAAAAAAGGTCCTTAAAGAGGAGGATATTTCCAATAAAAAAGTCCGAACTCCCAGAACTCTATCTCCATTATTTATAATTTTATTTTAACGCTGAAAATAGCCCTCCGCGCGCCATTTTCAGGTTGCGCGCACGGCCTCGAAAATTCTTTTTAAGTACTTAAAGTTAATTGAAAAATCTGAAATATTATAGTAAAATCTAAACACTTTAAAGAATTGATTCCCGTTAGATTTTTTCATAAAGACAAATTTTTCAATATGCTAGACGATTGTTAATTAACAAAAATTTTTCAAACTTCCTTCATCGTTCTAAACTAAAAAAAATGTTTAAATAATTGCCGTAAAATTATTTCGCTTCGTAGAGCTCTTATATACATACAAAACAAGATTGCGTCATCAAAGTTTTAAAAATGTTATTACTTTGTTTATAATAATTTTTTCAAGTTAACAATAAATGACTGATTTGCCATTTTTTGCTAACTTACATTACTTATTATAAACAAAGTATTAATATTTTTAAATCTTTGATGACGCAATCTTGTTTTGTATATATATAAGAAGAGCTCCACGAAGCGAAATAATTTTACGGCAATTATTTAAACATTTTTTTTAGTTTCGAACGATGAAGGAAGTTTGAAAAAATTTAGTTAATTAACAATCGTCTAGCATATTGAAAAATTTGTTTTTATGAAAAAATCCAACGGGATTCAATTCTTTAAAGTGTTTACATTATACTATAATTTTTTTTAGATTTTTCAATTAACTTTAAGTACTTAAAAAAATTTTTTTAAGTGACGTACTCGCTTTCGAGGCCGTGCGCGCAACCTGAGAATGGCGCGCGGAGGGCTATTTTCAGCGTTAAATTAAAATTATAAATAATGGAGATAGAGTTCTGGGAGTTCGGACTTTTATATTGAAAATATCCTCCTCTTTAAGGATCTTTTTTCAAAATTTCGAAAATATTTATAATTTACGAACAATAAGCTACAAACCAAACACTATTTTTTTTGGTGTTTAATTGTTTAAAACTTTTGGAATTTTTTCAGTTAGCGATAACTGAGCGGTGGCGGTAGAATATGACAGGCTGCAACTAGTCGCGGCGATAATCGTTGTTTATGTATGATTAAACGTTGTATGATCTGTCACATGAAGATTATGAAAATATTAGGAAGAAAAATAAAATATGGGATGAAAAAACTTCTGGAAATTGATGGTGAATAGCTTTTTATTGTTTCTTGCATATTTATTCTATAGGCAATTGGTTATAGTATATATAATATAATCTTAAGTTTATAAGCTTTCACGTATTGAAATAATCAACAAAATTTTCACGTACTGGGAGATCAACTAGATATCCGTCTGGTGTTGATTCTTGATTGGATATTTTCATACATAAATAATTGTGCAAAATGCAATTTTCATTGAAGAATCTATTTTTACTTCCAATGGCCTATTAAATACACGCCATCTTTGGGATCAAATGCCATACACATTTACTTTTGGTACCGTTTCACGACCGCCACCGCGTTAGTTTGAGAAGATTTTGATCGCTTCTAGTATCGCTGCGGTACAAATCGCGATCGCCACCACAATCGCGTTGGTTTGTGAACTCCTACTAAAAAATCACTGAAAATTAAACAGTTTTTTATTCATTAAGAAGAACATCTAAATTTAACTTATACTTCTTTGGAATGAAAATGGAAAATAATGAAGAAAAAATTGAAGAAACAGAAATTTTCTACTTTTGGTTTTACCGTTGAACTCCTCAATGATTGTTTCTTAATTTATCATAGATGCTATATCTGATTCACTAGATAAAACTGCCAAAGCTAAAAGTCTTTCTTGACCCATAGTATTTTTTACTTAGTTTTAATTTTCAAAAGTTCCTTTCAACGGAAGCAGTAATTACAGGTATTGTTAACAAAATTCTGATGACAATGTATACATTTGGGCAAATTTCTTTCAAATTGTTGGTAGATATTAAATGAGAAGTCACAGGGGGTAAGTAAATATAGGATGAGAGAGCACCGGGGTAACGTACGAGAGCAACACCTGCTGACCTACTTTATATAATGAACGGTTGATGACCGCAGATGACCTAGTTAATCAAGACACGGAAAATGTCAGTATATGAAAGAAAATAATATACAGAGTGCAGCGAAAGTATGTGTGCTCCGACATAACATTGAAAATATCAGTATATGAATGATGCATTAAAATAATATACAGTAAGTAAGTAAAGTAACTGTGCTCCGACATATAATAGGAGGGGGAAAGGTAGTATATACGGAGCAGAATGAAAATTCAATTATTAAATTAATTAAATTGTTATTATTTATTTAGTATTAGTCGATATGCTGACTCCAACGATTATAATATTGCAAGCTATTATTGGTAACTACCTCTTAATACAGCATCCGTATAATATTAGAGAGAGTTTTGATAGTAATGGTACAAAAAATGATAGTTGGCCTGAAAAATGGATACGATCTCTGCACTCTGTGTATTATTTAAATGCTTTTTTCTTGTACTGTTATTTTCAATGATATGATTTATTTAAACTCTGAAATTTTGATACACCCTGTATAATTAAATTTTTAATGCATGTTTCATATACTAACATTTTCCTTGCTCTGTCATTATAGGAGATTGCGAAAGTAGGTCAGACTGCAGTTGCTGCTCCTTTTGCTCTGTCATTTAATATCTACTATTGTTCTCTATGATATATTGGAACAGATGTTTCACGTCTTCGATAGAGTTGTGTAAATTTGAGATCATATTCTGTAACTCCTCATACAACTCATAAGGTGCTCTTACTGCTCACTGCTCTCAGTGCTCTCACTTACTTGCAGGACTGTAAATCCTGACAGTTTTTCAGTATTTGCTCTTTTGGAATTTTTTTAACTGGCTCAAGTCATAGAGAAAATCAAAATTTTCAAAATGTTGATTTAAAGACATAAATCTCGATTCCATGTTACTTATCATAGAATCAATCATAGTATTAAAAAACAAATGTTTCATACCGGCTTTTAGCAGACTTTCTAGGTTCATCGCTGCCTTCATAATCAAACATCCTTTTCTTTTTGGCTATTCTTTTATTTCTAAAATCTTTTGGCAAATCATAACATGTAAAAGTATCCATGTTTATCGCCAAATTATGTCACCAACTTACAACCGTATTTAGATATTCTAAAATTTGGAGTTCGACGTCTGGAATGTATCTAAATCTTCAATCTTTCATGTTTTTTTGTAATCAATTAATTCGAGTTCATCATAAAAAAGGGGACAGAAACCAAGTAGTTGAAAATTGGTCATGAGAATTCTAAATATATTATAAAATAATAATCGTTCTCTTAACTGCAATTTCACTCGATAACTGTACAGAAAAGTGGAAAATAGTTATTTATGTACTCAATAAGTGCGGAATTCAACCTCTTTGAACGAATGAGAATATTGCATGAGCCGCAGGTGTACATAGTTGCTAGACTACTTAAATTCGTTTTAGCGAAAAAATGTGAATTGACATGTTAAAGAACGCGAGCAGAGAATTAGGAAATGAGTTTTGTAACTTTAATTAGTGCTGCAGTAGAGTGGAAGTTGCAGATAAAGCTCGCAGTTGATCAAGATTATGTTTAAGGTACATATATTTATTTGTTAACCTCGATTAAGTTTTTTAGGAAGAAAAGTAATATTTCTCGTAAATTCAACTATGTTCATCGATCTGGGTTGCTATTCTTGACATTCTTCGCAATTGTACGAATGCGCGTGGTTACGAATGGTCAATTTGCGAACACTTTCTGAAAATGGTAAATTGACCTCTCTTGGTAGAACATTTTCATTCGCGTGGTGATTACTTAGTTATTATTATTACTGTGTTATCAGTTTATGGTTAGATCTTAACCTAGGTTTCCAGTTTCCACTATTTTTCTATGAATCCCCTCATTAAAAATCTGCACAAATCTATAGAAATTCTAAGAGTTGGCACAAAATATCAAACGGGTCAATAGGATTGAAACGATTTTATTGATTGATTGGTTTATCTCCAAGATTTTCTAAATTTGCAATAAATGGTTAATCATCCATTTCGAAAAAAAAATTGATAACAGTGATTGTCAAAATTGGTCAATAATTCTCAAAAATGGTCAATAATTGTTTAAATTTGGAAAAATGGTCTAAAATGGTCAACATTTTTGAAAAAATGGTCAAAAAATGTCAAGAATTTTGAAAAAATGGTCAATAATTGTCAAAATTTTGAAAAAATGGTCATAAATTGTCTAAAATTTTGAAACAATGGTCAATAATTATAAAAAACTCTCAAAAATGGTCAATAATTGTTGAAAATTGTCAAAATGGTCAAAAATTGTCAAAAATATTGAAAACATGGTCAATAATCATAAAAAACTGTCAAAAATGGTCAATAATTGTTAAAATTTGGAAAAATGGTCTAGAATGGTCAACATTTTTGAAAAAATGGTAAAAAATTGTTGAAAATTCAAAAAAAATGGTCAATAATTGTCAAAATTTTGAAAACGGTCGAAAATTGTCCAAAATTTTGAAAAAATGGAAAAAAATTGCCAAAATTTTTGAAAAAATGGTCATTAATTGTAAAAAATTGTCATAATTTTGAAAAAATGGTCATAATTTTGAAAAAATGGTCAATTATTGTCAAAACCTGTCAAAAATGGTCAATAATTGTTAGAATTTGTCAAAATTTTTGAAAAATTGTCAAAAATGGTCAATTATTGTCAGAACCTGTCAAAAATAGTCAATTATTGTCAGAACCTTTCAAAAATGGCCAATAATTGTTAAAATTTGGAAAAATGGTCTAAAATGGTTAACATTTTTGAAAAATTGTCAAAAATGATCAATAATTGTCAAAACTGTCAAAATTATCAATAATTGCCAAAAATGGTCAATAATTGTTAAAATTTGAAAAAATGGTCAAAAATTGACAAAAATTTTGAAAAAATGGTCAATAATCATAAAAATTGTCAAAATTTTGAAATAATGGTCAAAAATTGTCAAAAATTTTGAAAAAATGGTCAATAATCATAAAAAACCGTCAAAATGGTCAATAATTGTTAAAATTTGGAAAAATGGTCTAAAATGGTCAACACTTTTGAAAAATTGTCAAAAATGATCAATAATTGTCAAAAATGGTCAATAATTGTTAAAATTTGAAAAAAGGTCATAAGATATCGCAATCACGATATGGCCAATAATTTCAATGACTATCGACGAGAAATGGTTTGTTGCACATTCCTTTTAGAAGTGAAGATAATGATGTTCTTGCATTCTATTGCGCGTATTTTTATTGATGGTTTTCCCAACCTCGCATTCTATTGTGCATAAGAAGCAACGACCGCTCACCTTTTTTTCATGTCAAACGGTAAAAACTAGCTAGTTTTATTCGTGAATGGCACGACGTCTGCAGCGAAATCCTCGCTTTCAACATTGTAAATTTAATTAAAATTTCGTAATAAGATATCACTGAACACAGTCGAAATTACGGTGTAGAAGTCCAACAATTTTAGGACCAGCTTTTAAAAGAGTGAAGCTGAATACTATTTTGAATGTGATATACAACTATGGCTTTTTATATTTTAATTTTATTAACAGCGAAACGGCATTTATCTAGAGCTTTTTTAATAAATTTTGATTAGCAAAATGAGCTCTTGAATTACGGGGGCTGCAAATTAAATTAAATTGTCAAAATGGTTTAGTCTGGAGTGGACGTAGGACAAATCAAATCGCGAAACTTTGAAGGACAATCTACCTACAATGTGTCGAGAAGACAGTTCACTTATTCATGAAAGTTTTTAAAATTGTTCACACTGGATGGACTACAACCCAAGGGAATCACTTTCGGAATCCCTGATTTAAACCATGTCTTAGCCAATGCCAATTTTTGTATTGTTGTGAGGTCACCAAGTCAAAGCCGGCCCTGTCTCTCGACTCTAAATTTTGGTTTCGAGAATGTTCTCGAAAAGACGCTTTGTGTACGCATAGGACGAACGCGGAAAATACTAGAAATTTCCAGAACTGAAAGACTATATAAACGCGTTGATAATTAGTGAAACGAAGACAAAGTGTTAGTTCACAGATAGTTTACAGAAGTTCATAGTAATCGGACAGTGAATATTTCATTGTGAAGATAAATAGTGTAATATTCAAGTGGTAAAAATAAACTAGAACTATTATACCCAGTGTAAATAAATTAGTAGACATTAAGAAGAATGTGTATATAAATTAAGTTTAATAAATAAATCAATAGATAGTAATTAGCCATAGTCTGTATAATTTTATCCCACAAGTAAAAACTTTTTAAATGAATAACAAAAACATTACAGTATTTTATGTATAGCATAATTTGTTTTCCCTTTGAGTTGAAATAATGCTAATAAAAAATTGTTTTGGAGCTGCTAATAAAAACTACAATTAAAGGCAGTTATATAGGGCAGTCGAAGTCAAAAAAGCTTTTAAAGCGGGTAAACTTTAATATTTTTTGTATCGAGAAACATTTTCTATTTTATATAAATGCAAAATATAAGAGTCGGAAATTCAATGGAAAGCTGAATCTGAAAATCCATTCTTCCTTCTTTATCCTTCAATATTTGGTAAAATCCCACATATATTATAACTTTTAAATTGTCTAGAAATACTCGACAGCTATAACAGGTCTTGAGTAAAATCATGGTTGTATTTCTGTCCACTACATAAAATCTGAATTTCAAATTCACCGACCTGTCAATAAAACTACAATGCTTCACCGTGCTTCAGCCCTACGTCATCACGACCATATGAAATAAGTTACAAACAGTGCAGTGCTGCACGGAGTAGTTGTTAAGGTAGTCTAGCTCACTCTCACTCTCCGTGCCGTCAAATTGTCTTTCTTGGTTGTAGAGTAATGTAACAAATTTAATACAAAATGCAGATTTTCTGCAGTTTTTCCAGGTATTTCCTTTACAAGTGTTTTTAAGTAGGCAATTCTAACTTTGGACAAACATATTAATGACATATAAGCTGTGCTAAGAAGTGTTTAAACTACATAGGTTATCAATTTGTATTACAATGTATTGAACCATCACTTTATTTTGGTAAAAGTTATAAGTAAAGCTCGGATTATAGGCAAAATGCCTTTTTTGCCTATTTTGCATATTCTAGATGATTTTTGTATATTTTGCCTTTTTTTGTAAATTCCGCCTTTTTGTGCCTTTTTTAAACTTTTATGCTCCCCTTCTGATGATGTTATTCATTTTCGGTACTTCATTTTATTACTAAACCTTTCTGTAATAAAATTTTGGGCTACTAATAAAATATTAATGGTTTATTTGTTAATGGTCTTCTGGGAAAATTTACCTACCTATTTGCGGATTAAGAAGAGGCTTAACAAATGGGAAATCCCTAATGTTTTGACTTTTATATCAGTTGTACAGACGGTTACTGAATCAGAGTTTAGTTTTGTTGCTTATACCGAAAAGTAAAGAACACACATTTTAAAAAGTTTTAGACGTTTTGTGAGTTTATTTAGAAAGATGACTTCTAAGTTAAGTGCTTGGATCCGATCATATCCGGAACTATCTCTAGAAGGAGATGGAGCATTTTGTAAACCGTGTGGCAAATCAGTAAGTTTAATTTTTTATTATAACTTACAAGCTTCATTCTACAACTCAGAATTTTAATGAAATCAAAAATTTTATTACGACACTATTATCACTATTTCATATTTTGCTTAGAATCCACAAAGATGTGTTACGCTTTTTTGTGTATGGACCGACTAGGTGACAGTTGCAGTGGTTCATTACATGATTTGTGTGTGCAGTTGACAGAGTATTAGTGTCGAGCTATTCAGAATCTGGAAAAGATAATTACTTCTGTTTTCTGGAACACCAACATCCTGATTGGACAGTATGTACACAGATGCAGATAAATAATGATTTATTCATGAGATTTGTTAAATTACGTTAACGTAATTACCAACAGAAAATACGTCAGGCTTTAATTCAACCAACTATAACAAAGCAAATACAACCAACGGTAGTTAAATAACTTAAGGTAACTTGTACCTCTTTCGAAAATTTTTATAAAACAAATTTATAGAAATTTTAGTTAGTTTAAAAGTGATATTTAATTCAAAATCTTGGAAAATTCGGGAGTATCGACTCGATTGGACGAATGAACATCCTAAACATAGTTATCAGAATGATCCTATCTAAGCTCCAAAGGAATCCAAACTAGCTGCTCTTACGAATAGAAGAGTTCTCCAGCAAGGTATAGTACAACTGCTCGGAATAATACTGGACATGTCTAAAGAAGTTGAATATCTGAGAGTAACACTTGATTCCAAACTTAATTGGAGGATACTCCTGGGAAAATTTACTCCCAGAACAATTACGCTGCTCTGGAAATGCTGAAGAATTGAGGGAAAACCTAGGAAATACGACCCAAAGTGTTCTACTGGCTTAACACAACTGTAATAAGGCTAACGATCACCTATGGAACGATAATCTGATAGAAGAGGACAATAGTTATTTGTGTATTTAGAGCGTAAAGTAACAAATTGCCGCTTGAGAAAGAATGTTGCGATCTTTCGAAAGCGGCAATTTTACCTTACGCTCGAAAAACACACATAATTTTTTCTACAGTCGCCCTTTTAATATTATCTAGGGTAATAATGAGAGTGCTAGAATAATCGTCATTTTCTCTATTCATCATGATTCCCCTTAAAAAGATCTACTGACTAGGGATGTTAGAAGATAATCGATTTTTATTTTCTTATAATCGATTTTTAGTTATCGAATTTTATAGTAATATTAATCGATTTTTAGTATATCGATTTTATAAATCTCGTGTTTAAATCGATTTTCGGAAACGGCTCGTATTATTTATTGACTATTTTTCAAAATTTTTACAACTTTTGACGATTATTGACCATTTCTCGAAATTTTGACAATTATTGACTATTTTTCAAAATTTTGACAATTATTGACGATTTTTCAAAATTTTAACAGTTATTGACCATTTTTCAAAATTTTAACAATTATTGACCATTTTTGACAATTATTGACCATTTTGACTGTTTTTCAAATTAGTGACCATTTTTCCAAATTTTTGATAATTTTTGACCATTTTTTAAAATGATGACAATTTTTTACCATTTTTGACAGTTTTTGACAATAATTGTCCATTTTTAACAGTTTTTTTGACAATTTTTGACCATTTTTCAAAATTATTGACCATTTTTGATAATTATTGACATCCATTTTCCAAATTTTTGACCATTTTTGATAATTATTGACCACAATTTTTCAAAAACCTTAACAATTTTTGATAATTATCAACTATTTTTCAAAATTTTGACAGTTTTTAACAATAATTGTCCATTTTTGACAGTTTTTGATAGTTTTTGACAAATATTGACCATTTTAGACAATTTTCCGAAATTTCTGACAATTTTTCAAAATTATTGACAAATTTCTGTCAATTTTTCAAAATTTTTGACCATTTTTGACAATTATCGACCATTTTTCAAAATTTTAACAATTTTTGACAATTATTGACCAATTTTGACAATAATTGTCCATTTTTAACAGTTTTTAACAATAATTGACAATTTTTAACCATTTTTGATAGTTTTTGACCATTTTTGACAATTTTTTAAAATTTCAGACCATTTTCCAAAATTATTGACCATTTTTGATAATTATGGATCATTTTTAAAATTTTTTTACCATTTTTGACAATTATTGACCATTTTTGACCATATTTCAAAAACTTTAACAATTTTTGATAATTATCAACTCATTTTCAAAATTTTTAACAATAATTGTCCATTTTTGGCAATTTTTGACAATTTTTCAAAGTTTTTGGCAATTTTTCAAATTTTTTTACAATTTTTCAAGATTATTGACCATTTTTGATAGTTTTTGACAATTATCGACCATGTTTCAGAATTTTAACAATTTTTGACAGTTTTTGACAATTTTTGACCACTTTTCACTATAATTGTCCATTTTTGACAGTTTTTGAAAATAATTGACAATTTTTAACCATTTTTGATAGTTTTTGACCATTTTTGACAATTTTTCAAAATTTTAGACCATTTTCCAAAATTATTTACCATTTTTGATAATTATTGAAAATTATGGACCATTTTTCTAAATTTTTCACCATTTTTGACAATTATTGACCATATTTCAAAAACTTTAATAATTTTTGATAATTATCAAAACTAATTTTCAAAATTTTGACAATTTTTAACAATAATTGTCCAATTTTGGCAATTTGATAGTTTTTGACAATTATTGGCCATTTTTGACAATTTTCCAGAGTTTTTGACAATTTTTCAGAAATTTTAACAATTTTTCAAAGTTTTTGACCATTTTCAAAATTATTGATAGTTTTTGACAATTATCGACCATTTTTCAGAATTTTAACAATTTTTCACAATTATTGACTAATCTTGACAATAATTGTCCATTTTGACAGTTTTTCACAATTATTGACCATTTTTGATAGTTTTTGACAATTATTGACCATTTTTGCCAAAAATTGTCCGTTTTTAACAGTTTTTGACAATAATTGTTAATTATTGACCATTTTTGACCATATTACAAAATTATTGACAATTTTGATATAATTTTATTTAATTTTTAATCTGATAAATTGTTAATTATTCACCAATTGAGTTACCTCGGAGGGCGTGGTTTGATTAAATAAGCGAGCGGAAAAGATCCCTTTTTTGCGCTAGAGCGTAAAGTAACAATCCTCGGCATTTGTCGACTTTACGATTTCATTTGAATAGAAAAAAGTGTCTTCTGCAGTGAATATATGAACTGGAATCCAAAAAAAAGCTCTCCTTGGTATTACAATTAAGGACAATGAACAGTACGGGGACAGCAATAATGATGGAAGTCCTTATTGGCCTTCCTCCTCTAGCATTTTTTTGTAAGGACGGAGGCAATGCTGGCGATGGTCAGGCTGAAATCAAGAGTTATATGGACCCCGAATAATGATCGAGAAAGACATACTGGTACAACTGGATCAATACGAGATGAACCCAAATTCCAAACCAGTTTGAATAGCATGACACCAGAGAACATATTCACTGAGCGTATGGGCGCTGGGACATGAGGGGATTGCAGGTAATGAATTGAAGGAACATTTAGCTGAAGAAGGCTCTAAAGAAAACCCTCCACAAAGGATTGAGAGTTCACTGACCAAGGTAGACAATGAACTCTCAACCAGGCTATTGAATCTGTGCAAGAGATATTTGAAGACAGTTACCAACCTGGTCACTCTGGACACTGTATCTTGAGTAAACATCTATTCAAAATTCAACACCTACTCACATACTCTGCTGCTGTGAAAACTTATAAAGAGTCAGACAGAAGCACTTTGGAGAGGAAATAATGCAATAATTACAACTACTCTTTATCCCCACAATTAAACTAGTAGGACACGAAACTTCTGGAATGGAATTAGAAATGGTACAAGGATTTAGTTTAAGTGCCTGATCTGTTAAGGATAGTCGAAACGAATGAATGAAGCCTCGAAGAGAAAAATTTAGTTCATGGTGAACTAAGCAGTCAAAACTAACCAGACATTTGTAAATTGCTTTTGCTCCTCATGTACATGTACATGTAACTGCATTAAACTATTGGTGGTTCAAAGACAATATTTTATTAATTACTTGCACTTTGTTTTTCCATTTGTGGTAAATAACTACCCGCCAAGTGTTTTCACGTGAAAAGAGATCAAAGTTAAAAATACGTCTGTCAAGATAATTGAAAAAGTTGTGGTGAAATTGTATTTCAGTTCGTTATTTTTGATATCTCTACAATTTTATGATGACAAGTATTAATGTAATGAAAAAGTTTCTATTTGTGTGTTTGTTGGGCAGTTGGTTTTAAAGATTAAAGTAATAGTCTAATCCCTTGGGAACCAATTAGCTAGTTTGAAGTGCCCTTTATTTTGTTGAGTGGATATCTCATATAAAAGTGATGCCAAATTAAAATTAGAAGGTTTGTTTGATTTGTATGTTTTGAACAGTAAATTTAAATTAATTGTGGATAGAATTTAGTTTTCTGAAATAGTGATTAACTTGGTAACGAAGTTTTATAAATTACGCTAAGCAGTAATGTTTTAAACGGACTAATAAGTCTCAATTCACCACCAATTCAAAGAAACACGTAGACACACGAGTTGACAAAGCGAAAATTGGTATTTTGGAGGGATACTTTATCGCATGGACGCTGTACTGAGATCACACTGTCTGACGTGTCAAACAATATCAGAGCGCAAATAATTTGAATTTTTTTGCATATTCATTTCTTTTGAGTGGCTATTAGTACCTAACAAAAAAAAATTCATGCAATACTTATAGCTTATAGTACACTAGAGAACGCGACAGACGTTGTCCTGTCCAAACCTTGGCTTGTCTGCTAAACGATCCAGTTGCTTAGGGGAAGTTCAGCGTTAACTTTATTGCAACGCTACCTTCCCGAACCAAGTATGAATCTGAACCATCCAAGAATTCACTTAAACACAAAATTTCAACAAAATAGGTCTAGCAGTTTAGAATAAATTCAGTGTGAACCCGATCACAACGCCACCTACCGGGACCAATTGTAAATTTACACCACTTTGGAATCCACTTTAACACACACAAACAATTTAATCCAAATCGGTCAAGCCGTTTAGAAGGTATTGTATAAAATAGCTTGGTAAATAACACATATTCTTTTGTGATATGTAAAAGATAACAATGGTTAATGTGGGTTATCCTTAGGAGATAAATATATATCATCGCGGACTTTTGTATCGATCTTTTTAAGATATACAATTTCGAAGTACATTAATTTGATCTATCTCGTAAGGTTTAGCCAGCTTTTGCGATTTAAGCGCACAAAAATATAGTTTTCGGCTTTTCTGTACTATCATATGTATGTATTAATACATATAAACCTTCCTCTTGAATCACTCTATCCATTGCTGAAAACTGCATTAAAATCCGTTAAGTAGTTTAAAAGCCATTTGTAACGGTAAATGGCTGTAACCTGAAAGGGCACCAGCTCGAAGGGCTCCGGCTAGAGACTCCTCTCAAGGGTGATTCGACCCCAAGTTTATGCTGCACAAGTGTTACAGAAACGTTGTAAAAGTTGAGGGCGCCACTACCTTTTTGACTATAAAAAGTTCTAAAAAAACCAAGGCGGAAAAGATAGAAATGCCTTGTAAAATTTGAATGAAAGTTAATAATAAAAGTTACTAAAAATTACCCCGGGCGATATCTCCCTCAACTTTTATAGTTGAGGATTTAGAAAAAAATAAAAATAGAATTAACACAAATTTATAATTTATTCTGCCACAGGAAATGAACACTGGAATTTGTACTTTTATAGGTACTTAGCTTATATGGAGTGGTTTCCTGAAGTAGGTAGGCAGGTATTGATCTGAACTGATGTGTCCTGGTCTAGGGCGGTATTTTGATCTAGGGCGGTATCCTGGGGTTCTGTCCTTGGCTAGGGCTTATATTATAGCCTAGGTCTTGGGGTTATATCCTTGGGTTATATTCTTGGGTTATATTCTTGGGTTATATCCTTGGATTATATTCTTGGGTTATATTCTTGGGGCTGTGCTTACCTAGAAGTACAGGTGGATCAGGGATATATAGGAACTTGAATGTAATGGCACATTATGTTGGTCAGCTTTTCAGGTTAAAAAAAGGAAGGCAGTTATTTGAAAGTAAGAAAATTGATTCAATTTACTGAAAGCTTTCCAACATTATATGTCCCATGTTAAAACAGTAAAAATAGGCTAAATTAAAAAAATATACTAATGATCCGAAAGAAACTAATGATAGCAAAAAGTTATTTATTTAGTTATATGAAAAAATATCGTGCTTAGGAAATATATGAAACCGGCACTGGCGTTACGAAGGAATATTTTATAGGTTAACAGATTATAAAAATGTTATTTTATAATTAAAAGAGTTATTTCGCAACTGAAAAAGCTTGAAAATGTTTGTATAAAAGTAAAACAGTGAATTATAAAAGAATATTTGGTTTAAAACTAACATATAAGTATAAAAGAACAGTTTATGACCACGTGTTGAATTTAATTTCGTCTATCTCTGTGAAAAAATAAAGAATGCATACAAAAATTATATCAGATAGTACTTTAGAAGAAGCTTATTAATTATAAATTATGATTTTGGACTTACCACAGCAAAATTCATAAGATACTTAAAGATATGAAAGATAACGAAAGATGGTCTTTCCCCTTAGGCGGTCGATAACGGAAAGGGGTGTTTCTCGTGGCGTTGGAAAAAATGAAAGCGTCCGTTGGCAGACGTCAATTGTCTTATGTTCAGGGTTGAAGATTTTGGGATCACAGAACTATAATTGGAAGTGGCTAGCGACGACGAGCGGTAATTAAAAGGATTTATTCTGTAAAATCGAAACAGGTCGATAGACATGTTACACACTTCATTTCATACTAATGTAATTGTACCAAATTCTGACAGGTTAAGGAACGTGCGTATCCAGTATGACTCGAAATAAGTCAGTTTATAATTTTTAAATGCATAGAATAGACCAAGCTGGAAAATAATACGTATAAAACGATAGTTTTCAGTTAAACTTTCATTTATTCTTAAAATTTCACAAAAACAAAATTATTTAGTCTTATATGTAAATGTATCTAATTCTGACACCAAGCATAGATTTTAAGCCAAATTATGACATCCAGTGGGCTCTAATTATGATATTGTTTCTAAATGTAAAAATAAATAACGAGGTGAGTATTAAATAAAATTAACTAATTATAAATGAAAACGGTTAAATAAATTTACAGATACTGCAAAAAATAAGAAATTTCTTTGTAGCATAAGTTCTCTTAAACCTGACACGCTATCTCCCTAATTATGACACCCCCTGTCAGAATTAGGCTGCAAGGTACAAAAGTTAAATTGTATGCTTTTTGAAATAACACCATCATCATATTAATACAGAAAACAGAGATATGTAAACATATTTTATGTTTGGTACCTAATTCTGACACCGAATGTCAGAATTAGGAAACGCTTTTTAACTTGTACCATATTATGACACACTCAAAATTTATAGGTTATAATTTAAAAAGTGAAATATTTCTAAAATGATATCATAAAATACCAAAAACAAACACAACCTATAAAATCCCCACACCAAAATTCAATATTTAAACAAAAAAACTTACCTAGAAGTTAGTCCGTTGCTCGAGATTCTTATAAGAATTAGCACAAAAAACAAGAGGAAAAGATATCGGTCACTTCACACTCCTCTACAACCATGCTAATTATACTTTATACCCGCCAAAACTTTTTTGACACACAGATGACACTATAATTTTAGCATATAGGCGGGAACTTTAAAAAGTTGATAGATGTCCTATTTTAAGTGAATAAAAGAAAACAATCATCACGAGTGCATTTACTGAACTCTTTAAGCAATCAAACATCTGGAGCATTTTATACTTTCTTACATTATATTAACGTACATACCGAATATAAAATTACATGCATTTCCTTTTAAAACTTAGAACTCTTCAGATATTAATAGTTGCTTAGAACTGTTGAAACCATTTAAAATTTAAGTTACTAACAAATTTTGTTTGTTTCAGGTAAGTGACCTACATTCAGTTTATTCTTACCAAGAGAGTGGAGTGCAGCAAGGTAACTATAAATAATTGATAATAATAACCAATTACGTGATAAATGTTTACGTTCCAGTAGTCGTTGGTAGCGTGTATAACTTTAAGCTCGGTGATAGAAATAATTATTTTCCTAGCAAGTGCGCAAAGTGATACTTTCCCGCACGCAAAAGTTGTTAGCCGAACGACGCGGCCTAGTCCAATAAAAGAAGATGTTCTGGTTAAACACTTTTTTCTCTATGACCGACCGTTTTTATTATTGAATAATAAAATATGTTGTAATTCACAATGAGCTTGGGCATGATACCTCTTTTCATGGGTTGTTTGACTCCATGTTTGTGCTGCAATAATTATGTCAAAGGGCTGTTGGTTCAGACTATAAGAAGCTTTGGGTGCCACTACCTTTTTCATCGATGAAAAACAAATCTTAGACGTTAATAATTAAATCTAAAATTTAATTTCTGTCCAGTACTTAAATGAGTTCTGACTCGAAGGTATCAGGTACTCATTTGTTGGATGGATTCAGGAAATGAATGCTGTTGGACTACTAAAGCTGTTCTGGAAGATATTGTCTTAGAAGTGTATTTAGGATAGACTGGAAGTGTTGTTAGGCTAAATTAAAAGTGTCCTTGAGTTACACTAGAAGTGTCCTTGGGTTAGACAAGAGTATCCTAGGATTGTCCTAGAGGCTGTGCTGTGGAAAACTTGAATGTCAACGGACACATAATGTTGATTCAGCTTTTGAGGTTAAAAAGGAAGGCATATATTTAAAACTAATGAAATACTGATTCTGTTGAAAGCTTTCCGAAATATTTATCCCATGCTAAGATAATAGAAAATGAATGAATAAGCTGAACAATCTCAAGAAAAAATATATTTTAGGTACCTTTGAGAAGAAATCAAATTATGACAAAGTGTTATTAGGTAAGGCCGGCTCTGGCTGAATTGTATGATAGGTTAAAATTAATTTTATGATAATGTATAAAGCGGGTCTGGGTTTGGTAAACACAACAAAACACTTTTAACGATTTTCACTCAGTTTTATTTAATAATAGAAAGCATAATATTAAATGAGTTATAACCACGTGTCGTGTCTTTTTCCCTCCACACTCTAGAGAGTTCTGTTATTCTCTGTCAATTGTCACTTGTCCTGTCAGTTACAACACAGACATAGAAATACCGTAGCCAAATTATATTCTATGATATTGACAGTACCAACTTAAATTTAAAATATAAAAGAATATTCTTACAATAAAAATTTTATTTTTAAGTTTAAAAAAGTCTCACCAAGATATAACACAATTGTTCAATCGTTAATACCCTCCACACTCTAGAGAGTTCGGTTATTCTCTGTCAATTGTCACTTTTCCTGTCAGTTACAAGAAAGACATGGAAAGACCGTAGCCAAATTATATTCTATGATATTGACAGTACCAACTTAAATTTAAAATATAAAAGAATATTCCTACAATAAAAAGTTATTTTTAAGTTTAAAAAAGTCTCACCAAAATATAACACAATTGTTCAATAATTAATACCCTCCACACTCTAGAGAGTTCGGTTATTCTCTGTCAATTGTCACTTGTCCTGTCAGTTACAACACAGACATAGAAAGACCGTAGCCAAATTATATTCTATGATATTGACAGTACCAACTTAAATTTAAAATATAAAAGAATATTCCTACACTAAAAATGTTATTTTTAAAATTAAAAAAGTCTCACAAAAATATAACACAATTGTTCAATAATTAATACCCTCCACACTCTAGAGAGTTCGGTTATTCTCTGTCAATTGTCACTTGTCCTGTCAGTTACAACACAGACATAGACAAATTATATTCTATGATATTGACAGTACCAACTTAAATTTAAAATATAAAAGAATATTCCTACACTAAAAATGTTATTTTTAAAATTAAAAAAGTCTCACAAAAATATAACACAATTGTTCAATAATTAATACCCTCCACACTCTAGAGAGTTCTGTTATTCTCTGTCAATTGTCACTTGTCCTGTCAGTTACAACACAGACATAGAAAGACCGTAGCCAAATTATATTCTATGATATTGACAGTACCAACTTAAATTTAAAATATAAAAGAATATTCCTACAATAAAAATCTTATTTTTAAATTTAAAAAAGTCTCACAAAAATATAACACAATTGTTCAATAATTAATACCCTCCTCACTCTAGAGAGTTCTGTTATTCTCTGTCAATTGTCACTTGTCCTGTCAGTTACAACACAGACATAGAAAGACCGTAGCCAAATTATATTCTATGATATTGACAGTACCAACTTAAATTTAAAATATAAAAGAATATTCCTACAATAAAAATCTTATTTTTAAATTTAAAAAAGTCTCACAAAAATATAACACAATTGTTCAATAATTAATAACCTCCATACTCTAGAGAGTCCTGTTATTCTCTGTCAATTGTCACTTGTCCTGTCAGTTACAACACAGACATAGAAAGACCGTAGCCAAATTATATTCTATGATATTGACAGTACCAACTTAAATTTAAAATATAAAAGAATATTCCTACAATAAAAATCTTATTTTTAAATTTAAAAAAGTCTCACAAAAATATAACACAATTGTTCAATAATTAATAACCTCCATACTCTAGAGAGTCCTGTTATTCTCTGTCAATTGTCACTTGTCCTGTCAGTTACAACACAGACATAGAAATACCGTAGCCAAATTATATTTTATGATATTGACAGTACCAACTTAAATTTAAAATATAAAAGAATATTCTTACAATAAAAATGTTATTTTTGAGTATAAAAAAGTCTCACCAAAATATAACACAACTGTTCAATAGTTAATACCCTCCACACTCTAGAGAGTTCTGTTATTCTCTGTCAATTGTCACTTGTCCTGTCAGTTACAACACAGACATAGAAAGACCGTAGCCAAATTATATTCTATGATATTGACAGTACCAACTTAAATTTAAAATATAAAAGAATATTCCTACAATAAAAATCTTATTTTTAAATTTAAAAAAGTCTCACAAAAATATAACACAATTGTTCAATAATTAATACCCTCCTCACTCTAGAGAGTTCTGTTATTCTCTGTCAATTGTCACTTGTCCTGTCAGTTACAACACAGACATAGAAAGACCGTAGCCAAATTATATTCTATGATATTGACAGTACCAACTTAAATTTAAAATATAAAAGAATATTCCTACAATAAAAATCTTATTTTTAAATTTAAAAAAGTCTCACAAAAATATAACACAATTGTTCAATAATTAATAACCTCCATACTCTAGAGAGTCCTGTTATTCTCTGTCAATTGTCACTTGTCCTGTCAGTTACAACACAGACATAGAAAGACCGTAGCCAAATTATATTCTATGATCTTGACAGTACCAACTTAAATTTAAAATATAAAAGAATATTCCTACAATAAAAATCTTATTTTTAAATTTAAAAAAGTCTCACAAAAATATAACACAATTGTTCAATAATTAATAACCTCCATACTCTAGAGAGTCCTGTTATTCTCTGTCAATTGTCACTTGTCCTGTCAGTTACAACACAGACATAGAAATACCGTAGCCAAATTATATTTTATGATATTGACAGTACCAACTTAAATTTAAAATATAAAAGAATATTCTTACAATAAAAATGTTATTTTTGAGTATAAAAAAGTCTCACCAAAATATAACACAACTGTTCAATAGTTAATACCCTCCACACTCTAGAGAGTTCTGTTATTCTCTGTCAATTGTCACTTGTCCTGTCAGTTACAACACAGACATAGAAAGACCGTAGCCAAATTATATTCTATGATATTGACAGTACCAACTTAAATTTTAAATATGAAAGAATATTCCTACTATAAAAATGTTATTTTTAAGTTTAAAAAAGTCTCACAAAAATATAACACAATTTTTCATTCGTTAATAGTAATATTTAGCTTGCAAAAATAAAGAAATGAACAAACATAGATATTTGAGAATTGAATCTGAATATACAATTCATATCAGGAAAGTGTTCTTTTTAAATGATTCCAATCAATGGTTAAAAAAGTTATTCTGCAAAAGAAGAACCCCGCAAAAGGTGGCATGAAAGTAGATATAACACGATAGTTTTACAATTAAAAATATTAACAGATATCGAATAATAGTTATGTACTATTAATGCCTTACAAAGTTTTGAAAATATTTTTAAAAACGTGACCGTTCACTTAGAAGAAACAACTACTTCTCCGGCTATATGCTCCGACAGACATTGAATTACTCTTTCAAGATAAACGGGGTCGGTATGGGTTAAAAGATTTAACCAACCATTTTTGTTTGCAAATTGAAGTGACAATATCATTTGTAGACCGGTTTCGGCGTTTTTGCGCCTCATCAGTATATGGTAGATATTCTCTGTCCGAGAGCTCTGTGAGCCTAATCCCGGACTAAAGACGATGCTGAAATCACAATAGATATCACTCACTTTACTAAATACGACAATTTTACAGTAATCTGTAATAGTCTATTGATAGTCCAAACAGACGTTTGTGTCAATTAGAATTTTGGTTTGCGGTTGGAGGCGAAGATGTCGCTGTTATCACAACTTTAACATTCTCTTTACTGGAGGATATGTATTGATTGTGATTTCAGCATCGCCTTCAGTTAAAAATATAGAGTATGAAAATAATGTACAAGAATTCAAGAAACAGAAAGATGGCCACGTGGTAAATAGTAATTTCATCTAACTGTATAGAAAAGCAGTTTGAAATTTGATGAAAATCATCTCTATGGTTACTTCAAATAAATCTAGTTAACTATAGAAAAGAATTTTGGACTTACCACAGTAATGAATTGAAAAAGATGAAGATAAGCAGAAAATTGGAGATGAATCGATATAGGTTTGTTTTCTGAGACTATCGGCAACGAAAAGGGTAGCCAATTATAACATAGTATGTTCTCTGGGGTTTAAAAAGATCATTTCCATCGAAAAAATAATCTGTTGCAGTAAAAATTATTATTTTTTAAATTTAAGGGCTTAAAAATTCAATTTGCGGGGATTTCAACTGAGTTAAAATTTTAATAGTTTATTTCATATCTAGCAATGAAACCCGTAACTATTATTATCTTAATAAGGTTCAACTAACAATAGAAATACTCATATTCTATATAGTCAAATTAAGTTTTAAATTACAGTACGGATTCGATTTAATCAAAAGTTATTACTCGGCGAATGTAGGTACCTTATGTTCAATTTATAACCTAGAAATATGCAAAATAAAATAGAATGAACGTAGAGATAGGATATTCACAGTTTTAGGACTCAATTAAAAAGTTTATTATCTACGAGAAATTTTATACGGCTACATTATGAGAATAGATGTAGTAGATGGCAAAAAAGTGAAACCTCAAGTAAAAGATAAACAGAACCCTGAAAGGTAATTTAACTGTTTTTGTCATTATTTATGAAATGTAAGTATTAATATAGTATCAAAAAATTAAACCCCCCAGCAAAATGTTCGAGGTTATCAAACTTTAAATGTAGGAACTATTCTATCATGTTAGATTTATTCTTTTTATCAAGCAGTGGACTGCCACGCTTTACTCCGGGAAGTCGTTCCTTTTTCTCACGTCCGCTTCCTTTGGCGCACATGCATTAGCGACCGAGTGATTGTAAGAGCGCCAAATTTAAATATGTTAAACACCATCTAACAATAAATAGTGAGAAATTTCACATCTTGTAAAGTTGGTCCAGATTAACACAGCAAGACCGGTCTTTGGTGAATATTGAGGATAGCAGTACTTTAATGAATGAATTTAAGTCAGTAAATTGAGTCTTGGCGAAAAATTTTGAAATATATATAAGTCAAAATGTAACTGATTAACATTAGGTACATACATTATTTCCAATAAGTTCACAAAAACATTAATCAAATTATTATGAGTACCTAGCCAGTGAGTTCCAAAACTTAAATTTGCTGGTGGAAAAGGCAGAGTACTGACCTGCATTAATTTTTTTGGAACATTAACGTTCACCATAATACATAATACCAAAACTCAGTTTGAAACAAACTTTGGAAGTGTGGACGAGATTTACAGCCTTTTTTGTTATTGTTATAAAATAAGTTATGCTACAAATTGTTTTTCACAAAATATATGGTCTGGAATAATAAACAATAAAGTAGCCGGGTCTGTGTATTTTAGGCGGAAATTTAAAGCAAGGAAGATATTTAAACTATATTTAATGGTATGTCTTTAGTAACTTTAGAAACGTGTGTAATGGGCGTAACATTCATAATATAAAAAGGGTTTAACAGTATCTGATGGATTAATTACGGAAAAGATGAACTCAATTAAATTTTCTGTTTTTTTGGTTAAATTAGGCTTTATAATAACAAAAACGAATTATCAGTATTTTCTGTAGCAGTAGAAATGTAAAAACATAATTAAAACCCAAGAATCTTCAGTTTTCCATATAATCAATAGCACTAAGACCAATTGAATTGCCATTTTGATTAGCTGTATCAAAATAATGTTCAGAAAACATCTAGAGAGAAATTTAAAACAATTTAACAATAATAAATATCTTTATCTTATTGGCGGAGATGCCTAAATCCTCGGAATAACAAACATGCTAGAGTTTTTTAGTTAACAAGATAATAGTTTTGAAAGCAGTGTCGGTTATAAAAATTGATTCCATACCAGTCTATGTCCAGCAAGGCTTCCGCTTTCAGTTATGTACGTCCTTTGATGAAAGCCTTTCCTTGCCTCAGGCCTGGTATCTCATTCCAGTATACCGCTGCTTTAGAGTCTACTTAAGATAGTTCCCTTTGTTAGCTTCAAAGGGATTTCCAGTCGTGGCTCCATGCCTATAATATGACCTTCTTTTCTGGCTTTTCTGATTTAGTTATTAAGGATTCTAGTGTCACTCGGCTTCATACTAGGTCAACCTTATTCAGTGCACTCAATCGGCTTAGAGGTAGTCTATCCTACACCAATTCTAATTTAAAACTGCTGGAGGTCAGTGCTGCCATGGCTGTCAGAAAGGATTTTTATCGATTTGTTAAAGCAGCCCGTCTCCAGTATCCACCTAACGTACAAATCAATGGTGGGAGCTTCCGCTTGGAAGATTGTTGCATGCTCTCCAAGACTCTCAACCAGTTTAGTCTTTAGACAGGAGTTTGTTGTCAAAAATGAACTGTTAATAAATTCATTGCACTCTGCAGTTCTGCTTTCTATAATTAAGCCAGTCTCATACACATCGCAAACACTAACGAGCACAAACATTTCCGAGTATGTTCAAGTAATAGCAACGAGCCATCGGTGCATCCACACGACTTGCATTTTGACACGATGCTTATGGAAGATGCTAGTCAAATATCGCGAGTATCTCTTCCCACATCCGTCCGTATTCGCAAATATTCGCTTTAAAGCTCAACAGAATGGTTTCTACTCCTTGTAGTTTAGATGCAATGTTTTATGAAAAATAATTGGCTCACATTTTATGTATCTCTTAAAATTTAAACATTGTTTTAATGGAAAAATTGTTTAACGTAGGGAAAGTACTATTACTTCCCATTACATCGGTTCTATCATGTGAATATAAATCAGCTGCTTAAAATATTGCAATAGAATGGAAATAAACTAATTATAAGTCTGGATTACATAAAGGGATCGTTCAATTGGACCGTTTGATTAATTCATTATTAGTAAATCGACACAAATAAACTGTAATTATTCATATCAAGTTTAGACCAAAACTGATTAATTTTATGTATTGTGGATTGATCTGTTTTATACTATATTACGAGTAGATAATTGATTAATCTAGTCTGAAAATGATAGTAATTATTGAATTTGATACAGAAATTGCAGCAAATGAGTTTCAAGTAAAAGTTACTTATTCGAAAAAGGTGGTTTCTTGAGATAACGATGTACCGAACAAGGCCTTCTCAATCATATCTACTTTTTTCTATTCATATATTAAGTTAATCACAAGATAGGTCACTATTTGGTCTAGCCAAAATATTAAACATCAGGTAGGTATCACATCAAATGTAACTTCTGTCATTCTGACGATGATATGTCAATATCGAAATAATTATCAATATCCTTTCATGATTCTCATAATTAATTTTTTAATTAAATATAACATTAATTTTAATTAGCTGCTGCGTATGTATGTTGGTATAACTCGCCCAGTGTAAGTTGGCACACGTAACAGCTGAAAAGTGGGAGGGATGATTTGGGGGGTTGAAAAGTGGTGAAAAAAGACATTATTGCGATTTCCGGCCGAAGTTCAGGTCCTGGAATTTTTTTTTACCTAAAATTCAATGGTGAAGTTTGTTTTTTGATTTTTCCAAAAATTTAAACAAATTAATAACAATTAATCGAAAATGAGCACTCGAAAAACGTACTTTTTCCTTTTTTTGCATTTTTGAGGATGTTCTTCTATTGTGACTACTATTTTTTTTTTATTTCAATTGAAATTAGATGTAAAAACGAAAAAAATTAGCACCCACGGAATATATTCCGAGAATTTTCGTTTGATAAAAAGTTTTTTTTTATCGAAAAAAACGTCATAACTCGAAAAAATTTTAAATATTTTGATTTGAAATTTTTTTTCTTAGTTTGTGACTATAAAAGCTACCTTCTACCAAATTTTTATCAAAATCGAACAATTTTTGCCGAACCTAAAAAAAATCGAAAAATGCAGTTTTTTGCGTTTTTCGAGCTAATTTTAAGGATATGTGAAAAAGTCACTAATATCTATGAAAGTTGTAGATCTTTTTGAGATCTACAACTGTTACAGTCAACTTTTATCTACAACTGTTACAGTTTTTTTTTAGGCCGGAAATCGCAATAATGTCATTTTCCACCCCCCCCAAATCATCCCACCCACTTTTCAGCTGTTCCATTTATTTTTCCCTTGTTTCTACATCTTCCACCAACCAAACTTTAGATAACAAATTTTTTTTATTTGATAATATTATTAAACTACTCGAAATTTTCTCAACTCAATTGTACTTAATTATGTCTAGTTTTCTCCATTTTGAAATATATTAAAATCAGATTTTTCAGAAGTTACCTGCAATTAAGACACCTGACAAGTTCGAGACCAGCTACAACTACCAATTTAAATGTCAGTTGTCTATATTTTTGTAATAATGTGTAACGTATAAGTACCATTAGTTTATAAAGTGGTACCTAAAAAGCTGATAATTTAAAAATTTTATATTTGATAATGCCAGGACACACAGGGATAGAAGGAAATGAAATAGCAGATGAACTAGCAAAGAGGGGGACTGGAACACCCTTTTGGGGGCCGGAACCCTTTTGCGATATCAGCTCCACTGTAATATTGGAAGAAATAGGCAAAGCCGAAGAAAAGAGAAGATCTGACCATTGGAAAGATCTAGTAGGACTTAGACAATCAAAGATTCTTCTGGATGACTACAACCTGTTGAGATCAAATGAGTGCATAAGTCAAAGTAAAACTGCACTAAGAGTTTTAACAGGCATCCTTACGGGACATTGTCGCTTGAATGGGCACCTGAAAAAGCTCAAAATAGTGGAGGAAGAAGAATGTAGATTCTGTGGTATTGAAGAAGAAACCTCCATCCACATACTTTGCGAACTGCACAGCAATTCAGAATCCTAGGGCACAACACCTTGGAGATTACTGGATAGAAGAGGGACATTTACCTAAGTTGAAGCCTGCAGATATCCTGAAATTCCTCCGGGAAATAGGATTAAGGAGCTACCAGTCTCTGAGACTTTCCTCAGGAACTAAGTAGAATTAAGGGGACACAATTAATTGATCTTTTAGGTCTCAGTGAATGTCACCCCAATTTACATACATACATACATTTGATAATGCCACTTTTTGTCTAGCTATAGATTTTGTTTTCTTCTAAAACAAGAGTCGAAGCATATTTCTTTATATAAGGCGATGCTGCTACTAGAAGTATCAAAAAATTTTTTTTCTACACCCACATATATTATCCATTTTCTGCACAATTTACAGAATGTAAATGTAGGCCATTCCGGTTAACTGAACGGATATGATTTCATATACATCCTAGAACGTATATGAAATCCACCAATCAGCATTTGCGTTTAGTACCCGCCAACTAATCTTTTTTCAATTTCATAGAAACGTCAAAATAACTTGTCAAAAAATTTCTATAATTTTTAAGAAAAATATTAATAAAAATGAGTGATTCCAGTGATGAATCAATAAATAATTTTCCACCAGATATTCCCTTAGCCGCAAAGGAGACGTATAACGTATAGAAACAAAATAAATTGAATATTTAAGGGTACTCCTGACAAACGTAAGTTTTTATGTAATACATTTGACGTTATAGATAGATGATTAGTATATTCATCGGTAGTCCAGTGGTAAGTATCCCAGCCTCTCACGCGGTAGATCAGAGTTCGATTCCCCGTTGGGAAATTTTTTTTAAATTTTAATTTTATTCCTAAATAATAATAAAATAATAATAATAGTAAAATTATTAAAAAATTTTAATTTTAAGTTATATTATAGTTTAATAAAATGTTTATTTTCTAGATTTTTTCTTAAGTGGGTCATAGAAAAAATATACTGTTCGACTCGTGTGGATTGTCCATATCGCTCTCGGACGATTGAGCACTCCGCCTACGGCGTCGTGCTCAAACTTCGTCCTCGTGCGATATGGCCATCATATCCACACTAGTTGCACAAACTACTATAGTGTTAATAAAAACTCGAAATCTTATTATATCCGCCAATTAAAATGTTTCTGAAATGAGTCAGATGTCTTCTTACCTAGCGTATTCGTTTATTCCTCCAATAGAGATTAGAAAATATAGTAAAAGTAGCCACATTTTTGGCGATATTAGATTGTTCTTTAGTAATCCTGTAAAACCATCAAATTTGGAAAACCCTGTACGTTAAAATGAAGTATATATTAAACGAGAACCGAACAATGTTTTTTTGGCTTGTGTCTATACTTTTTCTGATATTTGCACTATTTTTGCCAACTTTAATAGTATAGTATAGTTTGTTAGTAGAAGTTTTATTGGTTATAGTACTGATCTGTTTGTATTTTATATCGCACCACAAGTAAATCACGTTAATTTCTGAAATTCTTGAAACTACATGAAGCATTTAATTTGGTGTGTGTAAATAGCCACTGGGAATTACTACAATGGAATGAAGATTACTTTGTTCAATATGAGAAAAACTGTTCATTCCAGATTAGTCTGGAGCAATTTTGATGGTTCCATAGAATTTATGATTTGTTTAATGACAAAGTCAATGGATAACTACTTGTTCAAATGTCACTATCACTGCACAAGAGTTTGGTCCACTTTATGACGTTGGCCTTCCACACATGGGTCGACCGGTTTGGAATGATAGTTTCAAACCGGTTACAGGTGCAACTGTTTGGTGACCTTGGACGTGTGCTGGAGTGAGTATCAACACACAGGTCGACTGAACTGCGACCAGTTTGAAATCAGTACCCGAATGGTTGCATGTGACTGTATTTTCTTGTCACCAAACAGTTGAGTTGCATAGTTCAAAATGTTTGAACGAATTTGTGAAGTGAAACATGGGTGATCAAGAAATTTGTTGGAGGGGTGGAAAAGCATGAAGTGCCGTACAATTACAAACTGCCTGGATACTCAAGAAAGGATTCAACTGACAAGGCTTGGAACGAGGTTGTAGTAGAAGTGAATATTTAGTCGCGTAGTGCGTGGAGTCATATTTTATTTTGATTGCAAACTCTTGTTGTTCGGAAGGCCAAGGCCAAGCTGGGTTGTCAATGGATATATGTATTGCTACCAAACTTGAAGCAGAACTGAACAAATTTTATATACATGAATGAATTGCTTCATAATAATTTAATCCAGTAAAGCAGGAATTAAAATTATGTTCGATATTTACAGCAGAACTCGTTGCTTTTGACAAAGCTCTCGACTAGGCGATAGACTTGATAAAAATATATTAGCATTTCAATTTCTAAATGTAAATTTTAATGAAACAAAAACTTAAAGAATGAAAAATGCAAATATTTTACCTCCTAGCTTCCTGTTGAAACCGGTTCTATTGTATAATTTAATTTTAAAAAGTACTTTAAGTGCATTTTTTATTCACGCTGATTTAATTATGAAACCCAATTTCGAGTTGAATTAACTAAGTTCAGGAGATAAATGGACTGTGACTGTAATCGAAAACCCGAATACGAATCCTTAATCCTTTTCTAGACGAATGGTTAAAAAATAATGCTGAAATTGGATTCCTTCTTAATATTAATTGATAAAGACGAGATCCTTAATCGGCAAAACTGAATTAGTACTAAAACTTCAGAGAATAACGACGAAATTCAACAGAAAGCGATGAGATTGTATAATTGTTTCTCATTTGAAATTTTAAGTGATTGCATAATCAATATTAGCAGATTGCTAAATACAAAATGACACATATAATATGGTTTTTGGTTTACATCCACAATTATACAGTGCGTCCATAAAATAACGCATAATTTCAACATTAGCTAAATTAACAGTACTTGAAAGAACAGGTCGATTTTTTATTTGAATTTACTACGTTTTAAATTGATAATCTATCATACAGGGTGAAGTTATGTCAGATGTTAGTGACAGAATAGCTAATATGAACTGGTGACTTGCCAAAAGTTCCTGGAATTATTGGCCTCCGATGCGTTGAGTATTCAGTTGAAACCTCATTTTAAATTTTAAGATTTACGCTTTTGGGTGTATTCAGTGTTTGAATAAAGCTATATAGATGTTTGTAATCATAAAAAAACCTGCAAAAATCTTTTGTTTTGAATGGTAGACATTAAATTGTCATTATTGTCATAAAAACCACTTTTTGTTGGTGACACTGACATTACACTGAACTCCTTTATTCGAGAAAACGAGCAAAGGGTGCGACACCTACCGTCAATATTTTATAACTTTGGAATGGGGAAAACAAACCAAATAGACATTAGAGTACATGTATTGATTGATTGATTAATTCGGCACCACCAGTCAGAGGCTTAGAGACTTCGGCACCTCAGACTTTAGGATTTTATGCTCTTGGTTATACCGTTTATGTGAAGGGACCAGGCTCAACAGTCTCTACTAGGTCCTTCTTGGAGAGATCCTCCTTTGGATACACTAGTCCTAGGAGTCTATATCACCAATGAGACAGTGCTTCACATTCGAAGATAATGTGAGAGGCTGTTTCCTCCTCTTTCATGCACAACCGACAGATAGGTTTCCTCCCTATATATGCCAATTGTATGCATGTGCTTCCTTAGGGTAATCCCGTCACTTTCCTCCCTGCTGAGGTTTAATATTTCGTTAGTCAGCGACTCCGAGGGTTTTTTGACGAAGAGTTTGCTGTGTTCCTGTTTTGGCACGTGTCTCCAGTACGTCTGATGTTTAGTTTGAATCCACCGAGATGTACAATCACGTGCAGCAGATTTTTATATTCCAAATACTAGTTCAGGACCAGTGAATGCAGTTTCAGACCTGCCTTTTCATTGCCAACACCCTTGTGCATCGGGACCCACTTAAGATTTAGTCTATGATGGTTTGCCAGTGTTAAAAGTTTTTGTAGGCAGACCCAGACTAGTCTAGATCTGATCTGGGGACATGCTAAAGATTTCAGTGCTGCCTGACTATCTGAGAGTATGAGGATCTTTTGGCCTATATACCCCCTTTCGATGTTCATTTGCAAACACATGTGGTTAGCGTAGATTTCTGCCTGGAATACAGATGCAAACTTCCCTGGTGTCCTGGGTCTGGCACCATGGACGGCAGCTCCTGTTCCTATGTCAGTTTTAGATCCGTCTGTGTACCACACCAACGTTCCTACCTGACTGCATGCTTCCAACCCATCCCAGTTTAGCTGGATATGGTATGGTTGGTTGTCGTTGATTGATCCCTAGAGAGAACGTGGATAGTGAGCAACGTATTAATATCGTTTTCTTGATTTCAAGAAGAGTTTGGTGAAGTTTGTTGTATCAGAATACTTATTAGAACTCTAATAACGACGAGCAAGTGAAAAAGGTATATTGCTCTGAGCTGCAATGTAACCAGTGTAAAGATACAAATGTACAAATCCAACAGATCCAAAATTATGCAAAGTGTGGCAAAACATTTAAAAAATTGGGAAACCTATTTCCAAATACATGTCACTGTGTAGCAGGCACTTAGATACAGATTATAAAAGTAATTTCACTCAACTCAATAAAATATTTTGATGTTCAGTGTTATGTTATGCTTTGAATACCTGTTCGCCTGTATTTAAAAATGTCCACCAAACTAATTTTAACAAGCACCATCTTTTATAATACACCTTTATCGCTCAAAATTAGAAATACAATCAAATGGACAGAGACAAACAGAAATGTATGTGTTTATTGTTTTCCCCATTCCACTGACAGCTTTGGCATTTACTGTGTATCAGAGGAGATATTTTTGTCTGGCAACAGAGTGCAAAGCGCAAAATAATGGGGACTTTGCACAAAATAAATATTGACGACGCTTAAACGAAGATTATTTGGGTCTTAAACTGAAGAAGTGTCGTCAAAAAATAATAGTTAACTATTATTTTTTGACGTCTATTGATCACGCTTTACTAAAATATGACAATTTTTTACAGGTAACTGTAATTTAGTGAAGAAGAGTCATTTTTTCTATGTATTTTTTTATCGTAATTTATAAACGATTTAAAGAATTAAGACCTGAGACCTCTAATTTTTACATCAAACTAGTATATTAAATTATTGATTATTAAACTTGACCTAAAATGACTAGTTTCAGTTATCAATCGAAAAATTTCGGTTAAAACATTAGAGATTATGGTTTACATTCATTATAAACTAACACATTCAACTGTATTCATACGAGATGGAACTTAATTGGAATAATCGGGGACGAATTTAATCCGACCGCTTATGGATCATAATTTAATTTCAAAATGATTGACAAGCGTGAATAGTTTTATTTTGTCCTACAACACGTAGCAGGAAATCGACAAACTGATCAAAATGTATTTGTAAATGGCTGACAGTTTTGTGATTGCATGACACTTCGGAATAATATTACACGTTATCAAGATAATCCTGTCACTTGGACACATAGTTATTCAAGCATTTTAGCAGGTGCCGATGAAATTGATTGTCTTTACAACATAAAGTAATATAAATTAAATTATTACATTAATATTTTGAGGAACATTATTCTGAAGTGGTTTAGATTCAGAAATCGAACGTGTATAAAATGATAAAGGTGCAGAAAATAACCTATTTCTGATGCCGAGCTGTCTGCTTCTCGCTCACGTGCTCGCATTGCTAGCTGCAATTTTAGGCAGAGGAGTAAATCTTGCACTTGAGACCATTCTAACCACCAATCAGCCTGAGTTTGTTGTTATCATAAAAATTATCAGATAAATGTTAAAAAGTGCCTCAAACCTTGCAATTTTTTGGGAAATGTCCAAAGCAGTACATAGGGACGGCGTCTGACTGCTCTTTACCCAGTAATCGTCTAGTTGCAGTTAATAAAAATTCAAAACACAGATTTCTAGCTGATTTGGTTCTGATTTATCCTTCGAGATCGTTGTCCTGTCAACACTTATAAATAATTTTAAGATCAACGTTCCGGTATTACTGTTCTACAGTTTTCTAACAGCTCAGGTGTTATGTTCAATAAACAACGTTAATAAAACTGTGATTTTTAAAGCACATCGGTATATCCCATCTACGCATCAAGTGGGAGCTGAAATCTGCTGAGGAATCACAGAGAAAGCGAGAAAGACAACATTGTTGGAGGAGGAGGTTCTTGTCTTTTGTATATGTTCGGTGGTAATGCTTCCAAACGTTGCAAACGGGCATTAGTTACTTACCTAGAGGTTATAGAGAAGCAACAGAAATTCAAAAACGCGAATGAATCAATTTTAGACTAACTGTAACAGTAGTGTAGTAGCAATCTTAACATAAGATTTGCAGTATTTAACACAGGGGCACTGGTTCCGCTGTACATATTTCATCAGTTAATTTCAGGTAATTTTGATCTACTGAATATGAAAATAATGATATTGTAGAGATGGCTGTACTTTTTAAGATAAAGGCAATAATCCTATAATGGAAGTTCAACTTTGAAAAAGAAGATAATGTTTTATAAAACATTTATCTTAAACTCAAATGATTTCAAACAAATGAAATGTTATTAAATGCAGTAAAACAATATAAATCGATAACATACTTTGGCAAAATTTCAACTAAAATACTAACACCTAATTGAAAGGATGGTATTGCATTCAGTACTCACAAAAACATTTGGTCCTCTTTAACAAATGCCGAAGAGATATTAACTTTTTTACAAAAATCAGGTGAGTATAAGATGAAATATTCTGATTGTAATGCTGTTTATATCAGTGAAACACAAAGGAATCTTGAAATAAGATATAGTGAACATCATAGTTGCTTTAGAAATAAACATCTAGATTAGTTAAATTATGCAAAACACTTTGACACTCATATTAGCTCCTAGCTTCTGGAAATTCTGGAACATTTCGTCTACTATTTCGGAATATTTTTAAGTTTTGTGTAAACCCAAAAAAATTTGACAGCTGATAAAAAGTTTGTCCAACCTGAGTCATGATGTAATTTGTGATTTGTTTATAAAAGTACGGATTTGTGACATATCATAAATATATTTATAGCACCTTTATACTTATTTTTATTATAGAGAAGAGCCATAGTCTGCAAGCTCAGAAAATTTTTTCTCAATTATCTAAGATCATAAAAGTTGAAATTCTTTAACGATTTTTATTTTTTTCGCAGCTGAAAGTAATCTAGGATCGGTATCAGAGTAAGCAAAATGTAATGAAACTAACAAACCTCTATCTTTTTCATGTTTAAATTAGTATGATTTAACGGGATTTTATCAAAGTTTATGGAAAGGTAGGTTAACGCTATCGCACATTGTAAAGCTGATTGTTATTCGACCTATCATTAACACGTTCCCTGTCCGAATACAAATGAACTGTAATTACATACCCTCATAAAATTTTACATGACACGCATGGATTCGACATTATTTTACAAAAAAAAACTCATCTACCGGGCATTGTACCAAAAAATTGAAGAGACTTTATCTCCAGACGTCATCTCCAGCAAATTAAAAAAGGGTAGTTAATAATCGAAGCGAAAGTAATAACACCACTGAAGTGTAGAGTGTGAAGGCATGTGTTGAATTAATTGTCTGGATACTTATTATGTGAAATTCGTCCAATATAGAAGTCACTCAAGTGCGAAGACAGGGACTATAATTTTGGTAAGTCTATATCGTCCATGGACAAGCAAAAAAGTCGACCATGGTCGTGAATATATATAAAATGCAGAAACTTATTCAAATTAAGGAAAAAACCTGAGGTGAATCCTGGATTTACTCTTATGAACCCGAAAATAGACGTCAGTTGGCTGTTTGGGTGTTCCAAGATGAACCAAAACCGACGAAAGTTATCCAAAAATGTGATGGCGACATTTGTCTCAAAAGTGGGTCATGTAGCAATAATTCCTCTGCAAGATTAAAGAACTGTTACTGCTGATTGGTACACACCGATTTGTTTGCCGGAAGTAATTGCTGAGTTTCGAAAAACCAACCCCCAACGACGAATGATCCTCCACCAAGACAATGCAAATTCCCACACAGCAAATTGAGTTTTTAAAGCAAAAAAACATCGAATTGTTGGACCATCCTCCATACAGTTCCGACCTAAGTCCTAACAAGTTTTTTACTTTTCCATAAATAATTAAGAATGAACTTTTTATGTAACGATAAGGTAATGCCAATTTGCAACGCCTTCAACAATGCTGGGCGCCAATTTGCAACGGCTACTAAGTTTAGAGAGCACCTCAGGTGTAGATTCTGAGACCAAACTAGTACAAATTCAGAGAGCAGTCTTACCGGCTCTCGGGTAATCCTACTTGAAATTTATTTAAGGTACTGAAATTAGATAAAGGTAAATTATAAAAGTTAAAAAAGGTAAGTGGGCGCCACCCTGAATAATACTAGCTTATTTGTTATTCACATCAGCATTATAACGACAAATCCTGTAAGATTGGAAGGGAAAATAAACTTTATGAACAACGTTATTAAATTTACAAGTTGTATATTGACTTTTGTTACAATTTAAAACAAAAAAAATTAAACGACTAGTTCATAGAGGTTGTTGAAGAAGCGATGAAAGATATATACTACTTTCCTGGAGTGATGGTGAAGAGATGGTGTCCTTGGTGTCCTTTTTAGGTGACAGTTCCAGGTAGTGTCTCAGGTAAAATTCTGGTCCAGGTAAAGTTTCTGGGTCCAGGTAAAGTGCTGGTCCAGGTAAAGTTCCAGGTGTAGTTTCGGGTCCAGGTAAAAAAGTGCGTTCAGATGAATGCACTTCTTAAAGATAAGATACGATAAGCTAGGAAGGCTTCAATGGCACATGTTCACAGGAAAGAAGAATGAAACCCTTTTGCCACTGTTTAAATACACGAAATCATGTGAAAGATAACAGACTTACTTCTCATGTTCATGTCACGCTCATACGCTTCGACCAGGAAAGGAATTTACATTTCAGTAGTGAATTTTTGATTCATGTTTAATTAATAATTGGTAGAAGAAGAGATAAGAGCGAGTACTGAAGTGGGAATATCAAAATAGAAGTGACTATTTTCACGACAGACGGATCTCGATCGGCCCGTATAGAAACGTTGATTTCGACTCTCGTCCACAGCAAATATATTCAGCCTTGAAACATTTCTCGGTGTTGGGTATGAGAAAGGACCGGCTATTCGCCGCCCATACGATAATTTATTATTAATTAACTGAAGGAAAGTAAAGTGAACGAAATTAACGTTATAAACTGCGAGGTCAAGGGATCCAGTCCCCAGAAGATGTAGTCAACTCCTTCAAAAAGTCTATTTTAAATGTACAAAAAAGCGAGTGGAATAACTACTTCCACTCTACTACTCTTTGTTCTAGAAAAGACAACCCTGGTAGGTATATTATTTCTGAAGTCAATTTTAAGACATGAGGAAAAAGCAAGGTTGGTAGCTATATTTTCTAAAATTGCTAAACTCACTATAGAAATATTTTCCTTACTTCAGTAAACTGTCAGTTCGTGATCTCTTAACAAAGCTAGTTTGGAAATTATATCATACACAGTTGGTAATGAAGAAGACCTAGCACCAAATGTTGCAGAAAATAATTCACGAAATGTCTTATATTTTATATAAACTTTCAAACTCTTTAAGTTATACGATAAGTATTAATTAGCCAAACATCCTGCACTAAACATTTCAAGACCAATTAATAAGTTTGTTCACTAGAGAATTACAGATAACTACCATTGATGTGCGCGAGTTAGTAAAGGAGGAGTGGTCATATCATCTGTAATGATTGCTATGACGAGACGTCAAGAACCCTGAAATGTACCTCATAAAAATTTGAAATTCAATAGCCATTTTATAACTTATTCTTTGTTGTTCTGAATCCGTTCCTGCTCAATACACGCCTGCAAACATTCGAGTGAAAACAATAAATTGTCAACCTTCGCGCAGCTTATTATCGTTTTATGTTACATCTCCTGTTTGCTATAATCCATGTTTAAGTTTAGAGCTAAACAACTACAGCAGACAATAAAAATTTCGAGTCTAAATGAAACCGATTAAAAAATAGGTAGTAAAAATTATATTGATGTAAGTAACTAGAAGTAGGGGACAAACTAAGTACAATATACTTATTCAGAGATCGATAAAACAATAAAAATGTATTTGTGTAGTTTGACGGCGGCATTCGTTTTATAGTGGCGTAAAGAAAACAGAGATGGATTTAAATAAAGATTAGGTTTTTCACTTATTCTCACTAGTAAAAGTAATAAATTGATTTATTATTGACTCTTTTTATAACACAGGATCGTAAAAATAAACCCTATATTCGCTTTAATACCAAATAACAGTAATCATCTATGATTTAATGGATGAACAACTCAAAGGAAAACCATTTTGACATTACGAAAAAAGAAAACTCAGAATAAGCAAAAAACTTTATTAGAGGTAACGAGGAAGGTAGGCGATCCTAGAAAAAGGTGTTAGACAAGGATTCAGTCTATTTTTAAAATTTTAGGGTTAAACGAGCTACAAAAGTATGAAAAGAATAATTAGTTACGAAAATTACAGTTTCAGAAAAATGATTTACGATGCTTAAAGATAAACTATAGTTTAGTTCGTGAACGATACATTTATTACAACCAAATCAGTACAAAACATGAAATGAATAAATACCGGGTGTCCCACGAGATTTTGGCTGTCCAACATTTCGAAAATTCCGCCCCTGCATAATATGGTCTTTCATGAAGAAATTGGTAAAATTTTTTGATATCATATCTGAATCTTGATTTATTAGATTAGAAAAATGATAACTGTTAAAAAACATCAAAATTTAAATTCTTTGTTGGGTACTTTGTAGTCAGAAGTTCGACCAAATCAGGTCTTGGTTAATAGACAAAATCGCCAAGGAGTTCAATCTTTTCCGAGGGAAATTATTTATAATAATAATTGTTTATTTTTCATGGTGAATTCTCATAATTTTTTCCCTTAAAATGTTCCTATTGTATAAAAAAACTCCTTGATAAACCGGCACTAGTGGAAATATTACACATAAATTGCAGCTGATACTTAGATCCATGGACTTAGATCGTGAAACAGTAATTATTGTTTCTTACATTAACGTTAGAGTGGTATAGTAGACATTTCCAGGGTTAGTATTGATTTTTACATGTGACATATGCACACTAGCGGTTCTAAGCTAAGACTGAGAGAGGAAAGTGTAAATGCGGTCTGCTGGCTGGTCTCTCTGAATCTTTCGCTGAGAAAGGGCGAAATAAAATTCCTTTGAAGCCGCAGAGATATTGAAGAATTAGAATTTGAAAACAATAAATGTTGTTAAATCAATGGTTTAAACGATAATTCTTATCTCTGCGGTTTTTACGAGGTTGATATAAGGCCTGTATCTAAAACTTTACTCTGATAGTTTCTAAGAGGTTCCTACAAAGCCTGCCTGATGGTAATTCGAGGCTTGCCTGTAGTGCATACCTCTTAGTGTTCCTGAGTGCCTCAGAGGGTTCGGTGAAGCTTAGTTCACAGCTTGCCTGAACTTACCCGAAGATATCTGCAACTTATCAGAAGATTTATCTAACTTAGCAGAAGACTTATATAACGCTTACCTGGAGGTTCATCTGACCTGACAATTACCTACAGGTTACCCACCATCCATCGAGGGACCTCAACTATAAGCAATCACTTCAGATAAGTAGCTTAAGAGCAGATAGTGATTTTTTTGTACGGCATTTATTTTGTTCTCTTTGTAATCTTTTCTAGTATTAAATCAACACTAACGAAAAGCAGTCAAGATATTTTTTGTTTTTTTTGTATATCTATTCACTATTCATCTCACAGATTTTCATTAGACTTAGTAATCATTGAGACTGTCTTTTATTTTTAACTTCAACTACCTACCTGCAGTAACCAAGTAAACTTCGAAATAGCTACTACCTAGAGTCTTTGTAGGTCTTTTCAAACTTTTTGAGAAAACTTTGTGGCGCCCACGGTCTTTACTTACTTACAAGGTATTATTATTACAATAGCTCCAAATCATGATTAGACGATTCTCTGCAATTTACTCCAGGTTCATAAGAACCCACGTTCATAAAGTCAACCCTGAGAAGTGAAGAAATATATTTTTTTAGTGTCATATTTTTGGTACCCAACTTTGAGTTAGGTAATCATGGTCTCATATTTTGTCGTCCAACATCTATTTTAAAGGTCTCAATCGATCAAGTAAAACAATATCCTCAACTGCTCTTCTCATTTAATAATTGCCCACAATCAACCTATTATCACGTTCAAATAAATTCCAAACCAATAAGATGTTAAACCGATATCCGGCTTTTGGTATTTTATTAAAGCATATTGGTAGGTACTGCTTTGTAAAAATTAAATTGAAAGTTTTTTGAACCAAATATTTTAGGAGAAAACTGAAAATTAAGAATTCCCAAATGTTTGCAACTTTCACTACAAATACATAACTAAAGATGAAGTTGGCAACTGGAAGAAAGTTAAGCTAATTGAAAATTAAATTGCGAAGGTTCTCGGGGCTTTGTTACCTGTGGAATTTGGATATGAAAATCTGACTGGTGTTAATAAAAAAACAAAGGGTGCCACTATTTTTATCTGCCTATGGATTAAAAAGAATACTGAGGTATATTGAAGTAAAGGTAGTAATAGTTACTGTGTAATAAATAAAACTTATTAGATAGTTTTTTACTTCAGAAGTTATAACTATTGTTACAACAGGTAAATAAGTATTTACGAAATAGTCCATCAAAAACAATCTACATATTTTCTAGCTTTTTGTTGCATTTTCAATTTTTTGAAAATATAAAATAATGAAGATATTTTTATATAACCCTGTACAAATTCTTTCTTCTAAATAAATGACTTAAAACCGTTGCCGTCACCGTCATCTTTATGCGACCTGCAACCGATGCCATCCTCATCGACGTCATCTACTTGCCAGTTAACACCAAATAACTCCACTGGACCGGCAATTTTAAGTAATTTACAGAACGCAACAAATTGTGTTTTTAATATTAATATTTATAATAATTAGTAGTTTTTAGTTAAAGTTATGTATATGTATGTTGAAATAAAATAATTTTTGAAAAATGGGTTGGTATACTTTTTTGTATATACGGTCGTAGAAAAAATAATGTTCCTCACTCATGCGTAAAGTGTCTTTCCCGCCCTTGACCGCTTGCCCGAACTCCGGTCCGCGTCGTTCGGGTCAACTGCAGTCGCGTGCTGGAAAGTATCACTTTCCGCACTTGTTGGGAAATAGTATATTGTATAATTAGTGGGAAAAGCATAATATTCCCAAACGACTGTGATAATTACCAGACGAGGAGCGTAGCGACGAGTCTGGTAACACAGGAGTTTGGGAATATGCTTTACCCACGAATTATACATACTATTTTTTCTTCGAGCGTATAGGTTTCTCTATGTTCATATTGAAATATAGAAGTGGTAACCATGGAAATTACTTTGTTATGACAAAAGTAAAATAATTTTCAAGCCGGTTTTGTTTGATTCGTTGTATTTTATAAGGAATTAAAAAAGAATTAGTAAACATGAACACTGATAGTGTTCAAGAATATCGTTATAAATTAGATGTTCCTTTTATTTCTTTTATAACAATTTTATCAATATAAACATTAACCATACTTTGTTTCATTTTATTGTAATAATCCATTTGTAACATTACCGCACTGTTATTTTCTAATTGCTTAGCAACTGCTCACTATTCTGGAATGTTGAGCCACGATCGGAGAAAAATAATTATTTCATGTCACAAAAAATAATTTTTGTAGTAAATTTTGAATATTTCACGATTTAAATGTTTCTCCGTTAATTCCCGTAATACTTGGAAATATCGATTCAAAATCCACTTAGGTATATATGAAAAATTTTACCCTGAAACGATTGGTGATCATTAAAACGTTCTAACTTTCCAATTAGTTGAGCTATGAGTATCTTTAGTTTGAGAAAGTCGATTTTCGAAAATTTCATGAACTACTTGAAGGCGAACGAATGTTTTTATAAAAAACTGACTGTGCTAGTCGATTTCGATTCCCCAAAAAAACCCTTATTACGAATTCCAAGCATTTTTCATGTCGCAAAATTTTTTGTTGTAAATTTTGAACCAAGGGGTAGGTATGAAAACATTTCCTCTCTAAATCCCTTGATACTTGGGAAATATCGATTTAAAATCCAATCATATGTGAAAAAATTTCCCCTGAATCGATTAGTTATTAGAACGTTTCGTATTTCCAATTAGTAGAGTTATGAGTATCTTTATATCATCTGTATATGTTCCTTGTAGTGTATTCATTATTCTTTTTGTTAATTATTTTGGGAAATTAAAGCAAAATCTTTTTCATATCTTTTAATTAAACGTTTCGGTAGCTTTCCAGCTACCGTTATCAAGAATTTTTTCGTTTAATTTAAAAAAAGGAATACTTTTTTCAGTGTTTGAACAAATCAAACCAGGCATTAATAGTAAGAATATCTTTACATATAATAATAAATAGCAACGTTAACATTTTTGAACGAGTCCAAGTAATCGATAATTAAGAAATTCTACCAAATATGTGATATTAATAACAAAAAAAAATAGAGCCTAACACTGATTAACCTCTACCTACTGGTAGATATATAATTAGTACCCTTATCCTTACCAGTCTTTGATGTCGAGGGGAAATTTCAACAATTCTAAAGTAATACTCGTACTCGAATGCCATAAAATTCTAGTTAAAAGCTGAATTAAAATTTTATGGCTAACATAGTCCAAAGAGTTTACGGAATCACAAAAGACTAAAGCTGTCAAAAGTGTATTATCGATTGAAATATATATTTCATCAAGTAGGTACACAAGTACTTTTATATTAGGTAGGAAGAAATGAAATTGAAGCTTTTATTACCTCATTCAAAGTTATTTTAGCAAATAATTCATAATATCACAGGAAAATTTATTTTGAATAGTGCATATTAATTTCATTAGGTAGTCCAAGTTTATCTACTATTTTAAGAAAAAACTATCAGTAATCCGCTTTTAATATCAAGGAGAAAAAAACAGCACAGCTTTTGTGATATTTCACAACGGATATTGTTGTTTTCCTTTACGTAATATTTGTGTAGTTCATCTGGGTCGAGATAATCACAATTTGAAGAGAAAATTTCAATTAATAAATCACTTTTACAGACGATTTTTGTTAACTTTTATTAGAAGAGTTTTAAGCTTATGGAATATGATTTTCATTATAAGGGAAGATCTGAAAACAATGCCAATACTATCATAAGATCGGCACTATTACAAAACCCACAGAAACCAATATTTATGCAAGCCGTTTCCGAGATAATTGAAACGTTCCATACCTAAAACTCACTCTGTATATACCATCGAATTATCTTCTAATTTTCACTGTATTCTTCTATGTTTCTTCAACAAAAGTTTTCAATTCTCTCCTTTTTATTTTCCCAAGCGTCTTGCTTCAACTGTTGTTTTCCCTCTTTCATTCAATATTTTAAATATGATGTTATTCCAGGTTTCCTTTCGTCTCTTTCTCCCTTTTTTAAAGTTACCTTTGCCTCACATATATTTTCAACTATCTCTGTTTCCAACCAATCTAGTATCCTTCATTCGCCATAGATGTCCCCATCAGCTCTGTTAATTTTGATTTTATGGCGGCTTATAATTCGGTGTTTTATTGATGGTTACTCACTATTTTTTTTAATATATATCTTCAATTTATTTCTTAATTCTATAACACATATTACATGTATATTGAGGTTAAATCTTATTTTAAAAACAGCTGTATAGAGAATATGACTGTCGTGGAAAATTAGTACCATATTCCATGCTTGACAAACTACTTACCGCACTTACTCGCTCTACAACAAATTATAATTGAACGCAGTTCATTTTTACGGATAACGTAATCTGCATCAAGACAATCATGAAAGAAGCTTCTCAAATGCAATTTTTTATTGATATAGAGAAAAGACATTGAGCACAGGATCCTACGTACTATCCTGGAATATGAATGGGCGTGTAGACAACAACGGGCGCCGCGCCGGGTCACCGCACTAACCTGCATTTACTGTTTGAATTCATGACCTAGATTTATAATATCCCGACTTTCTGCTAATTTAATCATTCGCTACAAACGAAATGTAATTGGTGTTGTAATTCCAGTTTTATGTTTTTAACACACTGGTCATGTAGGAATCAAAATTTACGGTGTATCGAATACGGAACTTGCTGTCATACAACATTGATATACTTCCAAATGTTGAGGTGCTCATAAGGCTCGTTCCAACTGTCGATAGAACCTTTCAAGCTATCTATCGTTCGCGTAAGTGCTGTATTTCTTTCGCGTTCCTGCTGAATAGTATCGTTCTTGGGACGGTACAAAAAATACATTCTGGAAGGGGTGATAAAGTTGATGTGTCCACCCCAAATTCCAGTTTGCGCACTTTACAGTACTCGATACAATTCCAGAACGGTTAATAAATGCCTGTTGGAACAAACCTATTGAAAGGTTTGATAAACTGGTATGAAATAGTGGATGATAATGTCATTTGGTTTAATGAGGAGTTTCAGTGCTTAAAAAGCTATAATCTAATTGGTTCGATCCTTAAATTAGTTTTGATGGTGGCTAATCGGCCTATTCCACTGCGACTTTTTGTGGTCCTCCGAATCTAGATTACATTCTCCAGCCGGACCCTTTTTAATTAGCCAATCAGCCTGAATCTTCCATGTAATTTCTTGCCAGAGGCTTTCTCATTACCTAATTCAAGAAACTCTGCAGTTCCTCTTCTAGGTGACAGAATTTGCACATGGCTTCGTTTGTTATACTGAGTGGAATATTAATGATCAAATAAAAGCAGTATTTAATAAATTTCACAACGGAAATATAACACGAGTTACTTCACTGGCTTCACAAATTATAAGATTCACGTTATCAGGAGTTTGAGGTATTTTATACTCCCGATAATGAAAATCATGTAATGCAGAGGCAACGGGTTTTCATGCCCAAACAAATATGAAGACGTTGATAATCGGCCAGAGAAGGCAAATCTGCCTTCACATCTCAACAACTTTTGAATGCAATGTACACGTATTTTTGAAGTCTATTCACCGTAAACCTTATGTAGCATTTTCAGTACCTCGGCACACAAAATTCTATTTGCAAAGCAAACTTTAAGACAAATTCTTCGTTCGATATTCTTATTCATTGTAAGTCGCAGAACATACTAGAGATGAACTGCGGCGACTGCCGAAAAACGTTGGTCATCCGGTATAAGTAGCAAAATATACTTTTCTATCTAATTTTAGTTAAATAATAAACAACCGGTCTCTGGTGCTTTTGTAACTTGTCCAAAACTTTTTTTTTTGTAAAATTGATATGAATCATAAGTGTAAGTTTTTTCTTATCAGAAACTCATGATCAGTTGAACATAAAAACTTAAGTCTGATGGCATCCCTATTTTTGTCAGATCAACTTTTTTATATAAGAAAAAATTGAATGTCAGAATGTTTTGAATAAAATTTAGCTCGTATGTTAATACTTAACCAAAATCTTACCAGACCAAGATTGAGAAGGTCGTTCGATAATGCTTAATGGTAGGTTCCTTTTAAGTTTCCAGCAGTAATCATCAGCTAACACCCCTGGACTCTTTTTGTCTTGACAACGTTTCTCTATTGAAGAAATATGTTGAAATCTCCCGCTCAGTACCCAGTTCAGTATTAACCCACGATTCGTCCATATATATATGTGATATTGGATCCTTGATTCCTGTTTTTTATTGCCGAAGAAAAATTGACGCCTAAGTGCCTATTGCTTATTTTTCTGTTAATGTTGAATTTCTACACTGCTTGCCATATATAAAAGCCCATAGTCTAATCAATATACCGTTCCGTTTCGTTAATTGTTTCTAGTAAGTACTACATCAAAGGTTGGAAGAATGTTGTCCATGGAGAAACCGTGCACTACTTCTTTTTTTTTTCTTTAGGGGTTGGTGGCCAGTTTTTACTTTCATCTCTATATCGGAATATTGTTCGTTAAGAGACTCTAGTCATATCAGAAACTTCCCGCACTATTTATTATTGTTGCACAAAAATTATTAAAAACATTTAACCCTAACTATTTATACAATGTCTCCTTGTGCAATGTCCCTTGATTTTGCTGTATGTTGGGTTAGATTGTTTCTTGCTTGTAGTTTAGTCAACATTAAATCGTTTATCACGCCAAGCAGGCAGCTTTTGTCAGGATTTGATTTTTTAACGACTTTTTGCAGTTAAATGAAGTATAGGTATTCAAAAGTATTGATAAATATCTAACTCAATATATTTCATTGGATACACTTAAAACGAAAACTGGCAAACATAGATTTCAAATAAATTCTGGAAATGAAAATAGAGCGTTTCAAAATTTTAATATAGTCATCACTAATTAAACAAACAATTGTGTTATTTGAAAGACTTTATTTGCCAAATAAAACAACGAACTCTATTATTGTTAGTTGGGGTGAAAACATGAAAAGTTCGTTAAAATTATAGTATTGTCAAAATATATAACAAGAAATTCTTTATCTGCTTTGGAATTTTCAGAATACATTTTATCTCAACTTGGAATAGATTCCTTTGCTATAAAATTCATTGAAATATTTAGAAGTATATAGAAAGATTAATGATTAACTTGACAAAAAAGCTTTTGTAGCAGATGGGAAAGATATGGTATGCAAAAATACAAATAATCTACGAGTTTCTATCAAACATATTTCAACCAAAGCTTATAACAGGGTTGTCTTTTTGAGCTTTTAAAAAAATGTTTACTGGAACATGAGAAATTACGAAAATTTTGTATACCGGGGGTCTGATATGTAACTCATATACCCATGATACATGTAGGCTTCATTATTTCGAATGGAAGCCGTTTTCACCATCGAGTTTCATGTGAAAAACAAGTAGACACACAAGACTCAAACTGGATCATCGACGCTACAGTGGAATTTTCAAGAAACTAGAACAAATAACATATGGATGACGTGTAGGTACTTGGATGCATTCATTGGGTACCACTTTTCATCCGAAAACAACATGGCATACAAATCCAAGTGATATTATGGGTTGATCAGCCAGGGTTAAAAATTGATAAAAAGGTGAAAAAAAAAACGATTAACTTATGTATCCCGAAGAGAGTTTAGATTTTGTTATCTTATTATTATAACTTTACATCATATTGTAAAATTATAAATAAATGAAGTATCGCCGCAAAATGTATGCCACTATAATGTTTTTAAAATCTACTAAGATAACAAAATCTAAACTCTCTTCGGCATACACAAGTTAATTTTTTTTCACCTTTTTATCATTTTTAACCATCGCTTATCAACCCTTAAGGCCCCCATAGACTACGGATAAACACGATTTTAACCGACGTTCAAAGCAGTTGGAAGTGAGTTGTATTCGCCAGGTAATATAAATTATGACTGAGTTCATCGATCTATATAGAAGTTTACCAGTTGTATGGAAAGTTGAATCAAAGGAAAACATCGATAAAATGCAAAAAAAGAAATGTTCGAAAAATTACTGTTAAAGTGGAAAGAGGTGGAAGATGAAGCAACAATAACTACAATTTAAGAAAAAAATCGATTCAATCAGAGGAAGTTTCAGAAAGTTGAATCTTCCTCCAAATCTGGCGCAGGAAATCTATAAGCCCCAGCTAAGGTATTACGAGCAATTCATATTTTTGGCCGACCAAGAGACTCCTAGAGTAGTATGACTTTAACAGCTTTAACAGCCATTCCTTGCTCCATTTTGAACGGAGCTTTCTTTTTTTAATTTTTTGTTGCACAGCTAACGTAGCCGCCACTGCTAGTAGGGACGTTCGGTTCATCGCGATAAACTGTTGAAATAAAACTGGTAGTCTGTGGGTTTGATCTGACTTCCTTCATCCCTCCAACAGTTTTACACGTCGGTTAAAATCGTCGTGTTTAGCCGTAATCTATGGGGGCCTTTAGTATCACTTGGATTTGTATGCCATGTTGTTTTCGGATGATGAAGTAGTACCCAAGGGGTGCATCCAAGTACACGGCATCTATTAGTTAATTGTTCTAGTTTCGTGAAAATTCCTAGATTTTCAATGTCCATTGTAGTGTCGATTATCCAGTTTGGGCCTTGGAGAATAGCCTTATTTTTCTCATAAAACTCGATGGTGAAAACGGCTTTTCCATTCGAAATAATGAAGCCTACATGTGTCATGTACTACTGGTCTATAAACTTTAAATTTAACAATAAAGCGCTTTTGTTGTTTTATATTTTCACAGAAAAGTGTAGGAAAAAGGGAGTTTGAAAATAAAAAAATTGCAAATTTAAACCATAATTTATATAAAGTCCATAGAATAAAACTGTATATTACAATAATAATTACATATAAAAAAATTCTTGTACTGAAACAGGACTATCACAGTTTGTATTAGATAAATTATCTTATTTGTGCTGGTGCCTTCCTTTGGAATCGCCAGCCACATCATAAGCAGTCTTTCTTAGTTCGTTGAACATCATTCTTATACTAGCTTGAGAATCCACTTTTTCTATCTGAATATCTGAACTGGTAGGTCCGGTACCCATATACTAAAAAATAAAAAACTTTGTCCACGACTGTTTGATAATGTTTACATTTTACGTGTGCTTCTTCAAGTATAATCACGTACATTATTCACCAGTGAATAAAAGGTGTGGATAATGAAGAGGTCACCTGACACGGTTAAGTAGGACCTATATTGAAGGTTATTTATATACAAATGTTACAATATAATATTTAAAAATTTTCACCGCGACCAGGATTCGAACCCTATGCCTACAATTCTTCATTTCACGCTCCAAACCATTCCGCTACCGAGACTTAATAATTTATCAAGCTATCATATATAGAGCCTAGGTGTGATAATGTCAAAATAAGAAAGTGTCGTTTTAAATAATTTATAGCTGATTGCAAGAGTTTTAATTATTATTCCGAATTTAAATTGAAATTACTAGAAAATATAATATGAAAAGCGAATCAGACACTGAAATGAATGTTACTCCGTCAAAAATAAGAGAAGCAGAATAAATAGTATCCTTAAATTTATTGCCAGAAAAGTCGAAAAAATTATATATGAAAGCATATAATCCCTTCCTAAATTGGAGAAAAGAGAAAAAAATAAATTCATTTATAAACAGGTACCTAATTAATAATAGTGGTCAAAATACAGTTTTCTACTCGCATATAATGGCTAATATCGTTAAGTGATAAATATGTCATCAAATAACAACGGTCTTTGCACTACTAAAAACACTTAACACTGCTACTATCATACGTCAAAAAGTAGACATGCGCATAACAGTGCCGCGCTTGTCTATTTTGGCGCATATCGTATATATCAATATATTAGTTGCGATAATATTTCAAAAACTGAAATTTTCAGGTTACAAGACAAATTGCCAAAAATCCTTACATATGATATTAACAGGACAGCACCCTCGTAGATAGAATTTGCCTGTGGCATATTTTTTGTAATCTATCTTTTTCTAATTGGGAGGTATCCCTATTAATTCCAAGAGTGGACTCGTCTAGAGTAGTGTATGATCGAAATTATTTATATCTCAAACTTGCATAAAAGTGCCCAAAAGTTTAAAAAGGACGATCCGAAGATTGTCCAAAAAGAAAGACCGCAAAACTCAAACATCCTGTATGCACTATTACAAACTAATTTGCAAATGCACATCAATCCTTTGTGCAAAAGTTGTCGATCGTTCAAACCCTAGGACGGAATATTTTTTTATAAAAAACTTTTATTAGTTGCAAGTGATTAAATTATAAAGGTAGGTTTAGAAATGAGTATATCGATGTCGTTTAGATGTCCTTCACAAAAGATTTGCTACAGAACTGGGCAGCCTGAGTCAAACGCACTATCGGTTAAAGATAAAATTACTACCACAACATCAGAGAAAAAAACATTGGATTAATATTGTATCATTATTCTAATTATAAACTTAAACATACTTTGTGTTTTTCTGGATCGTTTGTCAAAGTACTCGAAACCTCAATATCGCCAGATTGCAGATCTTTGAAAGACATAATTTGCTTCGGTGTATAATAACCTTGTTCTTCTATGGGAGAGGCAGTGCCATCGCCACCGGTTTTATCATTTTTTTCTGGAAATTCCACTTTTTCGAAATTCACAACTGCAAAATATAATGCATTATTATTGTAACCAGTCTCCAATAATTATTATCAAACTGCATATTAACTCTACTCTAATTTTTAAGAATAACATTATTACAAAATCAAAAGTATTTATTACGATCTATGATTATTTCAACTATTATTAAATGAAAGTGTTGTCCCGGCATGCGAGTTTTCGTCAGATCAAATGTGCACATTGAAAATACTACTTAGTGTAAGTAAATGTTGCTTCGTCAGCAAACACATCAAAACTGAAATCTCTTTCTTTTTTTATTTCACAAGTACTTATTTAATTATTCAGTAGATGACAATGACAGCTTTAAGACAATACACAAAATTAAATCGTCTGCCTATGCTATTATGAAGTTAAAGCCATATTTGACGATTCAACTTGTATGAATGAATTTGAAGGAAGATAAAGTGTTTGGAAAATATTAACAACCACTACTTTACTATTAAAAGAAATTTACAATGTAAAAGTTGAAATTCTTGAAAATTGAATGTTTTCAATTTACTCAAGTATAAAACTCGATCCCCTAGTTTTTACCTATTTTTTCTCGTATCTTCGCTTAGAAAATAGATATTGAGATTTTCACAATTTTTTTTAAATTCCATTCTCTTTCAAGTAATTGATTAAAAAATATATCATCGCATTTGAAGCACCAAAAAAAAGTTGAAAACAAAACAATTGTTCAATCACCGCCTCCTAGCGACCGTTAAAACCACTGGAATGAAACGATGATATAATATTTTATTAGGTATTGAATTCAGCTTTCCCACTCACCTCTACCAGTTATTTTACAAGATAGAGGAAAAAGTAGTACTGGAGCCAACTTACGTAAAATGATCTAATGATTAAGAATATTTGAATTTTGTGGTACTATAACGGTACATTTATAATAGAAAAATGATGTTTTTGTTTTATTATTGTAAATCACGCCCTCTAGCGGTGGAGTAGCGAACTTGAGAATAATTTACAGAAGTTTTGTAATACAATTTTTTCCTCTAAGCTGTACGATAAAGTTTCTGAGATACAGCGGGTTACCTCTCTTAATCAGTCACCCGGTACATGTGGACATGTATTACGTTGGTTTCATGAAAAGCAAGTAACCATTTCAGAAATTTTCATGAAATTAATTCAAAATTTTACACACGCGAAAGAAACAAACGTCTCCAAGGGCATACTTTACAGGTTATCAACTAACCTACTTTATGACGTAATGGGACAATATGGAAACGATTTTTCCCCAAAGTACAAGATCTTTGAGTATAATATTCCACACCTTCCTAAAATATTGACTATTTCAGCGAGCAGGTAAAGCTTCGGAGATTGATGTAAGTAATAAAGTGTCATCTGAGAGATACGAACCAATAGTTATTCTGGGAAAACACTAAAAATTTAGTATTAGTGTCTCGGGAAACAGCAGTATACCCTAGTGACGCTAACTCTCTATATATTTCGCTTATACACACATATCATGATAACTGTGAGACTTTTTTGAAATAATTTATTTTGTCTATCATGAAGATGGAAATTGACTCATTTCCAGCCTTTTGTTCATAAAAAGTGAATATATATATGATTGATAGTCCTAGCCCATAGGCACCCAATGGAATCCTAACCAACTCAATCAAATGTCCAAACAACAGGTCCAAACTAAAAAATTTTGGTTATTTAAGCACATATTTTTTTGATCTTTTTTACATCAAAATGGATCTACTCAACTAGAGCTATGTTTCCAACTAATTCCGAGTTCAATTAAAGTAGATGTCTCACTTATTTTTGGACCGATTTAGATAATTTTTATGTATCTGCTGACATTCAAAAGGATAGAAAGCAATATAATTTAGATACTCACTTATCAAAATACATTTGGTTGAAAGGGCATTGAAAATTATTGAGATGAAGCAAAAAGAATTAAGATTAAAATAAAATGTGGTTTTTTTAAACCTTGTTAATGTAATTTTTTCAAACTGTATCTGTAAGACATGTCCGTTGATGGAAGTGAATAAATTCATTTATATGAACATACTTTTTTTCGGTTATTTAACGTCGGTCTATTTCTGCAACTGAAGCTATTCACCGACGTCGGGAGCACTCTACCCCTAACCGGAAATTTTGCCGAATCCACTAGTGTTCCAACCATCAATGAACTACAAATTCCACAACAAAAATATGACATATACAGCCGACAGAAGCAAACACGAGCCATGGGTGGGATTTTAATTAACTCGGTCCCTACATAATACTGCTATTCGTTGTTTTGATTTAATCCAAAATTACGTGAACAATGATCTTCTTTTATTTGCTGGATATTTCATTGTAACCAAGAACAAAGGTAGATACGAATAAAAGTTAAAATATTCGGGACGCCAAAGTAAACTCATTATCAGACTTTTCATTCTCCACTCATTTAATTTGTTCAATTTTATGATAGATAGTTAAATTAAAACTCTAGATATACCTAGTACAACTATCAAAATAAGAAAAATAGCTTTTGTAAAACTGCCAGCATATAGTTATCCATAATACAAGTGCTATGTATGTAAATTGGGGTGACATTCACTGAGATCTAAAAGATACCCATTTTTCTACTTAATTTCTGAGGAAAGTCTCAGAGACAGAGTTCCTTTAGTCCTATTTCCTGGAGGAATTTGAGGATATTCGCAGGCTTCAGTTTAGGTCTCCTAGGATTCTGTATTGCTATGCAATTCGCAAGTATGTGGATGGAGGTTTCTTCTTCCATTCCACAGAATCTACATTCTTTTTGCCCCACTATTTTGAACTATTTAAGGTGCCTATTCAGGCACCAGTGTTCTGTTAGGACACCGGTCTTACTCTGGTTCAGGCAAAAATTCCTTCTCACCTCTTTGTAGCTTCCCCTGGGTATCTTTGACTGTCTTAGCCCTACTGGAGCTAAAAGTCAAAGTGCATAAAACAGTTAATATAACAAGTCTTGATAAAGACAGACTGTTCAGCCGACATCAAATAGAATGCAGAACAGTGTTGCCGATGCAAAAATGAAAATAATCCGAATTTATCAGTTCGATTATGTTTACAATTACTCAATTACAATCGTTAACATTGGTTCCTGATTGGCTGGTTGCATATTATCCGGGACTCTTGTTTGCTTCTGCCGACTGAATAACTCGATAGGCTTCATAAGCGTCAGAAATATAAATTATGAAAACTGATATCAAGTTAGTAACCATAGTAACCTCTAGAATATGTCATTGATATGCTATCTAACAATGGAGAGTATCTATCTGTTCATTAATAAGAGTATATTGAACATATTTTTTTCATTTTTCAATTTCTAGTAGAAAGAAATTTAGGATGTGATAATTTTGAAAACTGTTTAAAAAATTGATGTTATTATTCCAATGTGGGGTGATTCTTTTATTTAATTGAGTGGTCTGCAAAATGTGACTTATCTGGATGTTTATTTCTAAAGCAACTATATCTAAATTCAAGCTTTTTGTGTTTCACCGGTATAAACTGCTTTACAATGAGAACATTTGATGTTAAATACACTAGATTTTTGTAAAAAAGTTAATGTTATATTTCTGTTGTGGAATTTGTTATTCATTGATTTTATTTAATAATTATAAAATTCCTCGTAATAATTGTGAAACATTAATTTATTACTTTTCCTCTTTCACTAATAATAAATTGTTTTGTTTTTCAGAACTTTCCCGATAATGCTGTTATAAGGTAAGTGAAATTGCAATTAAATCTTGATAAAAACATTACAGTTTTAGAAAATAATGAAATTAATGCGCTAATATCGAGTGCGACTTTGTGTCTTAAGTAAATAACCCCATTCAATCGACATGGCATCGAATTCTTTTTGTAGTACATTTCGAAAATCTCGGAGACTGTCAAGCAAAGCGGATCGGCAATGAATGTGTCTCTGCAGTTGGTTCCAGAGATTCTTAATAGGATTGAGCTGACCAAATCATTCTTTGAGAATTTTTGCGAGCGACAACTGCGTTTAAAATATTTCTTTCAAGAGCATGTAACTTCTTTAATAGCAGAAACAATAACAATTCTATTGTAGTTGCTGCATACTACAGGATATTTAAAATTTCGGTTAAAAAATACCTTCACATTTATGCACCCGATATATTTTCAAATTTAACTCTATAACAAAATTTCAAGCACAATATTACTGAAAAATTTACCAACAGTTCAACAAAAATAATAAAAATCAAATAAGTGGTTCAAGAGTTAACCACTTTCGAAAATGTGTCAAATTTTTGGTGGTAGGATTTTCTTGACGTTAAGGTATGTGGTTCATTGATTGATTGGTTCGGCACCACCAGTCCGAGACTTCGGCACCTTATCCTTTAAACTTTTTGTGATCTTGGTTGTACCGTTTATGTGAAAAGAGCAGTAGTCTTTATCAGACTCAACAGTCTTTTCATTAGGTCCTTCTTGGAGGCATCCTCCCTTGGGTGCTCTAGTCCTAGGAGTTTATATCTCCAATGAGACAGTGCTTCACGTTCGAAGATAATGTGTGAGGTTGATTCCTCATCTTCATAAATATGCCAATTCTATGCATGTGGTTCCTTAGGGTACAGTGACCGGTGAGTAATCCCGTCACTTTCCTTATCTGGCCCCTGCTGAGGTTCAATATTTCGTTAGTCAGCGACTCCGAGGGTTTTTTGACCAGAAGTTTGTCTAGTATCACTAATATATTCTTTATGTTCAACCTTCTTGTCTCGTTGAAGATGTTTATTTCTTCTTGCAGTGAAAATTTTTATGGTATCCTTTATGTGGTTGACCTTTTCTTTCTGAGTGTCTGATTTATAGGATTTTCTAATTGTTACCAAGATATCCTTTTCAATTTGTGGATTTTGTTTGATTTTTTGTGAAGCAGCTTTTAACTAGGGTTTTATTGTTGTCGCTGAGTGGTTGTGATCCAGATATGTTTCAATTAATGTGAGAATGGAATTCATTTCGATAACAAGTAACCATTGGTTTTTCTTACCACTGCTATAAGACTATTTGATTAAAATAAATGAAACTGTCGACTTTCTCTGCTTTCATCTTTACAAATTGGGATGGAGTACAACTAACTTAAAGCTGCCAAATTTAAGTAATGACAAGTGTGATTGTATAATACCTTAAAAATTGAAACGCCCTTGTATAAAATCAAATAATGCATTCAAACCTGAAGCAGCATAATTCAAATTTTGTTCCAATAGGTACCTACTAAGTATATGTAACACGAGTCATAGATATTTATTGGTAAACATACTATTAACTGGAAAAAAACAAGCCAAAATCCCTCCATACTCGAATATTTACGAATATTGCGACTAGAACAGCCACTATCAATTTAAAAGTATCATTTATTAGGTAACTTGACGTCCACCCTTTTGATGTTGATGAATTGTAAAAAGCTGCGTGTAAAAAAACCCGTCGACGAAAAAAATGTCACATTGATATTAGTCACACACAAAATCTCAATTTTAGTGAACAGAATAAAATATGTTTATAGTTAAACAAAAATTTACATGAAAAGCCCTGTGAAGTTACGTCGATTGGTAGACAGATTGTTTTTTTTCAGTGCTCTATTCAGAAGTGCCCGGAGAATTAAATTTCAGATATTTTTTTGAGTATCTGCCGCCTGAATGGACACCTCAAAAAGCTGAAATTAATGGAGCAAGAAGTATGTAGATTATGTGGAATAGAAGAAGAAACACCTTCATGCACATACTTGCTGAATGCAAAGCAATACATAACCCTAGGGCACAACACCTAGGAGAATGCTGAGTACCTGCGAGTATCCTAAAATAAAAAAACTACTAGTCTCCGAGACTTAACTCAGTAGAAGAAAGGGGTCGTAATAGATATCAGTGAATATTTCCCAAATATACTGGCTCGGCATCTGGTCATAGGGATTTATTAATAAAAGTTTATAAATCCCTCATTGTACAGTGAACAGTAACAGATCCGTAGTCGGTAAAATTTAGATACTAAAACATAAATTAAGTTTATGTTGCAAAAAAAATCACAAAATGTTTAAAAAACAAATTGAACTTTTATTCATTAATTGAAATTAAACAAATTAAATTGTTGAAAGCACAAATAAATAATAGAATAATTAAATAAATAAAAAAAATAGTCTAAAATATAATTTTACGAGATACATTTCAGTTGTGAAATAATCATACTATTAGGCATTATCTTTTAGCTTTTCGATTAACGACTACCTGCTGTGGGTTTTGGTCTTGAATCAATCATGTTGGCATAAGTCAAAACGAAATATCTTGGAATGAAGTATACCTACATACATAAACACAGAAAGAAGCCAGAAGAAATTATAAACTTGTGAATTGAGCTATACTGTTGTGACCAAAAGCATTTCGTTTTTGTATCATTATAAAGTTTTAAGGTAGTGTTGCAATCTTGAGTCGATTTTACATAACAATTTGAGCAATAAATTAAAAAAAATTCTCAAATTTCTAATAAACTGAAATGTAGAAATATAACTCCTCTCACCATGTCATCTATCTTATTCTTACCTTCCTTATTATTTCCTATTGTAGGTACAACCAAGAATGCATTACTCTGCAATTCCATCAACTGGTCATTAACTACGTCCTGTAATTGACTCATTTCCGAGCGTATCTCGTTGATTTGAGCATCCCTTAAAGCTAACACTGCGATGAATTTTTCTCTCTCTAATGCACACACTTTCATTTGATGTCTTAAATTGTTGCAATCTTGATCGAGGGCATTCTTTTGACTTTTTAATTCCGTAATTTGTGACTTGAGATCGTTGAATGAATGTTGAGAAACGTTTTCTAATTTTGTGGCGATTGTTTTTAGTTGAGTTTCGAGCTTGCGCTTTTCGTCTTCGAGAGATTTTATGCGAGGGGTCAAAATTTCATTCTGAATCAAATGAATTACAAAAATACACAAAAATATAAGTATTACTAATATTTATAAATTAAACAATACTTTATAAAGTATGTCCTTGTCCTATATGTTAATGTTTAATGACTGAAAGATTGATATATTTATTAACATTATTTAAACTTTATTGTGTAGTACTTACATTATCAAGTTCCAAGTCCAAAATTCTCCTTTTTAAATCCTTATTGGTTATTCTTGCTTCATCTAACTCCCTTTCTAATTTATGTTTCTCATTTTTTAATTCTGTACAAAATTTTTCCATATGTTTACAACTATTCTCTAGTTTTAATGTGCCTTCTTCCATCATTTGTTGTAATTTATCATTGTCTTCTAAGCATTTTAATGGATGAGTTTGAACACCACAATCAACAGTTGGTGGACAAAGTTTTTCCTACAATGTCAATAAGTAACATTACAATAGGTTAATAATCACTATTGTGAATAGTATACTCTACTTTATCAACAAATTATATATTAATTTAAGATTTAATGTTCTTTATTTGGCAATAATATTACTATTTATCTGTTTAGCAAAATATCTGCTTTTTGTGTTTCCGTTTTAAAACTAGGTGTTGTTGATTGATTGATTGATCCTACACCATTTACAGACACTTGAGTTTGTTTATTAATATGAATAAATATAAATACCAATAAAGCAAATGAAATTACGACATTTACAAAACTTTAAAATGCAGTACCTATGTTATATGATGTCGAAAGCTTATTAATTGTTTTGTAGGTACTCGGCACAAAATATAATCAGTCTACCAAGAGGATATGATCCAAAGTAATAAGTATTGCCTGAGTACAAAAATAAAAGATCACGTAGTTCTTTGCAGCTCTACTAAATTAAATTATTTAAATTCAGGATACATTGTGGTATGTTGGTTCATTAAGATTTATTAAGAAATCAAAGTGTTAGCATGATAGTGGTAATGAGTTATATATCGGAATGAAGTTAACAGCATTTAATGAATATTTAAAATTAGTAAGCAAAATTTAATTAATGCCACCCAAATCAAACATTTGTTGATGTTAATGAACAAATAGTAATTGATCAGTTACAGTATATCCCTGCTCTATAAAGTCCACTAATGGAATCGAATTCTATACCAAATGTAAATCTGAAAAAATTAGATACATGAAATTTCAAATTCAACAATAATAAATAATAAACGGCATCACAACAAAAAGGTAAAAAATATGGAAGACAACATGAATGCTTGCAGATGAAAAAATTTAAGATTACTAGCTAGTAATCTCAAGTACTGGTAATAGAAATACATACCCTTCCATGCAAGAGGAAGGTCACAAACAAAATAAATCAAATCATCAAAATTCATTGCCAAAGTTACAAACTTAAAGGTTATGAAATTGCAAGTTATTGAAGTCTTAGAAATAACTCTGATTTCAAAGAAATTGATCCTAAAAAATCCAACTTATGGCTTTATAACCAGTAGAATTATTTGAAGATGACACAAAAGGCTTTGGTAGCATGTTAAATTATTTTTTTACAACCACTATTTAAAGAACACTTTTTTGCACAAATGTTTATTTGCAAAGTAGGTTATTGTCCAAGTGACATTAGTAGTATACTACAACAATTTTCAATTGATGGTGACTGATCTACAAATTGAACTGAGGACTAACGGCAACAATGTTAAAATCTCATTTTTATTGTTTATGCTCTTCGCCAATGTGGATAAGTGAAAAGTAAGATGATTCCATAACGATGTTGCCAAAATGAATCACCATCAATTGAAAATTGTTATACTATAGTAGTTTTCACTTTTTGTCAAAATTCATTTATTCTGTTTTATGCTGGGTGGAATATTTAACTTCATTATGAACAAACTAAAGTTCATATGAACTTACATTTGTTTTATTTCCGTAAGAATGATATGAATTTAAGCAATATATCATCTATTCTTTATAGTAATGTCATTGCTAAATTTATCTGGCTCAAACAAATTTATAACCTTGGAGTACCTGAAAATGAATCAAAATCCATCATCATCTGACACTTATATGGAAAATACACTGCCATATATTGCAGAAAAGGCTAGAACAACCACGGATAACTTATTACCTGATATTTCAAAGGCAAAGTAAGAAAAACAATACTATAAATTCATGAATTTGAGGAAAAAACAAGATGAAATCATTCTCCGAAAATATATTGTTACCTAGAATATTTTATCTTTAAGAATTGTGGTTGTAGAAAATGTATTGTGTACAGTGTATATTGTGTATAGTAGCTCAAAGTGGTACAGATGCTACAACTATTTTATTTAGGTAATTATTTATTCGATTCATATTGTGTTAAAATACTTTACCGGTTTCTGGAAATTTGTTTTAGAATTACTTTTTCTTGGCATTACATCAATAGCTTGTTGTAAATGTACAGTAGAAGCAACTTCTGGTGGTACCCTTTTCAAAGCATATTGCATATCTGCAACCATTTGCTGAATAGTAGTATCCTCTAAAACAACAAAATAGTTATTTCAAAATAAAGTTCATAGAAGTTATATGCCTTTTTAGCTACAATTGAATATCCTCATTGGTGAACGACAAAATTAGTTGTTCTATAAACCACTGACTAAAGGAGTTTTTCCAGTTATTGATTCTATATACTTTGAATACAGTTAAATTGAGAAAAATGCATAGCACTTATGAATACTGTATTTTTGTAGTTACGCACTCATATTAACAATTGTTGAACAGACTGAGTGTTTTAACATTTTTCATGATCATTTCATATTTTAATATGAGGATTGCAAAGTATTTGATTTGTAAGAGAAAATTAACCCTAAGTATGCAGATCGAGAAGCAGATACCTGAATTACCTACTTAATTCAATTTCATACTTTTTTCACATTATATATCAGTAGTTATATACTAGGAATACTAATTTACCTGGCAAAACACTTTGAAGCTGAAATTGTAATTCCTTAGCCAGAAAATGTAAAGTACGAAGAGGGTCAAAATTACCAAACATAGATATTTTATCGCCACTTTTGTGTTGTTTTAATAACTGACACCATGGCTCTCTATCCACTGTAGAAGATCGTGATCTGTGTCTTTGATTATTCATTGCTTTTAATGCAGCTTCAACTAAAGCTGAATCGTCTGAATGTTGCAAAGCGTTTTGTGATGGACTTCTTTGCTTAACTGGAGAGTGTAAATTTTGTTGTTTGACGTTAGGTCGGGATTTGATTAATTGATTTTGACTGTGTGGAAAAATACTTTTAATTGTTTTTTCTCTACCTCTTGTTAGATTTGATATTACAGCTGAGGTTTGTTTTTCACGATTAAGAAATCTGGCTATATATTTTTCGCAAACTGCACCTTGTAAATTATTTGACCCCTTTTGTGAGCGTTGTGTCATAATTAATACACACACATAAAATGTAATTTTAAACTTAACATCAAGAAATTTTATAAAAATACTTCACAAATGACAATTTAGGTTAGGATTGTTGTTTTGTTATTTTCAAACTGTCAGTTAACTTTTCAAAGCCCGCCAAGTTTCAGAGAGGTGTGAAGTCAGGAACATGTTATCTATGGTTTATCCACAGATCACCTACTTAGGCTTAGTGATGAGCGGTATCGTGATTTATTAATATCAGCTATTTTAAAACGTGATGTGATCACATTTGATATTCTGTTTTGGATATACGATGGGAAAAATGTATCTAAAATATATCATATTTTATTGTATTCTCAAATTTCCCTACTAAGCTAAAAAAATGTTTTCAAATTCCTGTCCTTATTTTCTATTTTCCGATTTTTCCAAACATTTTTTCCTACAAATTACTAATGGAAAATCTCCTCCAGCAGCACTCACTATCCAAAAAAGTATAGACATGATACAAAAAAGTACCAAGCAATTACGCATCGAGATATCTTTTATTTTGGCGGCACTTTATCAATATTCATGTCGCCGAAAACCATTATCAATATAATATCGTCCCTTTTCACGATTTCACGATATCATAAATAGATATCCGAGTCACCATACCATAATAAAATAGTGAATACAAACTATTAGGATACCGTTTGCCGTTCTCGTTTCTAGAGTAAAGACCACAGTCCCTTTACAATCTTACGGTAATGAACAAAACAAAATTCGATCTTGTTCACGAATTTTCGTCGAATGAGAGCGATGAAGGTCGATGTTCTGTTCGATTTCGAATATTTCGATTCATTTATTCAATTCATTGTCGTCTTCGCTGGCTGTGATCACGTCTCGCTTTTGTGACTGACTGTGATTTGTTCATATCAGTGAAAAAGTAACAGTTCGGGAAATATCGCTCATCTCGACTTAGATTTATCATCTTCCAAGTTTTTGGTACGAAGTTTAGGGTCACCCTGTATACATACAAATTATTTACATTGATTAGAATAAAATGAATTATTAACTAAACGAAACAATAAAATAACAAGTTATCCACAAATAATACTGTCAGTATTTTCAAAGCAAATTGTTAAAAATGTGTATAAACATATTTTCCAATGTTCTGGATCTGGAATACGGTTAAAGTTTTATATAGAAAAGGTGAAGCAGCGTCGTAAATGATCAGATTGATTTTTATTTTCACATTGACCGAGTTTGTATAACGGCTTTTATTCGCTACACCATAACCGTTAGATAACAGTTTAAAATAACGATGCGTCTCTAGTAAAGGGCAATTTAAGGAAGACATTCTCCTGGCTGGCCCACATTTCTGTTCCCGAAATAGTTCAGAAGGAGATAGTTGGAGAACAAGTTTTTATAGTATTTTTTTTAGCTTGGCTGAATTTCGCGAGCGCTAGAGAAGAACTTGCCTGAACTAAAACAAATAATGGAAGCCAGACGTGATCTAAGAGATAACAAATAATAGTGTTTCCAGGATGCCGTTATTTTGTTCTAGATTTTGTTAGTTGGACGTTTTTATTTTTCGATTTATTTTTGCTTCTTACGTAAAAAATATTGAAAATTAAATTTTTTAAGTGAAAACATCTTAAGGCGCCTTGAGCACTTTTTTTGGGGTGAAGAAAAAACATGGATTTTTCGTCATCGTCATCGTCACGCTTTTATGCAACACACAATACTTTTGGTCATTCTTCACTGAGTCTATATATGTGTACTTTTGTTTGTAAAAAAATCCATTTACGATGGGCTTACGATAAAATTTTTAAAAGGGATTCATTCGTTTTCACTTCTGTCGGCAGCCCCATGACTGGACTTCACTTACACTAACTAGAGTCGTTTATATAAATATAATAATAAATAATAAATTATATCAACAAAGAACTAAATATCATAAAACAAATAGCAGTTATATAATTATTACGACCCAAACTTAATTGACAATATCATAAATAAAAAGTTAAAGAAACGCACTTTAGATCAAGTATTTCCTTCAGATAAAAATAAAAATAATCAACTTAAAAGCTTAACATACTTTGGAACACCATCCTTAAAAATCAAATCATTTTTGGAATCATTAAACATGAATATTTGCTTTAAAACCGATAACAATTTATCCAAATTCATTAAAAATAACAAATCCAAATCCTCAAAATTAAACAAATCAGGTGCTTATAAATTAAAATATGGTAACGACAACTGTGACAAAATTCATATCGGTAGAACTTTTAGGAATTTTAAACTAGAATTTCAGAACACAAACGCAGCTATGACAATAACAAATTAGATTCCAACTATTCAAATCATCTATTAACAAACAAACACACTTTCGACTCAAATTTTGAAATTTTGCATGTCGAACCCAAATCCATCAAATTAAATCTTTTAGAAGCCCTCGAGATTAATAAAAACAAATATTCAGATAATCTTCTTAACGACCAAATAGATATCGATGATTCTCCCTTATTAAACCTTTTTACCTAGAAGAAAATTTTAGTTGTGATGGTTGTGAATAAATTTCCAGATATAATGATGAATGATGTAAACAACAACAACTGCGTTTTTTTATGTGCCACTGCAAGGGAGACTGATGTCAGTCAACCAATGGTAAATCAATGATGTAAAAAAATCATGCCTAAACTCTTACATTTTGAGTTTAACGATGGAACTTCTAACTAAACCTGCTCACCAAACTGTCACGGATTGTGATTTGAACGCGAAAATGCAACTGCGCATGTTTATAACAATCATTGATAGTTTCGGACGCATGTTGGAACGAACCTATTGAAAACCTATCTTACCTAACAGGTTTTTAGTATTATAAGAGCAACCAATGTAGATCTGGGTCCAAGAAACCTTGTTGAGATCAATCATTAACTGCATTGTATGGTACTGATACGTGAACATCACAGTTTCCGAAAATAATAATAATGTTGGGAGGGTCAAAAAGGATGATAAATGAGGATATCTTCAGATGGATCAATATGATTGTGCACATTTTGCATAATAAGGAAATTATTAACATGATAATTATTGAAAATATTTTGCTCTAGTAGATATCCAATGAAATCAGTTAATTTGAGGTCATTTGATTGAACACAACCAATCAGAACAACATTATACTGAAAACAGACCATGGGCTGTTTTCACTCTATTAGGTACGTTGCCATGGATACATTTTGATTTATTTCGATTTTGACGTTTCAAATATTTAATATGTCAAAATGTCACGATTTGGTCATAATACTAAAGAGAACATTAATGAAATTATAGAAGCAAATATACTCTGTATTTTTTTCTATAATTAGCAAAAAATTTTCTATTCGAATAACCCTCGAACATTGATAAACGCTCAAAAATTTTTTAACAACTTTCTCAAGCTTATAGGCAATTCCAAGGCATTTCCAAGCAACAAGCTTTCGAAATCTGTTATAAAATTTTTTTCGAACACTTATCAACAATGTCCTTGGGTTATTACTACTGATAATTGGTTATAATCAATGTTATTCACAACACACAAACTACACAATAAAAATCGATAAGCTTCTGATTTTTTTTTAGAATTACCCAGTTGCTCTATACTGTATTATCATTTGCCGTTCAGAATAAAAGGAGTAGAAGTTCTCTTCAGCTGCAGGTTGCAGCATACAAAACATTAAACTTACTATTATGTCCACTAGCGGTATGAACCATTAAATATAATGAAAATTTATAGTTTCTGCACAGATATTACAGCAGCTTTTGTTTATTGCAATCTATATTGTGAATCGCAAAACAAGTTAACTTAATTTTAAATAACGACTTTGTATGTATTAACGCAATAAACTACAGTTAGATCGTGAGTTATTTTATTATTTTGACATGTGTATTTCCTATCATTCTCAAGACTTCTTTGTTTTAGGATTTTATTGTAGTGATCAAAAACGTTCCCTTTTAGTGTGTAAAACATTAACTGATTATTGTAGGAATCTACTCAGGCCAAATCTTTGAAACCCGGATATCTAGCTGGGCATCTTGAGATACTAAGCAATCCAATCCATGAAGATACCCACGGACTTGAAACAGGATTTCGAACTCTAGTTAAATGTTGTTATCAACACGTGAGTTAACACAAAAATCGCTCTAATTTCGGGAGGTTCCTTCAATTATTACACTGACTACACAAACGAACGAGCAGGAATAGGTGCTCAAGAGTGCATCAAAAAAGCCTCAACTCTGAAGTCTAAGACTTATAAGTCTGGAACTGCAAACTATCCCTGAAGTAACTGGCTAGTGCATGAAGGAATTGTCGGAAATGAGAATGCAGATGGTCGTGCAAAAGAAGGAAGCTTGTACTCCTTTTATCAGAGCCGAACCTTATTGTGGGATCGAAAAAGAATACGCATCGAGGAAGATGTCCGAAAATAGAAGCTTAGTGCAGCCAACTGGAAAAATATTCTCATTGGACACTGCTCACTCAGATACCATCTCTGCAAGATAGGGAAAGTGGACAGTGGAACTTGCAGATTCTGCATGATGCAGATGAGACGGCGTAACACATGATCTGCAATTGCAGGGTAATTGTTCGTCAACGCCTTAAATACCTGGAAGAGGTCTACTTAGCCTGATCAAGCTACAGACCTAGTTCCATTAAGAATAATAGGCTTTCTCAGAAGCCTAGATCTATTGGACTAAAATATAGATGTAGGGTGAACACAAAAGATCTTTTAGGTCGCAGGTAAGGCCAACCAGGCCAATCGACCCCCTTTAATCTAACGGTAAGAATCTGATTATTTTAGGAGAAAAGTTCAACTGAAAGAAAACAATAGGTACCGGGTGTCTGATTAAGAGAGGTAACCCGCGCTGTACCTCAGTAACTATTTATCGTACAGCTTAGAGAAGCAAATCTGTTTACAAACTCGCATACGAGAAACTGATGGAAATTATTTTCAAGTTTTCTACTCCACCGCTAGAGGGCGTAGTTTTGAATAATAACACAAAAACATATCTATAATAAATGTACCGTTAAGTACCACAACATTTAAATATTCGTAATCATTAGATCATTTTACGTAAGTTTTCTCCAGTACCTTTTCTTCTATCTTGTAAAATAACTGGTAGGGGTGAGTGTGAAAGCTGATTCAATAAAACTGTTATAGCTTTTGTTCCGCTTTATGGATTTTGAAAAACATAGTATCATTTGAAAGGGAATTCAATGCCTAATAAAATATTATATCATCGTTTAATTCCAGTGTTTTTAACGGTTGCTAGGTGATCTCTACGTTTATTTTCGAGATATTTAAAAAAAAAATTCCCATTTTCAGTTCAGATTGCTATAATTTAATTTTTTCATCTGTGAAAAAAATGGATATATTACAATGGATTGTGGATAATTCTCTTCAACTGTAATAAACATAGAATGCTACGATTCAACAGAGTTTCCATTGAATAACATTTTTCCAGTTTGATTGCAAACAAACAAAAATCAATCGGATATGCCAACTAATATTATTTGAACATTGCGGAATATATTTTGATAGCATATTCATCATGTTTTCTTCATTCACCTAAATTCAATCAACTTATCAAATTATACAATGTAGTTTTCATGCCTTTATTCGCGAATTTTAAATGATTTGCTTTAAAATCTACACGTAAATCGATTAAAACATTTTGACGTTCAGTTATGAATGAATGTTTGTCATTATAATGTGCTGCGTGAAACTAGAATTCATCTGATGCTCCAATTTATTTTCAAACGTTTGCTATTTTTGACGGTTTTAGTTGTCGTCCGTAGAATATTTTTTTATTTACGTTACTGTCTGTATTAAGTACTTTATATTATATTCATGGAAATATTTTTTATTTAAACTTGGTTTCATCTAGAAATCCCCTGATAGCAATAGTCTCTGAATCAGCATTTGGTTTTTTAAAACTTGGACAACCTCTTATACATCTGGGGGTTTTTCAAAGTACATTCCAAAATTTTATTTTTCTTTGGTTAAAGAATGGTAATGTTGTATCATTTTCACAGAAAACGTGCAGGAATAGTATGCGATCTGCTGCTGTCTTATCAATTATACTTTTTGATTAATATATCCTTCGCGAAATTTTTCCTTTTCCTGGTTTGGAAATATACGTATATGTTTGAACGCGTAGATAGAGCCGTCAAATAAATAAGAAGATCTACACCTTCGCCGACAACTATTACGGAATCGATTGTTTGTTATATACCTAGATGTACCAGGTATGGAAAAGTGGAAGAGAGGTGAACCCATACAGGCCGGGGCAACGTGGTAAACGGACGACTCCAAGGCATAGGTAGGTGTAGCAGCCAGAATTGTAGGGCTAAAACAAAGGTTAGCTATTCCAATAGGCCTATCTTAGGACGTCACAACTTTTCAAGCGGAAGTCACGGAGATTCACCACTACGCTGAAGAATTTAAAGTTGCCATCTTCACAGACAGCGAAGCTGCTCTAAGGGCACTCGATTCCATAGAGGCAAATTTTGAGTTGGGATTGCGAGCGGGTCTTAAGTGAACTCGGACCGTTACAAGGTTATGGCATCCTGGATACCAGAGTGGATGAAATGGACTTACAACTCTCATCAACGTCATAAATTGGACCGAAACCCTGTGGTGGCGTCGCAAAATCGACAATAAACCATGACTACAGAAATCCCTAGAACGGTTGGAAATCTCACCTTGGGCTGGATTCTTGATTGAGAGAGCAGAGTTTCTCGAGTCATCATATATTTTGTCTTAATCTTTCTTTTTGACTTCGTCATTGCAGTTATGGAGACAAAATATTTGTTCTCTCGTTAAGCTCTACTCCCTCAGTCAAGTTTCTAGCCCCAGTCTAGAGACAAACGAAATTGTTCATTAAAGGATATTCATCAATATTTACGGCAGACCTAATGAGCAAAGATAGGAAAACTGCCAAAGAATGCTAATAGAGACTGCAGAACACATCCTATGCCAGTGAGACCGCCTGGCGAATGAAAAGCAGCGATAAGAAGCTAATAACGCTTCATTCTTGGCTGGAGAGTGTATTTGGAGAAGCACAATCACAATAGATCTGGAGCGTTATTTTTGAGCATTCTTACTTGTCAAGGTCGTGCGTGTCTCATAATTTTGCGAATGTCATTTGCATTTGGCATTATTTACCATTCGCAAGACCAGTATTTGTATTTTTTGATCGCAAACTCCTTGCGTATGCGTTTTACAGAATTTTTAGGTTATTTTTAGGTATCTAATCAAAATCACTGTTATCAAATTTTTTTACGAAATGGATGATTTGCCATTTATTGCAAATTTAGAAAATCTTGGAGATAAACCAATTAATCAATATAATCATTTCAATCCTATTGACCCTTTTGATATTTTGACCGAATATCAATTTGTGCAGACTTTTAGAATTTCTGAAAAGTTGTGCAGGTTTTTAATAAGGGGATTCATCTGAAACTAACCGTAATCTGATAATACAGATCATAGGGTAAGGTTGCCCAATTTGGACCAGTTCTGACGTTTTTTTGTTATAGCAATTACACATTTTAGAAAATGATAGTTTAAATTGCTCCATATAGTTTGGCAAGTATATCTGAAGCTACGGGGCAACGGTAAAGGGCGAGGAAACATGGCCGATATCTGTCATAAACGTACCAATGGCGTTCGGTACCTATTTTATAAAAGTATTAAAAATAAATTATTATTGTATAATAATTATATATAGAAATTGATTTATGCTTTGCTTTAGAGGTAAGGTATTTTTCAAAACACGGTACCTATTTGTTAAAAACAAATAATGTTAAAAATCGTACTTGAATTCAATATGGATACGAAATAATAAGATACCAAGTAAAACTGAAAATACGAAGGTAGAACTGATATTATTAAACGCCACTGGATAATCAATGTCAATCAATTGTCGAAGTGAGAGGGAAGAACACACGCACGCGCTTGCCAATAGGAAGTCAGGTGGTTACTTAGCAACGGGGGTTCGATAAATATTCACCAATGGAGTTAGTAGGAGGGCGTGGTAATTATTATTTTCGCACGACGTTGCCGGCTTGAAGGAAACCCATAATATATTTGGAAATGTGTTCATCTTTCAATATTCAGAAATTGAAAAAATAATGTTAATAGATAAAATCCAATGAAACAAGCACATTAAAGAACTAACGTTTAATCATTATTGACATATTGTTAATAATAAAAAGTCCATTTTCTAATTATTATCACTACATACTTAGCACTTTAGCTTTTTCATAGTTAAATGTGGCAATCTCGAATGTTTTCGACCGCATTCCTTTCACAGCTTTTGTTATGTTTGCCAAACTATAATTTTTATTACAGTTTTGAAAACATTACCTATATATATTTTTTAAAATTTTAGAATAATGTCTTTTGATTCAAATTTAAATTTTTTAAAACCTTTACAAGTGGTACAATTAAGACAACCGGTTGCCTAATTTGTACCAGATGGTGTCCTAAATTGTACTATCCTTTATTACATACATAATATTTTATTTTGTTATATATTTAATAGTTTATTAGTTAATAATATTAAAAATAAAACAAGATTTGAACAACAAGTAACTTAAAACAAATATAAATTCTGTTGGTGTAAAAAAATGCTGCAATATGTTTAAGAGCACATATCATATATGTAATTGTCTGAAGCATCTGCACATGATTCATGTACCCATTCTTTACATCTTATGCATTGAATCATATCTTCTATTATGCATTCCCTACAAATCTTGCAGTACCATTCACTTTTGTCATAATTTACGGATACTAAAATATCTTCATTTGTTGATGATGATGGTTGTTGTAAGTCGTATTGTATTTGAGAATTTCCTTTTTTTGGCCTCTTTTTTCTTTTCGAAATTGATTTTCCTCTTGCTGGTTTCTGTGACATCTCAACCCCAAAATTTCGTTTAACAGCTCTTTTCTTCGTCTCTTCTTCGGCATTTTGTTTTAATTCCAGTTGCTCTTTATAGGGAGTTGATGTAATAATTTTAGTCGTCTATGCGCTCTTTCCCATTTTCTGTTTTTTAGCTTCACTAACATCAGGGAAAGGAAGAATATCTGCAATTGACACATTTAAATTTTTGGTTGCTTGTGTATCGATTTTTTCAGTGTTAACATTGTAAGTTGCTCTGTGAACATCTACCAAAACTTGAATTTGTGGTGTCTCTAAAATATTATTTTCTGCCAAAATTTCGATTGGCATCGTCTCAATTGAAATATTTTATTTATCAGTCAATAGTTCTGATGGAGCAAAATCAGCATCAGAAAAAGCATCTCTGTTTACAGGCCATATCCACATTTGCGAAAACCATACGTAGCATTTACTATAGCAGCAGCTTTGCCATAAGCTTCATTAAGAAGAGAAGCAACATGAAATTGCGTAACTCCCATCCGAGCATGCTGCCTTAACCACTTTTCAATGGCTTGGTTATAGTATGTTTCTAAAGGCTTGAAAACCGAAACATCTAGGGGTTGAAGCCGATGGTTCGTGTGGCCTGGTAATTGTAAAATAATTACGCCATTGTCTGGGGCCAAAACTATAGCATCATAATTTTTAGGATGGGTAGTATGACCGTCCAATACCAAAATAACTTTATTTTCCTTTGTAGGCTCAACCACTTCAATAATTTTTTTTATCCAAGTTACAAATAATAGCTCAGAGTTAATGTACAAACAGCCAGATGGTGCTCCAATGGTCAGTTCTGCTGACATTCGTTTTCTCTTAAATATAATCATTGGTGCGACAAATTGACCTGTGTCACTTGCGCAAACAACCATCGTAGTGTTGACACCTCTTTCTCCGTTGGCAATAGTACCAACTTGATGTTTGCCATTTTTGGCTAAAATTTTTTGATTACTTTTTTGGACTGTCGAGAATCCTGACTCGTCTACGTTATATATTTTTGTGGCATCTAATTTATTTTCATAGATGATTTTTTCAAGTTTATTAAAGAAATCTGTAAAATTTTTTTGTTAAATCCTCTGCAACGAGCTAATGACGTTAATTCTGGTTGCCTTAATGAAAGGTTTGGGTGGCGTTTCATAAAATTGTAGTACCACTTCTTCCCAGCCATACCCATTCTTTTACTAAAATTATGTTTTATAGAATTTTTTTCTGCGAATTGAAATGCTGCTCTTCTGGTGTCCTTAATGGTTAGACCAAAAAATATTTCCTCTAAAGCAAGAATATGTTTTTCCAGCCCTGCTTCCCTGCTTTAAAGCCCTTTTATTCGTTGCTGCTAGATGTCTCTTGAAAGTAGGCTTAGGAACTTCGTACATGGTACATATTTCATTTAGGCCTTATTTTCCTGTTTTATATTTCGCAATGGCTTCTTTCGTATTTCCCTCTGACAATATTTTCCTTTTTCCTTTCTGAGAGGTGGAATTCTAAAAAAAACGTCGTTTAAATTGTACCGGTACAAATTAAGATACACCTTGGTGGTCCACATTAGGCAACTAGACAAAATTGGAAACTTTTATTCACAATTCGTTAAGTTTTTTAGGTTATATTTTAAATTTGTATGAAAAGGTGCTAAATTAACTTTTAGACTTATATTAATCAAATCGTCCTAAATATCATAGATTTTGTTTCAAACATTAAGAAAATGTAGTCGAAACTTACTTGAAATAGGTATAAATTATTTAATCACTCTTCGAAACCGTTCCGGAACGACACTCTCTTTAACTACTAACCATGCTACTAACCTTCAAATACATAAAAGTACCTCATGACAATAAAAGATGTCGCTTAAGGTATAGTTTTCTTTAAAATTCGGGAATGGTTCAATTTAGGAGCTGGTACAATATAGCAGACTTTCCCCTACTAAATAATCTAGAAATTACGATGTTGTCAAATTCATTTCCCCGCGCGAATGAAAATGTTCGCACATCTCTACGAAGAGAGGTCAAGCAATACCATTTTCAGAAAGTGTTCGCAAATTGACCATTCGTAACTATGCGCATTCGCATAATTGCCAGGGGGTCGATTATTGAGATCGTTCGTTGGTTGAGCGTATACGTCCGTGATGTCATGAGCGTAGATTTCTGTAAACTTCAATTCCTAGATAACGAATCCATGGATTAATCGTTCCATATTGTCGCTCAATTATTCTATCGGCAACGAGTACTCTATATCATTCGCTCGTGGAGGTAAGCGTGTATTTCAGCTGTTTTGTTAGGGTTATGTGTGTAATATTTAATCGTTTTTTTGCAATGTCTATGAGCAATGTGTATAAAAATGAACGTACAAGATCTCTTGTCAGATAATATAATATAATATTGTGGATGAAGCTGAAATTTTAATTCAAGAAAGCTGATTTTGAATATAAATCCATGAAATGTGCAGCAAGTATATGTTCCACTTACATTCCTCCCTCCACCGCTCTATTCACTCTTTGTTTGCTCACGGGGTTGAGTTCAACATATTTGTAATGTAATTCCGCATAATTGTCATCGATATTTGTCTAGTGTGATTTGTGCAACGGCTACTCAGGTTAGAGAGCACCTCAGGTGTAGATTCTGAGACCAAACTAGTATAAATTCAGAGAGTAGTCTTACCGGTTCGCGGGTAATTCTACTTGAAATTCAATTAAGGTGAAATAAAGATAAACTATGTAAATTAGGAAAGGTAAGTGGGCGCCACTCTGAATAATACTAGTTTATTTGTTATTCACCTCTGCATTATAGCGACAAATCCTGGAAGATTGGAAGGGAAAAAAACTATATGAACAACGTTATGAAATTTACAAGTTGTATATTTTCAAAAAAAATTAAATAGCAAAAAAAATGACTAGTCGACATATGTTGTTGTTGGGGAGCAAGAACTATTGTACTTTCCTGTTGTAGTAAAGTTGTCGGAAAACTTGCAGTCCCGGATGAGGTATTCCAGGTAAAGTATTCCAGGTAAAGTGTCTCGGGTAAGTGTCCCAGGTAAGGTATTCCGGATAAAGTGCTCCAGGTTAAGTGCTCCAGGTAAAGTGCTGCAGGTAAAGTATTCCGGATAAAGTTTCGGGTCCCGGTAAAGTTTCGGGTCCTGGTAAAGTTTCGGGTCCTGGTAAAGTTTCGGGTCCTGGTAAAGTTTCGGGTCCTGGTAAAGTTTCGGGTCCTGGTAAAGTGCACTCAAATGAATGCACTTCTAAGATAAGATAATATAAGCCAGAAGGCTTCAATAGCACATGTATGCAGGAAAGAAAAGAACGAAACCCCTTTGCCACTTGTTTAAATACACTAAATCATGTGAACGACAACCGACTTACGTCTCATGTTCGTGTCACGCTCATACGCTTTGACCAGGAAAGGAATTTACCTTTCAGTAGTGAATTCTTGATTCATATTTGATTTATAATTGGTAGAAGAAGAAGAGACACGAAATCGAAGTGGGAATTTCAAGATGGGCGTGACTATTTTCCGACAGACGGGCCTCGATCATCGCGCATAGAAACGTTGATTTCGACTCTCGTCGACAGTAAATATATTCAGCCTTGAAACATTTCTCGGTGTTGGGCATGAGAAAGGACTGGCTATTCGCCGCCCATACGATAATTTATTAATTCAATCGAGGGAAGTAAAGTGAACGAAATTAACTTTACATTTGCTGAAGATTTTTCTTCCAATAATTGAGGATGGGAACACGTAAACTCGATTAAAATATTTTTCTGTTCAACATACATTGGATTATTTTTTTTTATTGTTTATATTGACCACAAAAAAATAACAGGATATTTAGAACGAGAACAAATCTGAAAAATCTTTCCATAACAAGTACAACGATGAAGCAGCACAGAACTATCAGAACCGACATTTTTTGATAAATTTAGCCTCGATGCCAAGTTTATTATTCTTTAGAAATGAGCGAAAACTTTAATTGGAACGAGAAGGTGAAGACATGCTCGAGAATCGACTTCGTTCGTACTATACCTTCGACTTCACACGTTCATGAATATATACGTTCAAGGAACGAACAATAAAATAGATCGTTACCCTTCAAATCTAATCTCATTTACCCATAAATGTACTCTATAATTATAAATAGACCAGGACAACTCTGTATTTGTAAGGAAGCATCGCCTAAACAATTCGAATGATGATAGTTACGCTTATAAACAACTTTATAATTCAAATACAAATCTTCCATTTATTGTAAGTAAATTATAACCAAACATTCTGAGGGGTTCGAAGGAAAATTTTACTGTGCAGCTCACCCGAAAGCTGCTAATTGCATATCTTTTTCAATTTATAAAATCGGTTCGCAGAAACCGAATGAGTTAAAACTATGCAACTAAAAACAAAAGTTTTGTCAGAAGCCAAGTAAATTCATTTGAACCCATACCTAAGTTTCTAACTACTCGAAAGTCAGCGCTGGCAGCGAGTAAAAACATGTGTAGTTGACTTGATGTGCAAGTTAAACAGATAGACGGATGGTTTCTGGTACAAAGAATGTTTCTATATTGTTTTAGGACACAGTTTCGACACTACGCTGAACGAAGAACTGCTAATATTATATAACAACGTTCTGTTCTGGCAGTTTGCTAATTGTTTGAATACCTCGTTAACCTTAAAAGTTTCACGTTCGAGGATAATATTATGTAAGTGATATATTTTGTAGTAATCACAATTTTTCGATTGAGAAGATTATTAAAATAGTGTGAGTGTTGGGTTAAATCTTTTGATTGTTAAACAGACTTCGATTACAAGCAGTATCTGAAATTACCACCGAAAGTAGTGTCGTAGTATTTGTTATAATTATATTACCCCTTGAAGTTTAATGTGTTCAAGGGAGTTGATAGTCTGTCTACATCATCAGGACGCCCGAACGCAGCTACTAGGGTCTGGGGTCGAATTCGACATTTGTCGATGAAAATTGTCGCACAACTTGAAATTGTGGTATTCTCAATTGGTTTCGTCTTCCAATTCGCATGAGACATATTTTGTCGAATAGCATAAGCTGGCAACACCGATTTAACGATTCTCAAATATGTTCTATGCCAATGTGACTTAGTTGTGGGGTCTATTCTCGAATGTCGAACAAAATGTGTCGAATTCGACATTTGTCGATGAAAATTGTCGCACAACTTGAAATTGTGGTTTTCTCAATTGGTTTCGTCTTCCAATTCGCATGAGACATATTTTGTCGAATAGCATGAGCTGGCAACACCGATTTAACGATTCTCAAATATGTTCTATGCCAATGTGACTTAGTTGTGGGGTCTATTCTCGAATGTCGAACAAAATGTGTCGAATTCGACATTTGTCGATGAAAATTGTCGCACAACTTGAAATTGTGGTATTCTCAATTGGTTTCGTCTTCCAATTCGCATGAGACATATTTTGTCGAATAGCATAAGCTGGCAACACCGATTTAACGATTCTCAAATTTGTTCTATGCCAATGTGACTTAGTTGTGGGGTCTATTCTCGAATGTCGAACAAAATGTGTCGAATTCGACATTTGTCGATGAAAATTGTCGCACAACTTGAAATTGTGGTATTCTCAATTGGTTTCGTCTTCCAATTCGCATGAGACATATTTTGTCGAATAGCATAAGCTGGCAACACCGATTTAACGATTCTCAAATATGTTCTATGCCAATGTGACTTAGTTGTGGGGTCTATTCTCGAATGTCGAACAAAATGTGTCGAATTCGACATTTGTCGATGAAAATTGTCGCACAACTTGAAATTGTGGTATTCTCAATTGGTTTCGTCTTCCAATTCGCATGAGACATATTTTGTCGAATAGCATGAGCTGGCAACACCGATTTAACGATTCTCAAATATGTTCTATGCCAATGTGACTTAGTTGTGGGGTCTATTCTCGAATGTCGAACAAAATGTGTCGAATTCGACATTTGTCGATGAAAATTGTCGCACAACTTGAAATTGTGGTATTCTCAATTGGTTTCGTCTTCCAATTCGCATGAGACATATTTTGTCGAATAGCATGAGCTGGCAACACCGATTTAACGATTCTCAAATATGTTCTATGCCAATGTGACTTAGTTGTGGGGTCTATTCTCGAATGTCGAACAAAATGTGTCGAATTCGACATTTGTCGATGAAAATTGTCGCACAACTTGAAATTGTGGTATTCTCAATTGGTTTCGTCTTCCAATTCGCATGAGACATATTTTGTCGAATAGCATAAGCTGGCAACACCGATTTAACGATTCTCAAATTTGTTCTATGCCAATGTGACTTAGTTGTGGGGTCTATTCTCGAATGTCGAACAAAATGTGTCGAATTCGACATTTGTCGATGAAAATTGTCGCACAACTTGAAATTGTGGTATTCTCAATTGGTTTCGTCTTCCAATTCGCATGAGACATATTTTGTCGAATAGCATAAGCTGGCAACACCGATTTAACGATTCTCAAATTTGTTCTATGCCAATGTGACTTAGTTGTGGGGTCTATTCTCGAATGTCGAACAAAATGTGTCGAATTCGACATTTGTCGATGAAAATTGTCGCACAACTTGAAATTGTGGTATTCTCAATTGGTTTCGTCTTCCAATTCGCATGAGACATATTTTGTCGAATAGCATAAGCTGGCAACACCGATTTAACGATTCTCAAATATGTTCTATGCCAATGTGACTTAGTTGTGGGGTCTATTCTCGAATGTCGAACAAAATATGTCGAATTCGACATTTGTCGATGAAAATTGTCGCACAACTTGAAATTGTGGTATTCTCAATTGGTTTCGTCTTCCAATTCGCATGAGACATATTTTGTCGAATAGCATGAGCTGGCAACACCGATTTAACGATTCTCAAATATGTTCTATGCCAATGTGACTTAGTTGTGGGGTCTATTCTCGAATGTCGAACAAAATGTGTCGAATTCGACATTTGTCGATGAAAATTGTCGCACAACTTGAAATTGTGGTATTCTCAATTGGTTTCGTCTTCCAATTCGCATGAGACATATTTTGTCGAATAGCATGAGCTGGCAACACCGATTTAACGATTCTCAAATATGTTCTATGCCAATGTGACTTAGTTGTGGGGTCTATTCTCGAATGTCGAACAAAATGTGTCGAATTCGACATTTGTCGATGAAAATTGTCGCACAACTTGAAATTGTGGTATTCTCAATTGGTTTCGTCTTCCAATTCGCATGAGATATATTTTGTCGAATAGCATAAGCTGGCAACACCGATTTAACGATTCTCAAATTTGTTCTATGCCAATGTGACTTAGTTGTGGGGTCTATTCTCGAATGTCGAACAAAATGTGTCGAATTCGACATTTGTCGATGAAAATTGTCGCACAACTTGAAATTGTGGTATTCTCAATTGGTTTCGTCTTCCAATTCGTATGAGACATATTTTGTCGAATAGCATGAGCTGGCAACACCGATTTAACGATTCTCAAATATGTTCTATGCCAATGTGACTTAGTTGTGGGGTCTATTCTCGAATGTCGAACAAAATGTGTCGAATTCGACATTTGTCGATGAAAATTGTCGCACAACTTGAAATTGTGGTATTCTCAATTGGTTTCGTCTTCCAATTCGCATGAGACATATTTTGTCGAATAGCATAAGCTGGCAACACCGATTTAACGATTCTCAAATTTGTTCTATGCCAATGTGACTTAGTTGTGGGGTCTATTCTCGAATGTCGAACAAAATGTGTCGAATTCGACATTTGTCGATGAAAATTGTCGCACAACTTGAAATTGTGGTATTCTCAATTGGTTTCGTCTTCCAATTCGCATGAGACATATTTTGTCGAATAGCATAAGCTGGCAACACCGATTTAACGATTCTCAAATTTGTTCTATGCCAATGTGACTTAGTTGTGGGGTCTATTCTCGAATGTCGAACAAAATGTGTCGAATTCGACATTTGTCGATGAAAATTGTCGCACAACTTGAAATTGTGGTATTCTCAATTGGTTTCGTCTTCCAATTCGCATGAGACATATTTTGTCGAATAGCATAAGCTGGCAACACCGATTTAACGATTCTCAAATTTGTTCTATGCCAATGTGACTTAGTTGTGGGGTCTATTCTCGAATGTCGAACAAAATGTGTCGAATTCGACATTTGTCGATGAAAATTGTCGCACAACTTGAAATTGTGGTATTCTCAATTGGTTTCGTCTTCCAATTCGCATGAGACATATTTTGTCGAATAGCATAAGCTGGCAACACCGATTTAACGATTCTCAAATATGTTCTATGCCAATGTGACTTAGTTGTGGGGTCTATTCTCGAATGTCGAACAAAATGTGTCGAATTCGACATTTGTCGATGAAAATTGTCGCACAACTTGAAATTGTGGTATTCTCAATTGGTTTCGTCTTCCAATTCGCATGAGACATATTTTGTCGAATAGCATGAGCTGGCAACACCGATTTAACGATTCTCAAATATGTTCTATGCCAATGTGACTTAGTTGTGGGGTCTATTCTCGAATGTCGAACAAAATGTGTCGAATTCGACATTTGTCGATGAAAATTGTCGCACAACTTGAAATTGTGGTATTCTCAATTGGTTTCGTCTTCCAATTCGCATGAGACATATTTTGTCGAATAGCATGAGCTGGCAACACCGATTTAACGATTCTCAAATATGTTCTATGCCAATGTGACTTAGTTGTGGGGTCTATTCTCGAATGTCGAACAAAATGTGTCGAATTCGACATTTGTCGATGAAAATTGTCGCACAACTTGAAATTGTGGTATTCTCAATTGGTTTCGTCTTCCAATTCGCATGAGACATATTTTGTCGAATAGCATAAGCTGGCAACACCGATTCAACGATTCTCAAATTTGTTCTATGCCAATGTGACTTAGTTGTGGGGTCTATTCTCGAATGTCGAACAAAATGTGTCGAATTCGACATTTGTCGATGAAAATTGTCGCACAACTTGAAATTGTGGTATTCTCAATTGGTTTCGTCTTCCAATTCGCATAAGACATATTTTGTCGAATAGCATAAGCTGGCAACACCGATTTAACGATTCTCAAATTTGTTCTATGCCAATGTGACTTAGTTGTGGGGTCTATTCTCGAATGTCGAACAAAATGTGTCGAATTCGACATTTGTCGATGAAAATTGTCGCACAACTTGAAATTGTGGTATTCTCAATTGGTTTCGTCTTCCAATTCGCATGAGACATATTTTGTCGAATAGCATAAGCTGGCAACACCGATTTAACGATTCTCAAATTTGTTCTATGCCAATGTGACTTAGTTGTGGGGTCTATTCTCGAATGTCGAACAAAATGTGTCGAATTCGACATTTGTCGATGAAAATTGTCGCACAACTTGAAATTGTGGTATTCTCAATTGGTTTCGTCTTCCAATTCGCATGAGACATATTTTGTCGAATAGCATAAGCTGGCAACACCGATTTAACGATTCTCAAATATGTTCTATGCCAATGTGACTTAGTTGTGGGGTCTATTCTCGAATGTCGAACAAAATGTGTCGAATTCGACATTTGTCGATGAAAATTGTCGCACAACTTGAAATTGTGGTATTCTCAATTGGTTTCGTCTTCCAATTCGCATGAGACATATTTTGTCGAATAGCATGAGCTGGCAACACCGATTTAACGATTCTCAAATATGTTCTATGCCAATGTGACTTAGTTGTGGGGTCTATTCTCGAATGTCGAACAAAATGTGTCGAATTCGACATTTGTCGATGAAAATTGTCGCACAACTTGAAATTGTGGTATTCTCAATTGGTTTCGTCTTCCAATTCGCATGAGACATATTTTGTCGAATAGCATGAGCTGGCAACACCGATTTAACGATTCTCAAATATGTTCTATGCCAATGTGACTTAGTTGTGGGGTCTATTCTCGAATGTCGAACAAAATGTGTCGAATTCGACATTTGTCGATGAAAATTGTCGCACAACTTGAAATTGTGGTATTCTCAATTGGTTTCGTCTTCCAATTCGCATGAGACATATTTTGTCGAATAGCATAAGCTGGCAACACCGATTTAACGATTCTCAAATTTGTTCTATGCCAATGTGACTTAGTTGTGGGGTCTATTCTCGAATGTCGAACAAAATGTGTCGAATTCGACATTTGTCGATGAAAATTGTCGCACAACTTGAAATTGTGGTATTCTCAATTGGTTTCGTCTTCCAATTCGCATGAGACATATTTTGTCGAATAGCATAAGCTGGCAATACCGATTTAACGATTCTCAAATTTGTTCTATGCCAATGTGACTTAGTTGTGGGGTCTATTCTCGAATGTCGAACAAAATGTGTCGAATTCGACATTTGTCGATGAAAATTGTCGCACAACTTGAAATTGTGGTATTCTCAATTGGTTTCGTCTTCCAATTCGCATGAGACATATTTTGTCGAATAGCATAAGCTGGCAACACCGATTTAACGATTCTCAAATATGTTCTATGCCAATGTGACTTAGTTGTGGGGTCTATTCTCGAATGTCGAACAAAATATGTCGAATTCGACATTTGTCGATGAAAATTGTCGCACAACTTGAAATTGTGGTATTCTCAATTGGTTTCGTCTTCCAATTCGCATGAGACATATTTTGTCGAATAGCATGAGCTGGCAACACCGATTTAACGATTCTCAAATATGTTCTATGCCAATGTGACTTAGTTGTGGGGTCTATTCTCGAATGTCGAACAAAATGTGTCGAATTCGACATTTGTCGATGAAAATTGTCGCACAACTTGAAATTGTGGTATTCTCAATTGGTTTCGTCTTCCAATTCGCATGAGACATATTTTGTCGAATAGCATGAGCTGGCAACACCGATTTAACGATTCTCAAATATGTTCTATGCCAATGTGACTTAGTTGTGGGGTCTATTCTCGAATGTCGAACAAAATGTGTCGAATTCGACATTTGTCGATGAAAATTGTCGCACAACTTGAAATTGTGGTATTCTCAATTGGTTTCGTCTTCCAATTCGCATGAGATATATTTTGTCGAATAGCATAAGCTGGCAACACCGATTTAACGATTCTCAAATTTGTTCTATGCCAATGTGACTTAGTTGTGGGGTCTATTCTCGAATGTCGAACAAAATGTGTCGAATTCGACATTTGTCGATGAAAATTGTCGCACAACTTGAAATTGTGGTATTCTCAATTGGTTTCGTCTTCCAATTCGTATGAGACATATTTTGTCGAATAGCATGAGCTGGCAACACCGATTTAACGATTCTCAAATATGTTCTATGCCAATGTGACTTAGTTGTGGGGTCTATTCTCGAATGTCGAACAAAATGTGTCGAATTCGACATTTGTCGATGAAAATTGTCGCACAACTTGAAATTGTGGTATTCTCAATTGGTTTCGTCTTCCAATTCGCATGAGACATATTTTGTCGAATAGCATAAGCTGGCAACACCGATTTAACGATTCTCAAATTTGTTCTATGCCAATGTGACTTAGTTGTGGGGTCTATTCTCGAATGTCGAACAAAATGTGTCGAATTCGACATTTGTCGATGAAAATTGTCGCACAACTTGAAATTGTGGTATTCTCAATTGGTTTCGTCTTCCAATTCGCATGAGACATATTTTGTCGAATAGCATAAGCTGGCAACACCGATTTAACGATTCTCAAATTTGTTCTATGCCAATGTGACTTAGTTGTGGGGTCTATTCTCGAATGTCGAACAAAATGTGTCGAATTCGACATTTGTCGATGAAAATTGTCGCACAACTTGAAATTGTGGTATTCTCAATTGGTTTCGTCTTCCAATTCGCATGAGACATATTTTGTCGAATAGCATAAGCTGGCAACACCGACTTAACGATTCTCAAATTTGTTCTATGCCAATGTGACTTAGTTGTGGGGTCTATTCTCGAATGTCGAACAAAATGTGTCGAATTCGACATTTGTCGATGAAAATTGTCGCACAACTTGAAATTGTGGTATTCTCAATTGGTTTCGTCTTCCAATTCGCATGAGACATATTTTGTCGAATAGCATAAGCTGGCAACACCGATTTAACGATTCTCAAATTTGTTCTATGCCAATGTGACTTAGTTGTGGGGTCTATTCTCGAATGTCGAACAAAATGTGTCGAATTCGACATTTGTCGATGAAAATTGTCGCACAACTTGAAATTGTGGTATTCTCAATTGGTTTCGTCTTCCAATTCGCATGAGACATATTTTGTCGAATAGCATAAGCTGGCAACACCGATTTAACGATTCTCAAATATGTTCTATGCCAATGTGACTTAGTTGTGGGGTCTATTCTCGAATGTCGAACAAAATGTGTCGAATTCGACATTTGTCGATGAAAATTGTCGCACAACTTGAAATTGTGGTATTCTCAATTGGTTTCGTCTTCCAATTCGCATGAGACATATTTTGTCGAATAGCATGAGCTGGCAACACCGATTTAACGATTCTCAAATATGTTCTATGCCAATGTGACATGTGTTGTGGGCGTACAGCGTACAACGTTGTGGGTTCTATTAAAGGTTAAATTTGCATTTGAGTGGTAGATTGGATTCTTATTTGTTTGTTCAGTTGTAGATATTGGTTAGGTTACTTTGAAATCTTTAAAGTATGGCAGTTTTTTACAAAGAAATAATTTTTAATGTCCTATGTTTATGTTCCTGAAGTATTATTTTTGTTTTCTATTTTTTTTAAGTTTATATCCTTTTAACAAGTTTTATTAATTATTTTTTCAAGTTTAATTGTTTTCAAGTTTTACTTTTAAAGTTTATGTTACTATTGAGTTAAAATAGTTAAATGATAGGTAAAAAATGCAGTATTATTTTTGTTTTCTGGTTTTTATTTCAATATTATATACTTGAAGCAAGTTTTGTTAATCTTTTTAAATTAGTTTGTTACGTTCATGTTTTTTTTTCTAGTTTTACTTTTAAAGTTTATGTTACTTTTGAGTTTAACGATAGGTTAAAAATGCAGTTTAGTTTCAACATATATAAAGTGATAAAAAAAATGAATGATCTCATTTTACATATTATTGTTTAATTATTAATAAGCCTCCTCTGTAGTCTCATACCCCGTTTCAGCAATGGGTTCCTCTGTGCATTTTCGTTTTGGTTTTGATCAATATGAGGAAGAAGCACCAAAATCCACTTCTTCTAACTCTTCATCTGGATTTAGTAGTAGTTCGACTGTATTTTGTTTACACATATTATGCAGAACTACGCAAGCATTTATAATCAATGATGCTTTGTTCGGTGAATAATGCAATGTTCTGTGCTTAAGTAAGCACCTGAATCCCATTTTCAGTAACCCTTTACATCTTTCTATTGTGCACCTTGCTTCATTAAATCTTATTTCTTCGTCAGTAATAGGGTCAGCCAATGGTGTAATGAGCCATGGGCGAAGAGGATATCCAGAATCACCTAAAAATAAAATAAAAGAATGAAATAAATCATAAGTGAGAGAAATGTTATTCTGGGTGTGTTTCATTTAAAATAACTAATGCTGAAGTCATCATTCAAAGGTTATTCACCCTGTATGATAAATCATTATTTTAAAAAATAGTAAATTAAAATCATTACATTATAGTTATTTTTACCTATAAGAAAATACCCCTCATTTCCTCTTTCGTGCAGTTGTTCCAAAAATTCCCTCACATTGCTGCTAGACAAATATAGGAATCAAGGTACTTCCAGGATATTTTGCATCATATTTATATGAATTATCTCCATATTTTCATCAAATATCTGAAATGTCGGTAATAGAATAATAATAATAATTTATCACCTACCTATAACTTACCAGCTGAACATTTATATAATGATACTGTTTTCGGTTTACGAAAATATGTTCAGGTGAAAATGGATCATTCTTTTTTGGAGGTACAATTGCCACATGGGTGCAATCAATACAACCCACAATTCCTGGCATTCCAAAAATGTTGTAAAATCTAAAACTAACTGAATTAGGTCCAAATCCAATTTTTTAATTATTATTAAAAAAACCTGTTTTTTAAACCATTAAGCTTATTCATATTTCTGGGAAATTTTACAAATCTTACAAGAATCTCTGGAGCTTTGAGAGCTAATGTTATTTCACTAACACATCTGCTCACTGAGCTAAGCAAAAATTTTATTATCTCCTACACTACCCTGGTAAGATCCTGTTGCATAGAAATGCAGTGCCACAAGAACCTAGAGAACAGAATAAAAAGTTATTAGAAAATAGTGTATAAGATACATAGTTATAGTCTATCTATACGAAGTCAATAATGTTGTGTTGTATACAATGACATAGAAAAGTATCATGCTTACCTCTTCTTCAAGTGATAGTGCAGAAGAACGATGTCCCTGCTGTACTACAAATGGTTCCAAAAGAACAATTAACTCACGCACTAATTATTTACTTAACTTAAATGTTTTTATGAATTTCTAGTGGGATAATAATCTGAAAGCATGTAGCATGTAAGAAAAACGAAAACAGTGACATTTGAACTGGCGACCTTCTCTGTGACATTTCAATGTCATTATTTATTTTTGACAGTACTTACCTATGAAACATATAATAAATATTTTTAGTTTTTAAATATTGAGAAAAACGAATACAACTGAAACAGTCGACGGAAAAGCTTTGTAACTAACACGAGTATTGAAAGGGCAATTAACAATCTCGAACATTAACGCACTCGCTCTGCTCGTGCGTTAAATTATCTCGATTGTTAATGGCCCTCATTAATACACTTGTTGGTTAAATAACTATTAAGCTATGACGTCTATTGATCACGCTTTATTAAAATATGACAATTTTTTACGGGTAACTGTAATTAAGTAAATAATTACTTCTGTCTTTAAGTATCGTGATTGCACTCAATTGGCTTATAGTGTATAAATATGGATTTATAAGGAAAATACACATGGGAACGTTCAAATTGGATAAAAGTGCTGTATGAGAATTACCCAATAAATGTCAGAGGATTCCACAGATTCCTTTTGATCAACTTATAAACTACAAGTTAATTAAAACTTGCAAGGAGTAGAGGTCAGTACTAGTTCATAGGCGCCGAGCCTCGACTGAGAATCCCTGCAAATCTGACAAAGATAACTATTCCGGATCAGATAGACCATAAAACAAGGGCTCACTGAATTATGATACCAGACTTGAGGCAAAGGACCTTCAAACCTCAAAGCAGAGGAATTACTAAATATGGAGAGGGAGGATCAAAGCTGTAACTGGAATCTTTACTGGAGACTGCAGGCTAAGCTATCATCTGGGCAGAATAAGGCTGGTAGAAAACACGGAGTGTCGTCTCTGTCTAGAAGGAGATGAATCCGCGGAACACATTCTGTTCTACTGACCCTAGGAGCTGCGTTCGTTTGCCCAGAGGATGTATTGTAGTGGGAAAGTTGGGAAAATTACGTCTATGAAGTTAGCACAGCCAAATGAGCACAATCGATTTTAATTAGCACAACGATTTAGTGCTTTTTTTGTGCTAATTATTTGCGCAATTTTTAATTTTTGTGCTCTTACCATTTCGTTAAAATCGATGGCTGTGTCAGCTTCAAAAGAAGCTAGCACAGCCATATAGAAAAATTATTTATTTTGATTTTTTCTGGCACATCGAGTTGGTGCTAATTATGTGCTTTCAGAATATGCCATAGAAAAAAATTTCGGATCACGATTGGTCAAAAAACCACCCCCAGCCCGACGAGGCGCAAGAATAAAATCCTCGAAATTCTCAGCACAATCGAACTTGAATAGTCGAATTTAAATGCATTAATAATGGACTTTCAAAATACTTTAGTTAGAGTTTTATTGCTCGGGGTGGTTTTTTGCCATAAAGGGTTGAGCAACAAAAACTCTACATAGTTATTTCGATTATTCAAGTTCGATTGTGCTGAGAATTTCGAGGACTTTGCTCTTGCGCCTTGTCGGGCTGGGGGTGGTTTTTTACCAGAAAGGGTTGAGCAATAAAACTCTACATAAGTATTTTGAAAGCCCATTATTAATGCGTCAGAAATCGATTATTCAAGTTCGATTGTGCTGAGAATTTCGAGGACTTTATTCTTGCGCCTTGTCGGACTGGGGGTGGTTTTTTACCAGAAGGGGTTGAGCAACAAAAACTCTACATAAGCATTTTGAAAGCCCATTATTAATGCGTCAGAAATCGATTATTCAAGTTCGATTGTGCTGAGAATTTCGAGGACTTTGCTCTTGCGCCTTGTCGGGCTGGGGGTGGTTTTTCACCAGAAAGCGTTGAGCAATAAAACTCCACATAAGTATTTTGAAAGCCCATTATTAATGCGTCAGAAATCGATTATTCAAGTTCGATTGTGCTGAGAATTTCGAGGACTTTATTCTTGCGCCTTGTCGGGCTGGGGGTGGTTTTTTACCAGAAGGGGTTGAGCAACAAAAACTATACATAGGTATTTTGAAAGCCCATTATTAATGCGTCAGAAATCGATTATTCAAGTTCGATTGTGCTGAGAATTTCGAGGACTTTGCTCTTGCGCCTTGTCGGGCTGGGGGTGGTTTTTTACCAGAAAGGGTTGAGCAATAAAACTCTACATAAGTATTTTGAAAGCCCATTATTAATGCGTCAGAAATCGATTATTCAAGTTCGATTGTGCTGAGAATTTCGAGGACTTTGCTCTTGCGCCTTGTCGGGCTGGGGGTGGTTTTTCACCAGAAAGCGTTGAGCAATAAAACTCCACATAAGTATTTTGAAAGCCCATTATTAATGCGTCAGAAATCGATTATTCAAGTTCGATTGTGCTGAGAATTTCGAGGACTTTATTCTTGCGCCTTGTCGGGCTGGGGGTGGTTTTTTACCAGAAGGGGTTGAGCAACAAAAACTATACATAGGTATTTTGAAAGCCCATTATTAATGCGTCAGAAATCGATTATTCAAGTTCGATTGTGCTGAGAATTTCGAGGACTTTGCTCTTGCGCCTTGTCGGGCTGGGGGTGGTTTTTTACCAGAAAGGGTTGAGCAATAAAACTCTACATAAGTATTTTGAAAGCCCATTATTAATGCGTCAGAAATCGATTATTCAAGTTCGATTGTGCTGAGAATTTCGAGGACTTTATTCTTGCGCCTTGTCGGGCTGGGGGTGGTTTTTTACCAGAAGGGATTGAGCAACAAAAACTATACATAGGTATTTTGAAAGCCCATTATTAATGCGTCAGAAATCGATTATTCAAGTTCGATTGTGCTGAGAATTTCGAGGACTTTACTCTTGCGCCTTGTCGGGCTGGGGGTGGTTTTTTACCAGAAAGGGTTGAGCAATAAAACTCTACATAAGTATTTTGAAAGCCCATTATTAATGCATTTAAAATCGACTATTCATGTTCGATTGTGCTGAGAATTTCGAGGACTTTATTCTTGCGCCTCGTCGGGCTGGGGGTGGTTTTTTTACCAATCGTGATCCGAAATTTTTTTCTATGGCATACTCTGAAAGCACATAATTAGCACTAAATCGATGTGCCAGAAAAAATCAAAATAAATAATTTTTCATATATGGCTGTGCTAGCTTCTTTTGAAGCTGACACAGCCATCGATTTTAACGAAATGGTAAGAGCACAAAAATTAAAAATTGCGCAAATAATTAGCACAAAAAAAGCACTAAATCGTTGTGCTAATTAAAATCGATTGTGCTCATTTGGCTGTGCTAACTTTATAGACGTGGGAAAATTGAACTTAAAGGGGGTAATCTAATTTGGATTGAGGCACAATAGATATGATTGTCTCAGTGCACGGTTCTAAAAAGATCACTCACAGAAACCAAAAAAATTATATTCTTGTGTTACAAAGTGAAAATAATATTTATGGATGGATACGAGCAACTAAAACGTAATGAATTTCCAATTATATTACCTTCTTCTATACTTTCCGAATTCTCTTGCAAACTTTTATTTGAAAGTAAAAATGTGCGTGCCTCAAAAACATAATCTCAATGCTCGTGTCGCAAATTGTATATATGTTTTTTTTCCTGTTTCAATAAAAGCACACAGTTCCGATAGAGTGAATTTGTGAGCAATTCAACTTTCAAGAAGCAGACGAAAACTTTTATATAAGTTTCGTACGCATATTTTCATATTGATATTTTCGATTTGAAAGAAATAATTCTAATAACTTCCAGGTTGTTTGATGTGGCCCATTTCAGATTCGGGATATTTGAACGTTTAATCAATTAGGATTTATTTTTATAATAATAAAATATATTTTTTTGTATTTAATACTGACGATTTTGGTTTCTTTATTTTATATTTAAATTAATAAACTACAGTTATAGATTGAATTTACTGATTGGGTTGATTAAAGGCACTGAAGTCTCTGCTTGGCCAGGATCTATCCTCGGCCAAGACATTGTTAAGAAGCTAATCCTTTTGACATTTGACAAAATTGGTCCAAAGCGTCAACATCCTTCTCATTGTGACCTTATCAGCACACTGTTCGCACAAAATAGACTGGTACTTGCTTGTGGTGTGCTGATACTTTGCCGACGTCGTACACTCACTTATCAGCACATTTCGGTTAGTACAGTACAATACAATATCTCTGACAATATAAAGTGAAGCCTATAGTCGGGAATCGCGGCGGTGCTGATCCCGTGTCGATTCGTTTAGTGAACCCATACACAACCGTCAAGTTGACCACACGACGGTGCTGTGACGATGCTTGTCAGGTGCTGTGCTGTTAAGTGAGTTTCGGCCTTTAACATGCATCAATTTATTCAGTTAAACTAAAAAATCATTGAAGCATTGTGCACTTAAAATTACCTTTCGTTCCCCTTTTTCAACGTTCTTTCGGTGTACTTTTCTTCTGTCCTTACCGTAAACATAGTGTCGAAGAATCAATGAAGCCCTGAATTAGATAAATAGGGATGGTGCGAAGTAGTCTAGAAGTTTGTTTTACGGCAACCGTAGAAGAAGACGAATTCGATTCTTCCACGGAAGTTTTAATGTAAGTTCTACTTGTACGTTGTTTGAAGCGAATGTTTGTGTTACTTATCCTGTTTGTAGTCTACAAAGGCGCTCGGGAATCGGTGTTGTGTTTGTGTTGATGAATACTTCGTCTTTCGGAGAGCGGAAGTTTCTGTATTGACATAATCCCAATATCCGTCCTTCACAAATGAGAAGGCGATACATCAATCGTGGTTCAATTGTTATGTATATTAAGTTCTCGATGACTAGTCTTATGAATATATTTTATGTCTTTTCAGGTGAGTTGCTCCATAATATTTTGAAGCCCTCCAATAGATTTTCAAACTCTGAGATCTCGTTTTCCAATTAAAACTGTAAGTATATATCTCTCCCATCTAGATGACACATTATACGCATGCGAATGCTAAATGTCACTTAATACAAAGCCACTAATAAGTTATTAGATTTTCGCAGTGTTGCCATGTACGCAATGCGTTAAGTGGTTCTTTACTAAGTTATGCGGTGAAGCAACAAAATAATTAAGTTGAGTGCAACTTACCAAACCTGTCCAAACAGGCATTAATAATATGAGTCTTGGCTGAAAATTTTAGATCAATTCAGTGGTGCCAAAGTTTATTGTATATTTTTGGTCGGTCAATTCAAATTTAACAAATTTGGAAAATTATTATTCCTTGATTTTCCTAGTATCTCTAAGAACATGAAAATCTGTTGGAAATTGAATTTATTCAAGTTACTTACGTATTTTTAAGAAGTTGATTGAATTTCTACTTTTTAAAAAAACAAACCACGTTGTATTCACTTTGATTGAATGAATTTGTTTCGGAAGAGTTTCTAACTTATTTAAAGCATCAATGTGAAATATTGGATCTGAAGAGACGTTCCAGTTAAAAGTGAAATACAAACGGAAAGCAGAGAAAGTTGGGAGGTTTTGAATAAATTAGCTCATTATTTGAATTATTACTTTCTATAAATCTAACGAGAAATATGAGAATCTTGGTAATAGAAATCAAATGTAGATGAAATTACAAACGAATGAAATTCATCGCAGCATATCACGGCATCTAAATATAAATAAAGTTAATAAACGAATTGGTATAAATTGTAAAAAGCGCAGATACTATTACGAATTGGAAAAATATGGTCGATAATTGTACCTTGATTTAATTTTATATTCCATCTTTTCTCTCACGTAATCTGAAGCTAATTGTGCAATCAATCTGAATTCCTTGTTGTTATACTTCGTTCCAAGATATTTCGTTTTGACTTATGCCAACATGATTGATTTAAGATCAAAACCCACAGTAGGTAGTCGTTAATCCGATAACAATAGCACAGTATCGAAAAGCGAAAAGATAATGCCTAATAGTATGATTATTTTACAACTGAAATGTTTGGCTGGTAAAAAAATATTTGAGACTAATTTTTTAATTTATTTAATTATTCTATTATTTATTTGTGCTTCGGAAGATATATTTTCCGAATTTTTATTTTTCAAGTTAAAAGTATTTTTCACGATAAATGGTTGACCACCTTATCTATAAATATGTTTTTTATCCGATGGTGTCAAAAAATGACGTTTTATGGTTTAGATATTTGGACGAAAAGGTAACCTTTTCAGTAAGGTATTAAATAATTCATTGTAACTGTTTATTTTAATCTTATTTATTTACAATATTTATATTAATTGTGCACTTAGAACAATTTAGAACAAGAACCGGGTGATGTGATCTTGAATTTGGAGACGTGTTATTATAACAAAGATAAATGTATTTAAAACAATCTACCGTCCAATATTAATATTCGGGTGTGAAACTTGGGTATTAACAAAAAGACAAAAGAGTAAAATACAAGCAGTTGAGATGAAGTATCTTGGACGAGTTAAAGGAGACAAAGAAAGATACATTAAGAAATACGAAAATAAGAGAAGAACTTGACATTTATTGAAAAGAAGCAATTGAGCTGGTGGTGACATTTACACATAATGAAAGACACAAGACCAATTAAAAAAGTATGGCAATCAAAAATACAATGAAGAACGAAAAAGGGAAGACCAAAACAAACATGGGATTGTGTTATGGTAATCACACTGCAAGAAAAAGGTAATACATGGACAGAGGCAAAAACAATGACAAGAGATAGAAAGCACTGGGCTAAATTTGTACATGAATAAAACTGTATCTGGACGGACAAAGCATCGATCAAAAAATAGATATATGTCTTAAACATAATGCAATGTGCTTGAAATAAGTGTAAAAGTATACCCTACACCATATACTAGGTATGGTAATTGGGTTTTTGATAATATATTCTATTGCCTTGTTAACTAAATGAAATAACTATTTTCAAACTAAAAATTACCTCAGATTCCTGATAAAGTCGATATATCAGAAGTGTCAAATCTGTTTTTGGAATTCCGCTGTATTTGTCGGTTTTGGTATGATTACCTATATATAAAATCGCCCACAAAGCGTAATGGAACGTTGAAAATCGTAATTTTTCAACAAGAGAATTTCTCATTAAAGGAAAATTCCGGACTATTAGGATCCAAAACCAAAGACTATAAAGGAAAATTGATCGAACGCAAGAAGGAAATAGCAACTTCAAAGTTTCTTTGTTACGTTTGACGCGCTGTCGAAATCTAGCATGGCTTTCCAATGCTTTCCGTTTTAGTTGAGAGGCTAAAAGAATTCAAAGTGCACGTCATTCAGTTCAGTAAATGGTGCTAAATATAAATTATAACACACGAATATCAACATCACTCATCACAAATAAGTAAAATGTTATCTCTAAATTTGCCCATATTAAATCCAGAAAAGTTTATTTATTTATTTATACCCTAAATTTGAGAACCTAAACCTCTTGACAGAATTTGCTGCAGGCCCCTCGCTGGCTTAATTTGGCACTGACGGGTAGCCACAAAGAAGGTAAAAAATTCAGTAACCAATAAATTCAGAAGTTAATTGCTTTATTGTAAATCTATGTACTGCTTCTTATCAAAAATTATGTAGTTTGATGATCCTATTATCATGTGGCATTATTATATTATGCAGTAAATTAATATAAAATCTATAGAAGCATTTAAAAAATATAAGTACAATTTTCTAGTCCAAACCTGATCAAACGACATCTACCAAACGTGTTAACGCTCTACAGCCTCGAGATTAACAATTCCGCTTTCGTTTAAATCATCAATCAACTCATCGATAATTATGTTAAAATGTACTCCGGAACCCGGAAAGTGGGTATACCGAACTAAGTACATACGTGCAACATATTAAGTAGAAAATGTTATACAGAAGCGAGAAAAAAAAACGTACTAACATTATAAGTGAACTGGAAATTTGATTAAAGTGTTTTAACACGTTGAGTGCCACAATCGTGGTTCAATGGCCAAACATGCTTTTTTTATGAATTTGGTAATATTAGTTGTTTATGATACAAGTGCGTGAAGTGATACTTTTTCGCAACGAGTGCGCAAAAGTACTTCACGCATGAGTATCATACAATATTTTATCTACGACCACATTAAAAAATATTTTTTCCAATTTTGATTGATAAAACACTGATTGTTAAGCTAAATAAACATGGAAGAAGAAACCGATTGCACTCCTCTGCAAATTGCAGAAATTGCGTGCAATGTAACTCAAAACCTGCTTCCGGAAAAGTCAAGAAAAATATACACGAAGTCATATGGCGATTTTTTGGATTGGTGTAACCCTAAAAAAATCAAAAAATACACGGAAAATGTTCGTATTGCATATTTCTCGGAAAAGTAGAGCAAATGTCAATGGAAATCATCAACGTTATGATCCAATTATTCAATGTTGAAAACTACCATAAATTTAAATGTAAAAATTGATATAAGTAAATTTCATAAACTTATTACCTTCATATAATATACAAATAAAAAAATGTGTGAGCCGTCACGGGACGCCTGGCAGATGTGAAACATCGAAATTGTTTTGTATAAGTTATATATATTACTATATTTATATATTAGACCATTTTTGACAATTTTTCAAAAATTTTGTCCATTTTTCAAAAATTTTTACAATTTCCAACTATTATTGACCATTTTTTCAGAATTTTAACAATTATTGACTATTTTTGACCATTTTTTAAAATATTTAACAATTGTTGACAGTTTTTGACCATTTTTGACAGGTTCTGACAATTAATGACCATTTTTGACAATTTTTCAAAAATTTAAACAATTTTTCACCAATTTTCAAAAATTTTACAATTATTGACCATTTTTTCAAAAATTTTGACCATTTTTTCAAACTTCAACGATTATTGACCATTTTCGACAATTATTGACCAATTTTGACATTATTGCTCATTTTTGACAATTTTTCAAAAATTATGACCATTTTAGACCATTCTCCCAAATTTCAACAATTATTGACCATTTTTGACAGTATCTGACAATTATTGACCATTTTTGACAATTTTTTCAAGATTTTGACAATTTTTAACAATTATTGACCATTTTTGACAGTTTTTTATAATTATTGACCATTTTTTCAAAATTTTGACAATTTTCGACCGTTTTTCAAAATTTTTACAATTATTGACCATTTTTGACAGTTTCTGACAATTATTGACCATTTTTGACAATTTTTCAAAAATTTTGACAATTTTCAACAATTATTGACCATTCTTGACAGTTTTTTTATAATTATTGTCCATTTTTTCAAAATTTTGACAATTTTCGACCGTTTTTCAAAATTTTTACAATTATTGACCATTTTTGACAGTTTCTGACAATTATTGACAATTTTTTAAAAATTTTGACATTTATTGTACGTTTTTCAAAATATTTAACAATTTTTGACCATTTTTTACAGTTTCTGAAGATTATTGACCATTTTTGACAATTTTTCAAAATTTTTACAATTATCGACTATTTTTGACAGGTTCTGACAATTATTGAGCATTTTTATCAATTTTTAACAATTGTTTATCATATTTGACAGTTTTTTATAATTATTGACCGTTTTTGACAATTTTTCAAAAATTTTGACAATCATTGACCATTTTTTTAAATATTTAGCAATTTTTGACTTTTCTTTTCTTCTAGTATGTAGGTGTAAGTGAGTAATTTTTTTTTTCTTTCTTCTGTATATATTATTATTTCTTTTCCTGATGCAACTGGCTGAATGTCGTGAGTCCAAGCCAAAAAAAAAAACAATTTTTGACCATTTTTCAAAATTTTAACAATTTTTGATGATTTTTGACGATTTTTGATTGATTTTGACAATTATTGACCGTCTTTGACAATTATTGACCATTTTTGACAATTTGTCAAAAATTTTAACCATTTTTGACAATTTTTGTTTCACATCAAAAATAGTGTTATAATGATTATCCCATTTAAAAAGCATTATTCTCTTTCGCACTCTTTTGGGTGTTATAATGAAACGCATTATTCTTTTTCGCACGCTTCAGACGTATGTATAAAATGTAATTTCACGTATTTACATGAGTTTGTAAATGCTTCCTTTTAATGGTGGTCGTAGTTAAAATATTATTTTGGAGTTAAAATGCAACAAAACTAATGTATGAAAAATGTAGATGGTTTTGAAAATGTATCCATGTTGGATACACGTTGCCAATATATCACTTTTGGACATTATACCCATGTGTATCTAACGCAGATACACTGACGGAACATTGGCAACAATGCAGATCCTTTTGCCCTCCAAAATATTAGTTGTGAAAGAAGTAGTCACTAAAAAACTTCAAAAGAATGAAGTTGTAGCCGCCAAAAACGACACAGGTGTCGTTATTCTAAAATGTCAGGATAAGAGAGACGTGTTAGTGCTTAGTGAAAAACACACAGACAATCTAACTAGTTGCTGTTCGACAAAAAGGTGGTGAAGTTCAAAAACCGAAAACTATTGCTGAATACAATAAATGTAAGACATTTATTGATATTTCGGACCAGATGAAGGCAAATGGAACGTCTCTGAGAGGAGGCCGAAAATTAGCAATAGAATTGCTAGCGGGTACTGCAGTGGTAAATGCCTACATATTATACCAAGAAGTTGCCAATGAAAAAATGTCGATCACATAATTCAAAGAAATTCTTATAAAAGAAATGTTACGTATTCCACCTACTGAAGCAAATCCTCAAGCTGCTAATCAAACTCCTGCACAACATTATTGAGAAGAAAGACAAGGTTCTGGTAGAAAAAGAGGTCGGTATGTCAATTGAAAAGAAATAAATTGAAAATAAAAAGTGAGGAGCGAGGTAGGAAGTAAATTAGCGACTTCACAGGCGACGCAACGTAAATTTATTGCTTACCTTGTTTTTTTGATGTTCACAATTGTTTTATTGCTTGAAATATTACTGCTAACTTAGGAATACGTGTACGTTTTTAGTTTATATTATTATATCACAGTTTTTATCCTTTTGCAATGCACTACTTTATAATAAAGCTATTTTTTATATGTACTTATATAAGTTTGCACTTATTTTTAAATCTCTCTGGATAAAAAAAATCAGAAATGAAATCTGCAGGCCAAACGGTTTCTGGATACCCCAGGCCACCATACAAAAGCTCCCATAAGAATAAGTGCAAAACCTGCATCCAACGCGGATACATACGGCTAGAAATATAAAAACCGGTTTGTATCCGTAGTGAATACTTGTGGCCCCAGAAACATTGTGCCTCATGTATCCATGTTGGATACATACGGCATTCAACGTGTTAAGAAGCAAAACGTTCAAGCTTAGTAGAAAGAATAGGAAAAATTGTTTACATAACTTTTAACCAGAGCCAAACAATGCCGAAGTACAAAAGTTACACGAGTGACAACCCATTTAAACGAGTTCTTATTAACATCATAAATTTCAAATAGACAAACAGAAATTGTGTTTTAACGAAGTTTAAACATTAAATTTGCATAAAATTCATCGTAACATGAGATGAATTATTCCCCCTGGAATATCTCAAGATCAGTCATAAATCTAACAGCACTAAAATATTCTAATAAGCAGGTGGACTGAATGATCGACATCATCACGATCTAATCGAATTAAATACCGATAAAAATCGTTAAATTAGTGTCTTTCTGTCACTCTGGGCTGTTCATCAATATCAAATACTAACTAACCAAGTTAGACACAATCAACTATGCAACAAAGTGAATAAAAATAAGATGGTGTCATTTAAAAAACATTTTTGATAACATTTTTGATCTTGAACTTTTCATCATTTTTTTAACAACCCTGTAGACAAAAAAGAAGTTTTCGACCTGTCACTAATTACCTTGATCGTCCTACTATTCAACCTGACAAGATGTTTTTTATTTGGTATTGAGAATGTTCACACAAAATTTTCAATATGAAGGTCTGCATCTGTCAATTTTTTATTAGAAAACTTAATATCTCGATAAGCATAAATTTTAGATATAGGATATTCTACAATAAAATTTAATGTGGACTCCGAGAAGTAAATAATATACAGGGTGTTACATTTAAAATAACAAAGAAGACGTTCACTTTCGGTATAAACCGGTACTGACATCTATGTCAAAATATTTTCCATAAATTCGCCATAACTTGTTATCCATACATGCCAATTTTCATACAAATCGTGTGGTAGTCTCCAATATACACTGCGTTCATTTGAAAAGGACCCACCCTTAATATTTCAAAAATGGGACATATTAGAAAGAAATGCCGAAACACGTCAACTTTTAACTTGAGGGGGATACTTTTTGGCGCTAATGCCATAAACGTCAGATTCACCCCCTCCCTTCTGGAGACACCCCTTACATTTTTTCAAATGGCATTAGGTATCAAGTCATACCTCATTTAAAAGGTCTGGTAAATCTTTATTCAATCATGTTGTTTTGCCTTTCCATTGTTATTTAATCGTTGTTTAAAATTGGCTCTTTTTCAACTTTTCGTATGCCTCCGTACTGTGTTATGATGGAAAGACTCTTTGAAGAATAAAAAATTCACAAATAGTAAAAAGACAACTGTTAACAAGAAAAAAACTGCTACTTAATCATGTGTGCAAAGTGACCACCGTTAACATTCAGGCAATAAAAGTTGAAAAAGAGCCAATTTTAAACAACGATTAAATAACAATTGAAGGTTGGCATCAAAGGCAAAACAAAATGATTGAATAGATATTTACCAGACCTTTTAAATGAGGTGTGACTTGATACCTAATGCCATTTGAAAAAATGTAAGGGGTGTCTCCAGTAGGGAGGGGGTGAATCTGACATTTATGACATTAGCGCCAAAAAGTGTCCCCCTCAAGTTAAAAGTTGACGTGTTTCGGCATTTCTTTCTAATATGTCCCATTTTTGAAATATTAAGGGTGGGTCCTTTTCAAATGAACACAGTGTATAGATAGCTCGTCGTGAAACAGCCTCGTATTGTGGACATAAACAAAATTTCACAAGGACTACTTAATCGCAATTAACCAATAATTCAAAGAAATACAAGTACACACAAGTAGACAAGTAGACACCTGAGTATCTTACTATCTGACGTCACGAACAAAGCAGCTTGAAATAAATATTTACTAAGCTAATGCTATGGGCCATTTATTTCATTCACTTCCAGCTACTTTCATTTTGATGGTAAATAATGAATCTTGTATAAATTCAATTCATATTTTAGGAGGTAGGACACGACTATGAAAATCATTTTGAATAAGTATAAATTCATAAATGGGAATTCCTTTGAATCCTATTCCAAACAAATAAATTATGTTTCAAGAACATTACGTTAACTCTCGGTGATCTACTTTGTTTCAAATGTAGATTTCGGAGTATTATTATTATAGTTTATATTCAAAGTACCAAGATTAATTCTTCCAAGATAACTGATACATACAGAATACGCGAATTGTGTAGATATATTCGACTCATTTCCAGATGCTTTGTCTTCTTGTCACTTCCACATTTCATTCAGCACCTACTGATTAAACCTATAATAACTAGCGTTACAGGGTGATAATAAGGTTGCTATTATCATTACAAGATATGCGAAGATTAACCACATCGATCACTCTACAGCCCACATTTATTGCAATTGAATTAAAAGATTGTTAATGATTGCGTGAACAGGTTTTTTTTTAAGTAAAATGAAACTATTAACTTCACAAAACTACTACCCTCTATCATATTTAAGGGTATGTTGCATGGAAGTTGAGTTAACGCAAATAGAGAACAGTACAGGCCGTCATCACCAAAGAATACACCAGCTAACAAAAAGCGAAGCCCGACGCATTTTCTTTGATGTTCTGGTAACCAAAATTTTTGACCTTGAGAGACCTTCGTTGACAGATACGCTGAGAAAATGATGAAATTTTCAAATATCGGCGATATAATTGGTAGACAAAGTGAAGTGTGACAAGTATCTTATTATAAAAATGGAGATTTTCAGACATGCGCATACAAAAAATGATCGGAAGCTTCGCTTCTTGCTAAGTGGTGTATTCTTTGTCATCACCGAAAACGTCCGGTTGCTTGGCAACTGATCACATGTTTAAGTCTCAGAGGCGTCCAGCAAACATCGTGTCAGGCGAAAGCTTATTCTTGTTTCGTTTGTTGTTGAGTGACGGTTTGTTCCTATGTAAATGAAGAGCCTTTATGTGTTATTCTACGTTTAATAATTTTGAGGTGGTCTGGGATATATAAACTTCAATGTCCAGAATGTAATACTGTCTATATTGGTCAAACTACTCGAAATTTTGAAATTAGATACAATGAACACTTACGAGCGTACAGATTAAAACAGCCATATAAATCCCATTATGCAAAACATTTACTTGGCACCAAACATTCATCAACACCTAACTCAGAACTAGAAGTACTACATATTTCTGATAAGAAACAAAAACTAGATTTACTTGAAGAATTATGAATTAGAAGATACCTAAGAGACCCACAATATGAAGTTCTCAATGAACAGATAAATCTAGGGAGCTCTCAGAAATTTCATAATTATATATAGAGGGTTGGGATAAAGTATGGAACCAAGTAAATATCTTTTAAACGAAAAGAACGATATTTATGAAAATTTGCAGGTAAGTACAATGGAACAAAATGCATCTGATGTACATTTTTTTGTTGATAATATACTTCCGGTTTGATTGGAAATGCCATCAACTTCTTTAATTTAAATGGGACACCCTATATATTTTTACAGATTTTGAAAGAGCTTGTTATTTTGAATTCATACATACTGAGTTTAGTGTAAAAAAAATTGTAAAAACGAGGAATATAGCACTTTAATCAACCTCCTATGAGTTTTTTGCATTAGAGCAAAAAACTATTTAGATAAACTAATTGATGCTGTTTGTACGCATAGTAATAAATAAACGAGTACTGTTTAGTACGTCTTTTGTTCTCAAAGTGTCAAATTCTAATTGACGGAAATAAATTTTAGAATTTGGAATGGTTCAATTAAGTGAAAAAGAGCGTATTGAAATTTTAATGATGATCGGTTATGGTGATCGTGTTAGAACTCATGAAGAAGTGTGTCATATTTTTAATAATTTGCATCCGGAGAGAAATCCCACATCACGCTCAACAGTAACTAAAACATTACAACGTTTTAATACAACTGGGATGGGATATCTATTTTGATGTCTGTATTAATATTCTGATCCCCTATAATTAGTATCTTTGTTTTATTTGTATTTATTCTCATGTCCTCTTCTTCAATAGATTCTTTCTAGATGTTTATGTTTTCTTGTAATTCTTTATCGCTTCCTGCTATTAGTACTACATCATCTGCAAAAACTCCCTCCGCTATTTCTACTCTCTCTAAATGTCTGTGTCCAATGAACATTTTCTTGGTGTTATGTTCGCTTTCTTTCATAATGGTGTCCATATGTACATTTAATAAAGTCAGGCTTAGTCATCCTCCTTGTCTCAATCCTACGCTAGTTCTAAATTCTTCTGACTTTAGGTTGTAACGCATTATGAAATTCTTGTGGGTCTTATATTATGTCTCGGATAACTTTGATTATTTTACCGTGTATTCCTTTTTCATTCAACCCTTCCCATGAGGTTCCCATACTTTATTTCTAGGTACTGTATCAAATGCTTTCTCAAGATCTATGAAAGCTAGATATGTATTTTTTCTACAATCATTAATAAAAGTGACGTTTTTTAAATCGATTTTCGTTTGTTAAACAGTTTAAAAAAGTGACATTAGAGTGAGATAAAGTGAAATTAGGGTAAGATAAAGCAACATTAGGGTGAGATAAAGCAACATTAGAGTGAGATAAAGTAGTTTTTTTTAACGCTAATTTCATATATTTTCGCTAATGGCTAATAGCGTTTTGTCATCATGACAAACATACATATTCAAATCGACGCCATTTTTAGTCCATTTGCTTGATTGTAGAAAGAATAGTGTATGCAACACATGCCTGCGGCTCATGCGTCAACTTTTCCACTCGTGAAAAAAGCACCACTTTATGCACTTGTTGCATAAATAACTATTTATCCTCCATTGTCATAATTTTTTCATTAAATAGTGGAGTTCATGAGAAACTTTCAGTTTCATTTATGACAGTATTAATATAAAGTTGTTTTAATTGATTTAATCTTTTCCAGCAATTTTAAACGCCTCATTTTAATGCTAACTAATAAATTAACATGTATTTTTTAAAAATATTTCCAAATTAGCCCTCTAAGAACGACACGAACAGTTTACTGAAGTAAGGCGAATATTTGTATAGTAACTTAGCAATTGTAGAAAATGTATCTGACCACTTTGCTTTTTTCTGATGTCTCCACATTTCACATTGACTTTAAAAAGAGTATAATAGCTGAGGCATAAAAATTATACCAGTGACGGATTTCTGAAAAAATTCAAATATTTCAAATCATTTGTTTAGTCGACATCCCGTCGTTATCTGCTCTTGTCGAAACTAATTTAGTTTTTGCGTGCTTTTCCCTAATAAATGCTATAAATTTTCGTAAACAAACCGCATTGTCCTAGGGTGCGATTCCGACTGTGTTCAACACAACACGTCACTGTCAATAAATACACTGAGGCGTTGTTCTCAGTCGAATACATGACATCCCTGAATAATGGCGGACCTATTCTAATGAATGTGTTCATTTATTTCATTAAACACGTTCGAAAAGGTCTGCGTTTGAAGTCCCTCTAACAATAGAGAGATCGTATCATTTCGTATCGAATTTGATTTGAATCGTATATTGTTGCCCAGTTAAACACGTCATCGAGGTCACGCTGACCAAATTTTTAACTGGCACTTTAATGGATTAGTTAATTTTTATTAATTTTAAACGAAAAAATTAGTAAACTGGCTTAAGAAGATACAGTGGGCTCCAAAATTTTTAACCATAATCGAATAAATCTAAATATTCGTTGAATACATCAAACTCTGTACATAACACATCCATACTAGCCTTTCGCTCCAGTACGGTATATAGCTTCCACTGTGAGGCCAATGAACCATCTCTCTGGATAAGACGTCCACACCTTCTCATCTCCTATGCAGCTAATATATCATCCAACCCTTTCAATCCAGTTCACCCTTTATTAATTTCAAACACAGCTAGTCCTTACAACACTCAATAATAAAACCCATCACAATAACGCTTGCCCCAATTGTAAATAATACTAACTTAATCCAAGCAACCCCCCTTCAATAATACAACAAACATGAGACCCCAAGTGAACTCATACGAAAAGTCTTCCTTGAAATGATAAGTAAATTCCACTATAGCCTAGTACTCTATTCTGATGCTTCAAAAAGCGAAACTGGAGTAGGATGCTCAGTAACTACTGCCCACAACCTCATAAACTCATCCCTCCTTATTGTAGTATCCACACTGGAGAGCTGTTTAGTATCCTCCTAGTCCATTTCTCCACCCAACAAACATGTCGCAATTTCCACTAATTCTCTCGCTTCGATCGATCACTGAATGTTACCTTCACCGACTATCCCTTGGTTCAAAACGTACAAGATTCCTACCAAAATCTCCTCGCAATAAGTTTCGTACCTTTCATTTATACTCTGCCAGATTCTTGGACAAATTTGAATCACAAGCCTCATCAAGAGAGTAGATGTTCACCTTTGATTTATGTTCAACAAATCATTTAGTTACACAAACACAAATAATAATTAATAGTTCTTAGTCGTTGATAAAGTATAGTACGCTAGTCGCATATATGTACAGATACATTCAAACACAAACGGAACATAGGGATTTTAAGCATTGTATCAGAACTGCTTTTGAACTAGTCGACCAACATCCAGCTTCAACAGATTAAAAACACGTTTATTACAATCGTTTATTTGGACACCTATAACATATCGTACAATTCCCACCACTCAGTATTCTCAACTATGGGCGGTCCTTAATTAGCGTCAGACAGTCAGTAAACAGCAGTCGGTAGGTAGAGTACAATTTAAAGAATCTTATTTTGTTTTATTTACGAATTTATTTTTATTTTGAAAGCCGTTATTGCCAAAAGAAATCAAAACATATTATCTCAACTCGAAACATTAATTGTTGAAGAGAATGTAACAATTAATTTTCGATTTTAACAACATAAAACGTAAGCATATTGTTTCAATATGTAGTGACGTTTACTACCCCCATCAAATAATTATTCAATACTAAATCGCAGTTCGCACATAACTAACAAATTTTGGAAGGAGAATGGGCGGGGTTTCATACATTGGTTCTGAATCCAGCTGTCCAGATCAATACTTGATATTCATTGAAGTGAACTTATAGAAATGTGTTGTTGGTGGACTATTTAGATCGGACAATACATTAAATCCCTATGTTCCGTTTGTGTTAGAATGTATCTGTATAAGGTTTACCTTCGTGAATAATAGCCATCATTATGAACTCGTCGAATAATATACTATGAAAATAAAAATAGTGATCTGAGATAATTATTTATGGTGTTTACCTTTGTGACTTGACGCTAGTGTAAATATTTGCAGGTCGACTGCTGAGAGCTTTTATAATGGTATTTGTCTGGGGCAGTCAGTTACGGCAGATGATGTTTGATTTTTTGGATAAAAATTCACGAGAAGTTTACTTTACGTCGATCTATCGAAATCATTATTCACATTTTCAGAATGGGATTTTGTAAGATTTTTGTTAAAAATGTGAAACGGAGTTGAGGAAATGAAGTTAATTGAAAACTGCAAAATTTTAAAATTATTCGAGCAAAATGTGGAAGAGATAATACTGTCAATTGCATTGAGAGAATATGAAGGTTTGAATTAAAAAGAATATTCTTAGAGTGCTTTAGAATTTATTTGCGGAGTGTAGAACTAATAACTTCTCAACATGCTAAAAAAGGACCAATATATTCGTCAATATCAAATCTCACAATAACCACAAAGCGACTAAGGCAAGATCACTCCCCAGAAATTGCAGCAAAAACGAGTATGTCAGTTGATTAATAGTACAGTACAGCCAGGCAAGGTTCCAAGTTCTCGGCACCTCAGCCTTTTGACTTTTTACGCATTATGTGAAGAGGCATACTAGTCCTTATTAGGCTAAACAGTTTTTTCACAAGTTCCTTCTTAGAGAAATCCTCCCTTAGACGCGCTAGTTTCCGAAATTTATATCTCAAGTGAGTCAGTGTGATGCTCAACAGTTGAGAGGCAGCATGCCATCTGAACGCAAACTCTGAGTCAGCAACTCAACCGTTGGGCTCCTCTGAACGAGCCCAATGTGTGAATCTGTTCCCTCATTTTCCATGCACAACCGACTTATAGATACATCCCTATATATGCCAAAGCTTCCTTAGGTTACAGTGAGCAGTGTGTAATCCTGTCACTTTCTCTATTCGACCCCTACTAATATTTAATATTTCGTTGGTCAGCGACTCCGAGGTTTTTTTTGACCGGAAGTTTGCTGTATTCTTGTACTACTACTACTAATTTAGTCAGGAGAACCTTGGCCAAGGAAAACTCAAGCTAAGGTTCCGGCACTGAGGCCACTGGCGGGCCCATTGTGCCATTCCTGCTATTTATGCATCCATGAAGCCAAGTCCCTCGATGAAGGACCCAATCCTCTTCAGTGGATGCCTACTTATGTCCCCGGGGGCCATAACAGGGACTCCGAAGATTCGCCTGCGTAGCACAGCCCAATGTGGACATACGATGAGAACACGGTCCGTCGTTTCGTGAGCCATACCGCAACCCCTACATAGGGGACTTTCCTCCAAACCTAGGTTACAGAGGTGTTTCCTCAGACAGCAGTGCCCTGTTAGGAGTCCTGCTATCTTCTTTAACCTACTCCTTGGTAGTTCTAGAGCAGCTCTAGCATGTCCATCAGTACATCCCCTCGATAGGAGCTTGGACTGCCTGAGACCCTGTAGAGTCTTCCAGTGAGCGAGGTGCTGATTTCTCAACCAGTTCCTTGTCTCCTTGTATAGACACGTTGTTCAAGTATATCCGATGTTTTGTTTGAATCAACCCTTGCTGCTCTTTTGATATACTTATTGGTGATTCAGTGCCTATTACCTACGTTTCAGACCTTTTCTGTGTTAGTGAGACTGCCCTTTCTGTCCAATGAAACATACAGGTCAATGTTCAATTTCAACAAGTGGCTTGTAAAACGAGTTCTTGTATATAAAGTAGTTCCTTACTCTTCTTGGGTTAATTAATGTTGCGAGGTCAGCCACTCAAAGCCGGCCCTGCCTCGCTACTGTAAATTTTGGTGGATGTGCTCCTTTCGAGAACATTCTCGAATGACGCTTTGCTTACGCATACGACGAGCGCGGAGAATACTAGAGAGTTTTCGAGAGTTGAGAAAGACTATATATATGCGGGTTTTTGAGTGAGTTGAGGAATGAGTGAAACGAAGACAAAGAGTCAGTTCACAGACAGTTTACAAAAGTTCTTAGTAATCGGACAGTGAATGGAATAGTGAAGATAAATAGTGTAATATTCAAGTGGTAAAAATAAATTAGAACTATTATAACGACTGTAAATAAATTAGTAAACATTAAGTAGAGTGTATAAATTAAGTTTAATAAATAAATCAGTAGCTAGTAATTAGCCATAGTGTGTATAATTTTATCCCACAAGTAAAAAACTATTCAAATAAATAACATTTCATTAAGTTGGTACAACAGCTTCACCAATATCTTTCAAGCAGCTTTAATAATGACTTTATTATTTTCTCGTCAGTATAAAAACCAATCATTAAAACATGAAAGTGATACAAAAACTTCGGATGAATTCAATCCAAAAATGTTTTCCCTTACCTATATTGTTATTTAATACGATACTCATTTGAAGTTTCTTGCATAAAACAGTATGTAAGATAAATTGTCAAAAGTTTACTTATACAGTTGTTTCCCCAAATTATCACTGTACCAACTTGTTTTTTCGACAGATATCTCAAAAACCACCTTTCAATACAAATCAAAAGTTGTCTTCTTATTTCTACTAGGTCCTACGATCTTTCCTCGAACTACTCCACACCAAACATTGAGACTCCACCTATCTTGAAGCTGCATTTTCTCCATCCAGTGCGGATTTTCTTCAGTCCAATAATGCATATCTTGCAGATTAACAACACCCACGCAACCAAAGATAGCTTCGTCTGTTCCCAAAATATTTGATATGATATGCGATTGTTCCTCCAGCATATTTAACAATAATTTGCAATAACAATTTGAACATTTGAGTGTTTAGAGAAGTTAAGAAAAATGTACAATATACTATTGAATCGAAAAGCATTTGTTCCATATACATCTTGTTGTGTAAAGTGCTTCTACATAATTCTGCTTTTGGAAATATTTTTAAAAGTGTTCTTATTTGAAACCCGTTCGGATTTTATACTGGAGCTATTGTCTTGTGCGATACGAATATTATCAGGCTCTATCCATATTTTTCTCATAGCAAGTATTGCGGTGGAATTTTTCTCGCTTTTTCATCCCAGACCTAAATCCTCAGAGGCATATCATTGGAAACTCCTTGAGACAAGCTTTTGTTTATCTGCTTTTTGAGAAAGCCACTTTATTTTATAACTTTCTATACAAAGGGAAGCGTCTTTATCTGAATGTTGTTAACGTTATGAATGTTTGGACTTTTTCCTATGAAAATAGGAAAATAGTGAAAACCCATTTATTTGAAAAAAATGTTTATATTTTATAATTAGAAATTTAGATTGTGATAGGTAGGTGTGACTAGAAATTTTATTTTTGCTGCATATTATTGTGAATAAAGAAATATTTTTTGTAATTACATTCTGTAAGTGTCAGATAGGACTAATTTTTTTAATGAAAAAAGATTGTGGTTTACTTTTCCAAAAATTAACGGAAAGAATAACGAATATACAAAAAAAAACATACAGAAGATGTATGAATATTATAAATTCATACATAATTTTATGATACAAGCAATATGTATTTCTTATCATCGGATTGGTCAGTATTCATATCGAAATGAAATAAAAAATTCATGCCACCTGGAATTTTAAGCAACTGTAGCATGTTAGATAAATATTGTAACGGATTGAAAATACAACAGCATTCAAAATAAAGTTTAAATCTATTGAAAAACTTAGCAGCAACTGAATTTGATAAAAAGTATTGATGATTATACTTACAGTTTATACTAGGTACAATTGTCAAAACTATCTTTTCATATTTTTTAAAAATATTAATTGATGAGAATAGTAAGAAAAAAGGGTGGAAACACATTATTTGGAGTCTTCTCATAAATTACTGAAACAATTCAAAGTCTAAGAAGTCCTACCTCCAACACTAGAATCGAAAATTCTTATCCACCAAGACTCCAGCTGTGAACCTAAAAAAATAAACTATAGAAACACTTGTAAATAAAAAAGAAACACATAAACTGCAACTAAAGGGTGCAAGGACATGTTATAAAAGGTTTTGAATAAACAAAATGCTTTAATTTTCGAAAATTTTAAAAGAAATCATTTTGACAATGAGAAATTTTTAAAGTATGATTTCCATGTCTAGAAGAGTTTTTAAGATGTAAGATTTGTATATTTAATATTATGTTTTATGTAGATTATAATTATATGTGAAAAAAGGTGTGTGTAAGAAAATCAAAAATACCAAAATAACTTTTGACCATCCTCGTATATCAGTTTTGACACAAATTTTATTAAAAAATTTAACATAGTGACCTGTGACTTGTGTGTTTAATAAAAGTAAAAACTCCAAGAGGATGCCTGATTCCAGTTTTTTCACTTGCACAATAAAGTCTAAGAAAAAGTAGTTCCAATATCGATAAAGTAGGGAGTCAACTTACCTTGATTTATGACAGAAGGACTTTTTGAAGTTTAAAAGTGTGGTAAATTTAAAATTCTTCACGTGCTGAAAAAGCAACAAGATTTCTTTTAAAAATCTCACCAATTTGTTTGTGGACGACAAATTTTTCTTCCTGAAGTGAGAAGGAAAGAAAATAGATTGGAATCTGATGCTATTTCCCTGAGCATCAAAAGAAGAAGGAAATTCTTTGTTCCTACAATATAAAAGAAAAAGAAAGTTAATTATTAAATAATAACAATAATATTTTAAACAGATTTGCTATAGCTAAAAAAAATAACTCTAGATAGAGACTTAAAGGCCATAATAATAATAAAAGAGACAAACAAAAACATTAAATGCATTTAAAATGAAAAAAGGAATTAAAGAAGATTTGACATATCCATTATTTACTGTAGTATTTATATTTTTATGTATTATTATTAGATTGTAAACATCTATCTCTTTTTTTTCTTTTGCTTATAGACTAAACAAGTTTCTAGTTTTCCTTTATGAGTGAATAAATTAATTTCCACTTACCTTGTTGGTCGATAAGCAATTTTCATAATTGATTTTGTACTTATATGAAAACCATTGTTTTTGTAAACACTTCTCATTCGCAAACTGATTTCTTGAATTTAGCAATTATTTTTACTATTCTTCAAGTGTGGAAGGGATGGTAATACATCATACATAATTTGCCACTGTGTTAGATTTTGTTTCTCAATAAAAAATATGATATTTCTTCGTTTAATTCAACAACTTGTCTATTATTGAACAGCCATTTTGGAGATAATTAATAAGAGTGCGTAGAGCGTCGACAAGCAAGCTAATAATTTTATTCTGGTGTGAAATATTAAGACTGATTACTTGTAGTTTTCCATTTACAGATGTGCGAGATTTAGAAGTATTATTTTTGTTTGAGTCGACTCATTTTTAAAATCCGCACGAGTAGATAACATTTATTGCTACTGCAATAGCAACACTCAAAAATGTATGAGTAACGCGTGAAAAATACATTTCGAATTCGCTTATAAATCTAAAATCGCGATGAACTTAAATCCATAACACTTCATATAATGGAATGTAGACAGTTTTTGACAAATCGGCTGTATACCAAATAACTGAGCATTATTAATATTATTGAAGAGGGAACTGTCTCGCACACAGTTTTTAAGGCTAATCGAGACTATTCATTAGACCCTTGCGCTTGACGTCATTATTCATTTTGACCCCTTTATCTGTACCGCCTTTTTTGACTATCCAACTTTCCTTAACAATATTTTAGAACGAATTTCATTACTTGGTGAAGTATTGTAGGGATTATAAGTTTTTATTTGTTTGGCTTCACAAATTCTTATTAATTGCAATAGCGGCGAGAATCTTTATTCCAAAATATGATGCTTTTGCGAAGTATAAAATTATGCAATAACCAAACTAGTTATGAACATACATTTCAAGATTATTCATAATATTCCTTGTTAGCTAAAATTTTTAGAATGGTGAAGTGAATGTGGCAGCAAAAATTTTGCTACTACAACTATTCCTTTCGCAAAATGTACTCCATCATCTGGTCTCTTCGTCTCTTCTGACGGGGCACTGTTGCCTGAATGGGCACCTTAAAAAGCTTAAACTAGTGGAGCAAGAATTCACTTAAAGGTATCAGAGGCAAATCAGATTAATTGATTCATTGTCAGAAATTGTAAAGGTTTCACCAGTCTCCTTTCTTTTAAAACATTGTTCTTTTCTTATATAAGATCTAAACTTGAATATTGCTCCAATGTATGGAGTCCTCATTACAGCGTCCATATATATATCATGTATTGAAAATGTACAAAGAAAGTTTTTGAAGTACTTGGCTTTCAAAGCTAATGGTACCTACCCACAACGAGGTATTCAATATGATTTTTTACTTGACATCTTCAATCTTTAGAGTTTTGGGTTCCGAAGATTTCTTGCTTCTCTGTCATGTCTCTTCAAGCTTGTAATTGTCTTATTGACTGTCCAAGTTTGCTGGAGCTGCCTAATTTTGATGTGCCTCAATTTAATAATAGGCAAAGACCAATATTTTACAATAATAAAGCGAGCACTAATTTCTTACTGAGATCACCTGTATTCAATATGTGCAATAATTTTTATAAAGTTTGCAATGAGTGCGATTTGTTTTTTCACAATATCAATCACATTCAACTTACAGCAGGTAATATGTAATATTTAATTTTTCTTCGTTTTTTTGCGCATTTTATTTGTATTTTATTTTTGATTCTGTGTATCATTTTTATCACTCATTTTTATATTTAATGTAAACATATCACAAATGCATAGTAATACAGAATCATAGGGCACAACACCTAGGAGACTTCTTACCTAAACTAAAGCCTGCAGATATCCTAGAATTCCTTCGCAAAATAGGTCGTAAGGAACTACTACTTAGTGAATGTCACCCTAATATACAACGTTGCTGAAAAGTTTCGCACCAAGGGATTATCTAATAGCTATAATTTTTGGAAAAGAAAAAATAAGCTTCTTTGTGATACGTCACTCAACCTATGTTGCCATTTCAAAAATCTCTAGATGGCGGAGATATGCAGAATAACGCCTTATTCATCGTCCTAGAATTTCATAACTTCCCCTGTATCCGTTTCAAAAATAATTCCTTGGTGCGAGACTTTTCAGCAACGCTGTATATACCTTCTTACATAAGTTGATAAATTTTACAGACATTATTGATTCCTCACTACATCTGAAGATTCCCTCATTCATTATCCTTTTTGTCCATTCGTCTGTAGCACCACATTTTGAATACCTCTAGAGCTTCGCTTGAAAGCTCAATTTGTTTATTAACTATCGGAAAATAAAAAATACCTGAAGTGTTCTTGTCTTATTTTTAATAATTTATAATATTTTTGTGGTCTTGTGGTGGATTTGTTGTTTGGAACACATGACAATACTCTGTTCATGTTATAGTAAAAAAAAATTTTCTGATTCAATTTTCCAGCAGACCATATTAAATATTCCAGGATAATTAAACTGAGACAGTTTAATTCAAATCGGTAGAACCAATTTTATATATAGTCCTAGTCCCTGATACTTTTAGTAACATTTAATTCTGAATATTAACATTTGTATTCGTTTGTTGAATTAATATGGTAAAATCTAAAAATTTTCGTCAGTAATTTTCCGGAAACACGCAACGTAATAAATACCGCAAATATTAGGTTACGTTTCATTAAATCTCATAATACAGGGGGAATTTTAATTAAGTGATTTTCAAGACTACATAGATACAATTAACTTACCAAATGGGAAAAGCGATTTGAATAGTTACTCCACAACTACAAATATTATCCTATTTTTATTTCTTATAGTCCTTCACTTTAGGATTTTTTATTGGGTCGAGATGTGAAACTCATGTTCGAATGGGTCCAGGACTCAAACAGTGTTGGACTCATCCGCTACCAACCAAACCCACCTCAAACTCGCCGTTACCCCTGCCTCGGAATCACTACCCTAGTTTTCGAGACAGGCGGCGGTCCCTCGCACACTCTCCGCTCACACCGCCGTCGTCTCCCTAACTATCACTCTCATGCCATATCAAGTCCTTCCCTCCCCCTAACCATGCTCTCTACTACGCCTCTCAACTCCATCCATTCCTCCTCCCCCCTTAACATTATCTCCACCATGTTCTCCCAATACACCGCCTCCCCTAGTCACCCTCCAGTCCCTCTTTTTCTCCCCAAATTTCCGGTCCATCCAATCTCTCCTATTCCTAATCGCCCCTTTTAGCGCGCTCTCATACTCTTCCCACCTTCTCTCCATTTCCTCCTCCATACAATTCTGTACTTCCTCTATGGTCGCACCCCTCCAGCGTTAATTCCTGGCTCTAGCCATCACGTCCAATGGGTGGGACCTTGCCAGCACCGCTGCTGCTAGTCCACCCTCTATCCTGTACCTCTGCACCACCCTCAGCAGTATCCCTTTCTGCACCCGAAGGAGTCGCCTAACCCTCGAATTCACCCCCGCTCTTTCACTCCACACCTCCGCACCGTCCTACCAATTACCCTTCTCTTCCACTCTCCCGGCCATTTCACATTACACATCAATCTCGTCAGCCATGCTGCCTTCACTTTCCCCTTCTCTACCGCCTTTAGCATGTGAGTTTTAAAGGATAATTGGCTATCCAACCACACCCATAGGTATTTCACAGACTTCTCTATGCGAATTCTCGTTACCTTCACCATCACCCCCACTTCCCTCGTCTTGCTTCGTCCCTGCACTAGCAACCCCACCGTCTTTTCTTCCTTCTCTTCCACTTTCCTTCCTAAAAATCACTTCATCCAATATATGCGCTATCCTGCATTTCCCTAAATTTATCTGTAACACCCTCCATCAATCCCCTACATTCCTTCTTTCCGCGGATAGAAAAGCAGAATTATAGTGAACATTGCACATCAATATTTCTACCCAATCAGAAAACTCGCTTTCTCAAGTGTTGCCATGAGAACGAGGATAATTTCCATAATTTTTTCTCTTCCTAGAAGCCCTAGGCGTTGTGGAAATTACGCAGTAATTTTTTTTCAATTAAGTTTCAACTTTCAGCTAGAGTGAGCTCTACCTTGGGGAGTGGAATTCAGCAACAATTAAACAATTTTGTTTCCTATCACTAGGATGGGATATGGTATTGGTATCAAATTGGACGCCACCAGATTTTGAATGAAATGGTTAATTACAATAATAATAATAAATAAAATTCGCAGCTTATATACGTTGAAGATAAGTCGAAGTTGGGATCTTGCAGCTCTCAGCGACTAATGAGAGCTCCAGAAAAAATTGAATAAACCAAACATGAACTCCAGCAGTTTACTTCAAACAATGTTAATCTTTGCTTATGAAGCGGGTACAATTTTACCAGTGAAAAACTATACTCTACAATCTTTACTCTTGGATAAACCTGTAGCAACTGATGAATTCAGCCGCTGCCCATTGAACACTAGAAGAGGCGTGGCGTTTCTTCCTACGTTTGACAAACTGTGTGCTGGTATCAACTTTAAATTTTAATTTCTAGTGGATAACGCTACAAAAATTCTATGTTCCTTTGGTAGAACCATAATGAACAAGTTAAATACACCACTGGATTCTTGTTTTCTCATATTCGTTTAATCCAGGAAATGAAAATAATTTCCAAAAAGAAAGATCAATGTTTTGTCAGAGTAAATATTACCTTGGCAATAAAATGTTTAGAACAAAATTTCCCATTTTCTTTTTTACAGACAAATCCATCTGGATGTGGTCTTTTGTTTTAATCTCCAAATAAATTAATTTTCCGTCTTTCCGGGAAATTTTTTTGTGTGCGTAGCCGTTCTGTGAATGTAGGGGCGATGAACTGGCAGCGATTAACTACCCTGTCTCATAAATACACATCTTCATACAGAATGCTGCCGGATCAATATAAAATAATCAAAATGCCACCGATTCACCATTAGATTTTCTGCTTCCGCCTAAAGAAGAGTGAACCAGGCAATAAATACAAAATTTATTGAGGATATTTGATTAAGTGATATGTAATTAATATTTTATTTGTCAAGTCGGGTATAAAAGAGAAAATAGCTGATTTTGTATTAACAGCGAAAGTGCACTTCAACGGTCACACGATATTAAGGATATATGGTTTTATAACGTTTTATTCGAACAGTTTACATAACACTAGAGGCTGGTTAAAGTTATTACTTTCCTTCTGCACACACTTTCGAAATTATTAACAATGTTGAAAAAGTTTCACCCAAAGGCTGCGCATTTCTTGATCGCATGACACTCACCACACTTACTGTTTGAGTTTAGTTTCTTGTTAGCTGCACTAGCCATTTTTTCTGTTTTCCAGGTTTAATTCTTATTTAGGGCATCTTCTTCAAGGAAGGAATTGTTATCAATGATACCTGCACTTGTTTCCTTAGATTTTTCAGTCATAACATATTACTCAACTGCTTGCTGAAGTGTTGTCATCTTGTAACAACTTGTTTTTGTAGTACTTGCTATTCCACAAATCTACACAGGTTGTGTAAGTTCATGTTTTAACTTCCCTAGTTTGCATTTACTAGCAATTCTTTCAATTTCGGTCATATACTGACGTCCAAACATTAGGACTCTCACAGGCAATATTAGTTAAAAAAAAAGAATTATGCAACCAAATTATGGATGCGAGATGGAAATAGTAATAGTCTAACCAAACTACAAAAAATCATAGGTACACAGTTAGTACAATTTTAAATCAACTCACCATATTTTCTAGACTGGGTATTCCCTGAAGGGTGGAAGACTGCTTATCCTGGGTGGAGCTCGTTGGCTTCAATACCCGAGTACCGATCGGAATAGGTTTTACACGAAACCTGTTCGCCTCTAGCGAACCTTATTATTCCCCTGTTATTCCCCTCTTATCGTCGAACACTGCAGAGCGATTTTAGTAGAGCTTTTTAACTCTGGTTCACATGTTACTTTCTGATTGGTCTACCTTTCCTTCAGCAGAATTTGCTAATCAGGTTTTTTTCCTAGTGCGTGGGTTTCTTCCGACTCGTCGGAATTGTTATTTAGATACTCGTTTCCTGTGTATTAATTTTTGCAATATTTTAAACTGCTTTGCTTTGCATCATCATGTTACTTTCTGATTGGTCTACCTTTCCTTCAGCAGAATTTGCTAATCAGGTTTTTTTCCTAGTGCGTGGGTTTCTTCCGACTCGTCGGAATTGTTATTTAGATACTCGTTTCCTGTGTATTAATTTTTGCAATATTTTAAACTGCCTTGCTTTGCATCATCATGTTACTTTCTGATTGGTCTACCTTTCCTTCAGCAGAATTTGCTAATCAGGTTTTTTTCCTAGTGCGTGGGTTTCTTTCGACTCGGCGGAATTGTTATTTAGATACTCGTTTCCTGTGTATTAATTTTTGCAATATTTTAAAGTGCCTTGCTTTGCATCATCATGTTACTTTCTGATTGGTCTACCTTTCCTTCAGCAGAATTTGCTAATCAGGTTTTTTTTCCTATTGGCGTGGGTTTCTTCCGACTCGTCGGAATTGCTATTTAGATACTCGTTTCCTGTGTATTAATTTTTGCAATATTTTAAACTGCTTTGCTTTGCATCATCATTTTACTTTCTGATTGGTCTACCTTTCCTTCAGCAGAATTTGCTAATCAGGTTTTTTTCCCAGTGCGTGGGCTTCTTCCGACTCGGCAGAATTGTTATTTAGATACTCGTTTCCTGTGTATTAATTTTTGCAATATTTTAAACTGCTTTGCTTTGCATCATCATGTTATTTTCTGATTGTTCTACCTTTCCTTCAGCAGAATTTGCTAATCAGGTTTTTTTTCCTAGTGCGTGGGCTTCTTCCGACTCGGCAGAATTGTTATTTAGATACTCGTTTCCTGTGTATTAATTTTTGCAATATTTTAAACTGCTTTGCTTTGCATCATCATGTTATTTTCTGATTGGTCTACCTTTCCTTCAGCAGAATTTGCTAATCAGGTTTTTTTTCCTAGTGCGTGGGTTTCTTCCGACTCGGCGGAATTGTTATTTAGATACTCGTTTCCTGTGTATTAATTTTTGCAATATTTTAAACTGCTTTGCTCTGCATCATCATGTTACTTTCTGATTGGTCTACCTTTCCTTCAGCAGAATTTGCTAATCAGGTTTTTTTCCTAGTGCGTGGGTTTCTTCCGACTCGGCGGAATTGTTATTTGGATACTCGTTTCCTGTGTATTAATTTTTGCAATACTTTAAACTGCTTTGCTTTGCGTATAAGCCTCTACTTTATTCTAAATTAAATGAAATTTGTTATACAGGGTGATGCTCCCTATTTTTCTTTATTTGGTATTTATTACAATACCTACTACGGCTTTGACAGTTTTCCTATCTTTGCTTATTAGGTCTGCCGTAAATGTTGGCGGATGTCCAATAATGAACTGTTTCGCCTTTCTCTATCCTGGCGAGAGCACCCGCAGTTCTAGAGATTTCTGAGAGGTAAATCTCCGTCACTTCCGCTTGGAAAGTTGTGACGTCCTTAGTTAGACTTATTGGAATAGCTATCCTTTGTTTTCGATCTACAATTCCGGCTCCTACACGAGATCAAACTAAGAACCAATAATCTAGGTGAATTCCATCCCAGGAACAATACTGAAATTTAATTTCAGCGATGTTATTGTTGCGTGTGGTTCCCTCCAAACGTGGTTCTCTTTATAAACTCAAGCATTTTAAAAACTGTTTGAGCACCAGCAATGTGGGGTTTAGAACTGAGTGTGGAATTGAATATAACACTCAAATACTTAGTTTCTAGAACAGAACACAGATATACATTGTCAATAATATAATCAAAAATTAACGGGTCATAAATCTGGTGGAAGAGGGTAATATGGCAAATGAATACATTGAAATCCATTCCATTCAACGTGCAACAATCTGTCAGTCTATTTAAACCCGCTTGTAGGCTTAACGCATCAAGGCTATTATGACTTGATTCAAAGCATATGAGGTCGTCGTCAAAATAATTGAAAATTATGACAATAATAACAGATATATTTACGCGCGTTTCTGTGAAGGCAGAGGGTGAATGGAAAGTTCTTTTTATTTAGTTTGTGTAGGATTGGAAGAGAGTCTGAGTGGACTGTAAGGTGGGGGGTTCTGAAAATGGAGAACGAGAAGTATACTAGGTTCAACAAAAGTTCCTACACATGTTTAATTGCGTTTTTAACAAATTATAAAATACTCGAAGGACCACCCTGTATTTAGGGAATGCGGGATTAAATAAAAATCTGGGGATTTTAACAAAACTAAAATATAAATTTTATAAACAAACTAAGTTTTGGTTGAAATAAATCGAATTTTGGTTTGTGACTTGGAGGTGAGGTGTCGCTATTATCGCAACTAAAACATTTGCGTAACTGGAAGATATGTATATTTGTTGATTATAGTCTCATTTCAGACCGGGATCAACTCTCGGACGATAACAGATACCTTGTACTGATGAGGCGTAATACGCCGAAACCGGTCTACAAGTTATGTTGTCCCTTCTAGTTGCAAACCGGAATGGTTGGTTTAAATCTTGTAGATCATACCGACCTCGTTTGACTTATAAATGTAATTCAATGTCTGTCGGGGCATATAGCACGTGAAGTAATTGTTTCTTCTTAGCTAAACGGTAATATTTTTCAAAACTTAGTTGTGAAGCGTAGAATAATATATATTCTTTGATATCTATTCATTTTTTAATTGCGACAAAATCTTGGCAATAATAATAATAACTATTATCAGGGCCACGATTTTTGCCTTCCAGGTAAACTCCAGTCGTACGTTGGAGCTGACACACAAAGTTTTCGGAATAACCGTTAGCAAATAGTGAATCTGACAAATTTTACAGTGATAAAGTTTCTGGAAAAGTTATAGTAAATTATCCAACCTCTATGATTTGATTCCACCGACAATTAATAGATTAAGATAGCCTTATATAAATTTACATATTGTTATTTTTACTTTATTTTCATTCTAAGACATTGAGGTGACACCATACTTATACCAGATTATCCAAATCGATTAAACTCACCAAGAGATGTTATCGAAAGGACGATGTAGTTTAGTATCAGATTTCGTGATATATCCTCGTGATAGCTCTTGTTTATAATTGATGTAGTTAGTTGTAGTGGAGGCGTTATTTACAATCTTACTTTGAGTCAATAATAATTATGAATTATTACTGATCATTATCAGAAACTATTGTAACAATATTATCTAATATTGGAAACAATTCTACATATATTATATTGATTTTTAATGCCCCACGTTGGGCGCCAATAGATAATAATAATAAAAAATATTGACCACATTAAAATCAATATAATTGGCGCCCATCGTGGGGCATTAAAAATCAATATTTTTTATTATTATTATCTATTGGCGCCTGAAGTCGGGCATTAAAAATCAATATTTTTAGAATAATAATATGCCCCTGCTAAAACTCTTCTTAATTCGTGGTTCAAAAGAATTCCTTTTATTGCATAAAATTGTCTATACATTTTATATTAGTACAATGGAAATTTCATTATATATTTTTGGTATGGAAATTATCTACTTAATTATGTATGAAGAATTATTATTGTTTTCCAGTTATTATTATTATTATTATATTATTCCCACTCCAATTGAAAAATTTTAATTTGAAAAGAAAGGTTATCTAAGAAAAATAGAGTTGCCTTGCGAGATAATTACATAGAATGAATATTGTAAAATTATTGAAGAAAAGTCAGAAATATTTAAAATAAAATTATAAATTAACTAAAATACTAAATAAATAAATAAAAATTTGAATGGGTTTGATGTTGAACATAATATGGTATAATATATTTGGAATTAAAAATCTTGGACAGCATATAAATAATTGATAAAGAGCTTCATAGTATGAAGATTTTCTAACAAGATGAAGAAATGATCGAGGGAAGCAATTTTCAATTTATTCAAATTAGGAAAAATTCTAGAATTATCTAAATCCGGAATATAAATTAATTTACAATAGTATGGAATTAGGCATTGATAGAAATTTGATAATATTTTGGACATTTTAAAAATTTAAATCTAAAAATAAAACAATTGGTGTGGGAATAATATAATATAATAATAAAATAAAACAATAATAATTCTTCATACACAATTGAGTAGATAATTTCCATACCAAAATTATGTAATGAAATTTCCATTGTACTAATATAATTCAATTTGAAAAAATTATAGTCAATTTTATTAAACTAAAGGGAATTCTTTTGAACCAAGTCCTGAGAAGAGTTTTAGCAGGGGCATATTATTATTCTGAAAATATTGACAAAATCTAAAAATCAATATAATATATAGGTACAAATTTACTGCCTACTAACACATATCTCATAAGTTTCAAAGATACCAATTAAAAAATCCACTTTTTTCATGAAAGGTTACCAATATTTGGAAATGTTTTGATTGTAACCAACGTCATTGCGAGGCATGGAGTCCCTCAGGAATTGTATTTTGACCAAAGACGAAATTATGACAGGAGTTGATGGAAACATCACACACACGATCTTCTTTTTGTAGCACTGCCTTCAATTGAAGAAGCAGAAATAACATACACCTCCGATGTACAGAGGAAGTTTGTAAGAAAAATTGGAAAAGGTCTACAATTTTGCTCGTGAACGTTTGAAGATTAACAACGATAAGACGTGCATTTTACAAACACAAACTTCTCGAGGATGACCCCGTATGGTTGTTCAATCCCAAACTCAGAAAAAGGTTGTGCCAGAAACTGAAAAGGATCCTTCATCGTACTCAAGAAACTCAACGACCCAATCTACCGCATCCAATTGTAAGCAAGGAGTAAGCTCAAGGTGGCCCAAAACGAGAGGTTAGCTCTTTACTGCGTGCCCGATCAACCATGTTGTCTTTAGACTGGCGAATATATAAAGGTCTATGAAGAAAACATTCGGGATCATCTAGAAGTGTCATAGAAAAGTCGAGAAATGTCAGGAACATGTGAAAAGTATAGAAGACGTTCGTTTTTAAAATTTGTTTTTTTGTCAATATATAATTTTGGTTTGTGGTTAGATGTGGGGATGTCGCTGTTATCACATTTTTACCATTTCCTTTACTTGGGTTAATATATTGAAGTGATTTCAGTGTTGTCCCCAGTCCAGGATTGGACGGAGGATATCTACCTTGTACTGATGAGGCGCATATACGCCGAAACCGGTCTACAAGTGATGTTGTCCCTTCTAATTACAAACCAGAATGGTTGGTTATATCTTGCAGGCATACCAACTCCGTTTAGCTTCGAAGTAATTCAATGTCTGTCGGGGCATACAGCCCGAGAAGTAGTTGTCCCTTTTTAGTTGAACGGTCATTGTTTGGCGTTATAATAGTATTATTTCTATTATCTTCCACGATTTAGGTGGATCTTCTTGACTATATAGTCCATTCACTTCAGAGGATATTAATTTTGTCCCAGAAGCAAATAAAATATTTTAAAGTTTATTAACCGGTTTATTCTTTATAAACTTAGAAAACATTTTCACATTATATTAAAATTCATGAATTCCCAGCATTTAAAACTGTGGGAATGGTAAATATAATTCCACTGCACTTAAAAGTTAGAAATGCAAAGCCAAATATGGAAATCTCTGCTGTAGGTAAATTAAATTAAAAACCGCCGAGAAGACAAAAATAAAAAATTTTATATTCCTTTTTTTATTATAATTAAAAGGCCAATGTTCACTCCAGTTAACGCTGAAGTTTTCAAAATTTATTCAGCTCAAGTCTGGTCCATAGATACTGGAGATATCAAAAACTTAAATGTAACTATAGTAATTAAAGTACCCAATAGGTTTATAATTAGTTTCTACTAATAAGACCAAATGTATTTGGTAAAATTGATGAATGAGATTTTGTTTTTATTCGTAATGCCGATTTTACAGATTCATTTAGTAGTGACCTATACAGAATTGTATTTCGGGAAAATGTGCTATAATTTGAAAATCTAGGAGCATCCACAAGACGTGATCGACGCAATTTAAGCGTTTAAGTTGCGTCTCAGTCAAATCGCGTCTAATCAAGACTCTCCATATGAACAGTTCCAGTGATGAGGAGGACTTTGTTTTGTTTTTGTGGCACTGGTGGATAAGCAGAAGGAAGGTTATGGGTGCATCCGTATATTTAAAAAAAAATGTTGTTGCTCATGAAATACTAGAGGGTTACACACAATTTTGAATGCACCTGGTGGATGTTATTGTAGAACTCGGGATACTTCACTTCTCCAAAGAATTTTAAATTGAAAGCCTAGAGAAGTACAATAATGTACAAATCAAGATAAATATGACAAAAAAATACAAGGCACGATTCGAACAGCTTCTTTTCTTATCGTATGAGATGAGAACAAGAAGATTCAAATTTCGAGATGAACACCAAACGACCTGTGTGCGGGGAACAAGCCTAAAAAGTCGAGAGGAGGGGAGAAGTTCGTCAAACTAGTCAACTACGTCGCTGATCGACCCATGTGTGAAGAACCTAAGTATCGCACGAAATCATCACTCGCCTACGGGCCGCTGCTGGGTACCAGGCCACTCAGATCACAAGGGCAATGAAGAGGTAGACTCATTAGCCCAACAAGCGGTACGATGTGCTCCAATTGGTCCAGAACCTTTTTGTGGTATAGCGAAAGCGCTGCAAAAAGACAAAATGCAGTGCTCGATAGAACAAGGCGCCTGGAATGAGACAGGGAAAAGAGTTAATTAAAGAACCGTCGTCCAAACTCACGGAGTGTCACTAAGCCAGAATAGAGGACCGTCGAGGTTCCTGACAGGCACTGTAGACTCAACAAACACATGAACAGCATCGGATTGGCAGAAACAACCATATGCAGGTTTTCCCAAGAAGATGAGTTAACCTCAGCACACAAACAGTGCCACTGCGCAGACCTGACTTAGCTAAGGTTTTCGACGGTTGTTTTCTCCCAACATAAAAAGCAAATTTAAAAAAAGTCCTGAGCGCACTCGCACAAATAATTATGAACACTCAATGAAATAGAAAGGTCCCAAAACTTAGTGTATGGAGAGACTACCTCTCCATCCGCATCAGCATGCTTACCGGGCAGGCAGATCTACCGAGACTGCACTGGTACAACTGACGGAGGATATCCGAGGTGCTCTAGACAACCAAGGAGCCGAAGTATGCGCCTTTTTGGATATAGAAGGAGCTTTTGACAGTACTCCTAACGAGGCTGTCAAAAGAGCATTAAATAGAAGTGGTGTAGACAGCACAACATCCAAATGGATGTCGGAACTGCTCACCACTAGAGTAGCAGAGACGAAGACGAGCAAAGACATTGTCTCCATCTGTACAACCAGAGGATGTCCACAGGGAGGTGCAGCTCCCATTATTGTGGTGCCTGACGGTTGACGAACTCCTGTGTGGTTTGACTGACCTCGGAATATCCTGCCAAGGATATGCCTATGATATTGTCATAACAGCCATGGGAAAATTCGAAAATACCCTTTGTTACATCGTACAAAAGGATCTGAACTAGACAAATAGCTGGTGTAGGCAAGTGGAACTTAACATCAACCCCACCTAAACCATCTTAATAGCCTTCACTAAGAAAAAAAAGCTCAACCTCAAAATCATTAAACTTGATGGGAGCGAGGTTGAATGAAGACAAGAAGTCAAGTATCAAGAATTGACTCTAGACAGTAAACTCCTGTGGAACAACACGAAAAGGAGGTTATATACAAAGCAAAAATGGCTCTAATGGTGTGCAGGAATCTGGCAGGGAGAAATTAGAGTTGTAACCCAAAAATACTGATCACTTATTATCACTTATGGAGCCATTGCGTGGAGTAGTAGAACTAGCCTATTTGCAACGAGAGAAAACCTCTCCAAAATTCAAAGACTAGCCTGTATGTGCATTACAGGAGCAATGAGAACATTCCCAACGGCAGCCATGGAAGTGATTCTCAACCTCAAACCACTACATATGGTGGTGGAAAATGTTGCAGAAAGAAAATACAGACTAAGTAGAGAGGAAAACATTAAAAAAACCACTTGCTTACTTCTTAGGAATCAGAAAACCTGGGACATGCCACAAGATGGTATGATGAAAAAGTATAACTTTTCAAAGAAATTCGTTACGGAATTAAGCAACAAGAAGGAATGGGATCCAAATACCATTACCAGACTTGGAAATAACGCCATTCAATGGTACACAGACGGCTCAAAAGCAATAGAAGGAACTGGGATAGGAGTATACGGGCCAGGAACCAAACACTCTGAAAATTTGGGAAAAACCCCGAGTATCTTTCAAGCGGAAATTCACGCCATAAGAAAGTGTGCCCAGTTCAATATCGTTAAAGAATATTGAAGGCAAAGGATTATCATAATGTCGGATAGTCACGCAGCCATTAAAGCACTGATCTCTTGTGTTATCAGTTCCAATATGGCGTGGGAATGCATGGGCAAACTAAATGAACTAGGCGAGAACAATATAGTCACCTTACTGTGGATTCCAGGACACACTGGTATAGAAGCAAATGGAATAGCAGATGAGCTAGCAAAGTCCTCCGGAACACCCTTTTGGAGACCGGAACCCTTTTGCGGTATCAGCTCCAATGTAATATTGGAAGAAATGGGCAAAGCCGAAAAAAGAGGAGATTGGACCATTGGAAAGTAGGACTTAGTCAATCAAAGATTCTTCTGGGTGACTACAACCTGTTGAGATCAAATGAATGCATAAGTCAAAGTGAAACTGCACTAAGAGTTTTAACAGGGATCCTTACGAGACATTTTCGCCTGAATGGGTATCTGAAAAAGCTCAAAATGTTGGAGGAAGAAGAATGTAGATTCTGTGGCATGGAAGAAGAAACCTCCATCCACATACTTGCAAATTGCACAGCAATTAAGAATACTAGAGCATAACACCTTGGAGATTAAGGGAGCTAATAGTCTCTGAGAATTTTCTCAGGAACTAAGTAGAAGTAAGGGGACACAATAGATCTTTTAGGTCTAAGTGAATGTCACCCCAATTTACATACATCCGTACATACACAGTGTTTGGATCCATCAGGTTTGATAGTGAAAACTCAAAAGCTTTCTATATCATTTTATATAAAACAAAATTGAAGCTCGAAAAATATTTGTGAATCAATCAAGTACCTACCATCATACGTTTTAAAATGATGTAATTTTCAGTCAAATAGCATGACAAAGTCCACTGAAAATATTTTGTTCAGTACATGGAATTTAATAACGGCAAACGTGACACATAATGGTTAATATTTAAAAATTTATGAAAAATGAAGGGAATTTCAAAATTTTAACTAATCTTAAAGTCTTGGTTTTTTTGAGACATTATCAGAGATTTGAGAACTTGAATATTTAAATTAACACTAGCTTTCCATATTATAATCGCTGTATGAGGTATTTAGTTGTACGCGCCTAAAGGTCAGATGTGAATAAAATTCAGATATTCTACATGTAATATTCAAGATTTTATCTACGCTTAAATCATACGTTGTAACTACTACGAGTAAAACTATTAATATTTCATTCTAAACACACAATTCATTGATTTTATTTTTATTTTTGAAGTTATACTTCTAATGCGACTTCCAACAAGGTTGCGTTAAACGTTAAAGAGAGAAAGAAAGATACACACAGAAAGTAGGAGATAAAAAGAGAGTGAGTCCTTCGGTATTCGATAAGAGATGGCAGGGTAAGTACTCTTTTTAAAAAGTAATTTATTAAGAGATTGTAATTTTGAAATTTCCTTCACATGACCAAAATCTTCGGCATTTATCAACAAATGATAGTGTAAGTATACTTTTTTCCTTAAATAAGGTAACTTTTAAAATGTAATTCAGAAAAACTTCCTTTTTTGGAATGTTCTTCATATGACCAAAACCTTCGGCATTCAATGACAGATGGCAGTGTAAGTATTCTTTTGAAAAAGTAGTTTATTCAGAAGCTGCAATTTTGAAATTTCCTTCACATGACCAAAATCTTCGGCATTCATCAAAAAAAGATAGTGTAGGTAAACTTTTTTTCTTACATAAGGTAACTTTTAAAATTTAATTCACTAAAAAATTCCTTTTTTGGAATTTTCTTTATACGACCTTCGGCATTCGATAACAGATGGCAGTGATACTCCTAATGCGACTTCCAACAAGGTTGCGTTAAACGTTAAAGAGAGAAAGAAAGATACACAAAGGTAGAAACTAGGAGAGAAAGAGAGTGAGTTGGTAGATCCCAAGCACATGCGCGTGGTATTCTTGCTATGCAGCGAAGTAAACAGTGTGAGCGTCGTGAAATTAGCTGAAATACGTTCTTGATGTTCTATTTTAATTTATAATATTCATTATTTTATTTACTTGTTTTTTTAGTTTGATTTGATACTTTAGTTATCATAATCCCATTGGAAATGTTATAGATTTGGATATTCCTCGGAAGGGATTGCGTTCATTAAAATAACACATGTTATCTCGAGGATTTTCTGAACTTACGAAGGGAAGTCGAATGGCATGGGTGGTTTTGGAAGTGTTATTGGGGCTGTTTCCTCGGGTTTTGAGGTGGAGGTTTGCCTTTTTGGGCATTTGGGATCATAAGTTGCGTGGTCGCCACCTCAGTTCCTGCAACAAGACTTTTTTGCCTTGTCACATTTATCGGATCTGTGTTCGTGACTTCCACAGTTCGGATAGGTGTAAGCTTGGCTTTACATTAAGTGACGGAATGGCCTAATTTTGAACAACGAGTACAATATTTGGTAGTTGGTTGGAATTTGAGATTTCACATCTGTGATTGAGGCCGTAAAGAAAGATTCCTTTGGAGAATGCCTGGTGAAGTTGAATTTCGGAGTTAGTAATAACTCTGATTAGGAAGCTTGGAGAATTGGAGGTTTTGGAGACGATTCTCCAGCATTTTTGGAAATTGATTTGAAGGTCTTTAAGAAGATCAAAGATTTCTTCATCGGAGATATTTTTGTCAACCCTGGAGAAGTTTGGAGAGTGGGTGTTGGATGAAGTTTCTTTTCTGGAGGCGGAAAATTGTGAATGGAGAGGTAAGCATACAACTTTGTTGTCTCCGATGGCATTTTGAATTTGTAGTTGGAGTTTTTTGGGGCAGATGTTCTTTGGAATTTTTAAGAGGGCGGTGCAATTTAGGTTGGCCTTCAAATAAGAGATTTTACCTCTTAAAAATTTGTTTCTGTTCAGAAGGATGAAAAGATCCTTCTGAGAGCAGAATTTGGGTGGGAAGGTAGATTAAGGGTTTGAAGCGGAGTTGTTTGTGGAGAAGAATTGTGAGATGCAGATTTTGACGAAGAAGTCCGAACTGAGCTCCGAACGGAGGCTGCTTCGTCGTTTTGGCGGATTTTTGTTTCTTCTTAGATTGAAGAGGCCTGGGAAGATCGAGAAGATTGAGAAGATTGAATGGAAGGCGGAGGAGATTTGGCGGCTTGTGCGTAAGATGAAGGTGCATCAGAGTGTTTTGGAGTGGGTCGTGGAATCGGAAATTCCATAAGAGGGCGTGGTTTGGACGAATTGAGTTTGGAATTGTTTGAAAGTTCTAGAACAGCTGTTTTGAGGTCATTTATTTTATCGTTCATAGTTTTGACCATAAATACTTGCTCTTGAGAGAGATCTGGGGGAAGATTTTCTAGAAGGGGTCGTGGAATTGGAGATTCCATAAGAGGGCAAGGTTTGGATGAAGAGCTGGAGGGCGTTTCCAAAGTTGGTTTAGGTCTGGAATTTTTCGCAGATTTTGGCAATTCGGGACATTCGTCGATGTCATTGTCCTTCTTTTTTTTTGTTATTTTGGGATGGAAGAGGAGAGGTTTTTTTCGTAGCACTATTTACTATTACTGGTTAGCACCGGTGTAGACACTTTTTTACCCTAGGCGTTGTTTTATTCGCGGAATTAGTTTACTTTTTTTTTCAAGGCCTGGCCTATTAATTTAGTCACGTGCCTGCTCGAAGAGTAAGCCGTTACTCTCTTATTACTCGGAATTTTACTGTTGTAGTTTCTAAGTTCATTTCTACCAAATCTCTCATTGTCTTAGAGATTCCAAATATATCTAATTTTTCTTTCTTATTATTATCAATAAGTAACAAGCGAGAATAAAACCGAAAACAAAAATTTATTAAAATGTATCTGGGAAAAATTTGAGCACATTTTCACTTGCATAGTTATTGCATTTGATATTTTTGACAAATAATCTAATTCTGCATCATCTCGAATAAATGATAGTATGTTTAAATTTTTTCAAGAATATCCATTAATCTATAGGTCCTGAGAAATGTTGAAATATTAACCAGATAATGTTAATCGATTTAAAGTGGTATATTGTCTGTGCCTGTGTGTTTACCAAAATGCTTCCTTCTTTCAGTTCTGTATTGGTGATTGATCAATAATGTTGCCTTAATATAAAATATAAATATAAAAGTAATAAGATGGGTTTTGCAGAAAAAATAGGCTGTATAATCAATCAATAAAAAGTTTTACTTTTTTTTTAATTTTGAAATGGCCACCTGTCGCCGAACAAGAATTATGGCTGATCAAGTTAAGTAATCGAAAGATTCTTGATTACTTCTCTCCAATTAAAATAATTCGATGAGAATTTACCCGTAAAGACAAAGCTGGAAATAGTTTTAAATTGAAATTGTTTCTATTGGATACTGAAAAATAAATAACAATCTTCTGGGTGTCGAGAGAAATTTGAACGAGGAACGAGGTTTCCTTAAAGCTATTCGGATCGTGACCTGAAGAACAAATAAAGGGAAAATAATTACAGCTGCGTTTGTAGAAAACTACCATCTGCTAGCGAAAGCTTGTCAAGCGACGTTGCCATATACTCCAATCAGCAGTAAATGAAATATTTCACTTTAATGTTTCCTTTTCCCTATTTTTCATTAACTGGACAAATCTCAGACCTTCTGACCGTCACATGCAGTTTTCATCGTCAATCCACGTTATGAGCATATTTAGTATATCCTGATCTGCTCTTGTCACGCTGCCATGTGACTGAATGTGATGCAGTATTATAAGGCCACTTCACACGGAACATAACTCTTACTTGATACGGCTCGCAAACTACCGGGCGTTGTCGGATTGTAGTATAGATAGCAGATTCCTCAGCATTTTGATTTGAACAAATTTAGCGAAGTGGCCTAGAGACACCATGATAAATTTGTTTTCTCCAGTCGGATTGGTTTGCATGTCGATTAAGTCCACTTGACAACGCATGCTCAGCTCATCTCCAAAAAAACATTTGAACCTTTATTGACAGATTTTTTTTTGCATTATTCACACCTTTAATTTTATCTATCCTCTTCTACATTTTTTGATATTTTCTTTCCATACGATGTTTACCGTCATGTCCAATGGCCAAATGAGAATAATGCCAATTGTCAATTACTCCTAGGGCGCACTGAACTCATTAATGAAATTTTATCTCTAAAACAACCAATGACATGGACAGGAATTACTATACTCCAGGAATTGTTAAATATTGACTTATATAGTGACCAATTTTACGATGAGGCTGGACTTTTGCGTGAGATGCAGCCACATCTCGTTGAACAAAATCGAGTGGATTCACGCTGGGTTGACTTCTTTACTAAATCGAAAGATAGAATTGAAAAAAATGGTCACGTTTGGTCTTTCCATTCCTGTCTCTAGTGCTTCTTGGGAGCGTGTATTCAGTGTAATGGATCATGCATGGAGCAAGGAAAGAAACCGAATGAGTATTTCTTTAGTAAAAGCAGAATTACAAGTACTAACAAATTTCGATTTTCCATGTAAAAACTTTTATGATTTTGTGATGAAAAACCGACAAATAGTAGATGCTGCTCGAAAGCTAAATAAATATAAATTTAAAAATTAATTGAGATCTTTTTTCCATTTCAACATACATAAAAGTCTCCCGGGTTGGTCATTTCAAGAGTTGGCAACCTAACTGTAGTGGAAGTATAGTCGAGTTAAACATTTCCGCAGTTTTCTTGAACAAAGTTTGTCACATTTTCTCGTTTGACAAGTTTTCACATAATATTATTTTTGCCGCAAAAGGCACTGAGTTATTGTACTTTTTTATCAAATAAAACAAAACATTTTTTGAGACTTCCGTAGCTGCTATATTTATATCAATATTATTTACTAAAAATATTCTCTTTAATTCTATTTTCATTTCAGGTATGTCCATTTTCACTTTGGCTCCTGGACTATGGTAAAGTAAAAAACATTTTTAATTATAATAGTTATTTATGATACTAGTGCGTGAAGGGTTACTTTTGCGCACGAGTTGCGAAAACGATTGCGCAAAAGTACTACACGCATGAGTATCATACAATATTTTATCTACGACCACATTAAAAAATACTTTAATAAGTTTATGAAATTTACTTATATCAATGTTTAATATCTCCTAAAATATGACATTTAGAGAATTTTTATATAGGGGAAAAATGAAGAGTAGTTCATTATCTACAAAAATGATCCTCATGATTTTTTTCGCAACATTAATATTTTTCGCAAAAACCGATGTTGAGAAATCCATAATTTTGAGGTTTCATGGATTTCTGAAAAACCACTAAACTCGAGAAAAAAAATTAGGGCACAACCAAAAAGGAGAAATTCCTAGCTTCAAAATAACGTATCTTGGAAGACAATCCGATAATGTACAAACTTTTAGACAGTGATTGTTCGCAAAATATTCCCAACCTCGAAAAACAGCCTAAATTTGGAAATGGAAACATCAACTGAAAAATAAAGGGGCAAGAAAGATGGCCAATAAAAATGTCTGAGATCAATAAAGACCTTTAAAGGACCCGTAATAACAAAAAATCGAGAGTAAATGTCCATTATTAAGAAAAATATGAGTAATTTTCCGATACTCGAAAAAAAAGTTATTACAAAATCTTTGACCCATTTTATGAATATGGTGGACTTCCTCTTTCATCTGAATTTTGAATCGTAAAAAAATATGCATTTTTACCCGAGATATTGAATGATTTGTTCGCCCGGTCATGAGTAAGTGCAAAGAACCCGCTCTTTCGACTCCGGAGCGGGAGCTCAACATAAGGTTCCCGCTTGAGGGCCATTATCTCGAAAACTATCGAGTTCTCGGCAAAAATTATGGGGACCATTTTTGTAGATAAAGACCTGATCTTCATTTTTCCCTTATATAAAAATTCTTTAAATGCCATATTTTAGGAGATATTGGCACGAAACCAATTTTTGGAACTTTGGGGCCGGGAATACCCCCAAAAAGGTAAGTGAAATTTCTGGATGTTCAATTACTAGTCAAACCCTACCGTTCACGGAAAATTCATGGACCGGCAGGAATAATCCCTTCTGGGAACCTTTATTTACTGGATTATATGGTGTTTTATTGTCCATGACTATCGGAAGGTTATTCAAGTTTTCTCATCTATTCTTCAATATCATAGTATCTTTTAAATTTGGTCAATGAAAAATTTTGTTTATTATTGATAAAAAAAGTAGTTCTACGAAAAAAATTACGATAGATCATGTATTAAAAGTAACTTCTTTGTTCATTCTCGCTTCATAAATAATACTGCCACTTTCAACATTTCTACCATAAATAATAATTGAAATGATACATTCTAAAAAATTGATGAGCCCTAACAATCATCAATGCACCTACCTACTATATAATTTGGCAACACGGGTTGATCGTCTATCGCTAGCAGTCTGACCACCTGCAGAAAAATAATGATTATTTTTTCTTTTTTCCATTATTATTTCTCCTTTCCACTATATAAAACTAAAAGTTTCAGTTTGTGTTCTTAAAACCTTTTTATTTTCCATTAAGTTTAACGCACGGAGTTGATTATTTGGCGTATAGCCAGAAATTTAAAATTTAAAATATAATAGTTGTAATAAGGAACTTAAAATCGTATTTATTCAAAATAAACTTGAATAATATAATATTATACGCTACTATGGCTAGTTATTATTTATTTATTTATAGAAACACACACTGTACTAAACTTAATTTATATATACACTTTACCTAATGTCTACTAATTTATTTACACTCGGTATAATAGTTCTAATTTATTTTGAATAGAGGCTTTTACTCGATGAAGATCCATACTAAATGATGAAATAAAACAATTTAATTTGTTTAAATCTCCATTTTATTTTGAACTAGTTTGAAAAAGCTACTGTGTAACGAAACGCGTCACTAATTTTAAATTGAACATCAGTTCAAAATAAAATGGAGATTTAAACAAATTAAATTGTTTTATTTCATCATCTAATTTATTTTCACCACCTGAATATTACATTATTTATCTTCACTATTTCATTCACTGTTCGATTACTAAGAACTTCTGTGAACTAACTCTTTACTGTCCGTTTCGCTAATTCTCTCGAACTAACTGTTCACGCACTCAAAAACCCGTGCATATATAGTCCTTCTCAACTCTAGAAAATTCCAGTTCCTTCCGCGCTCGTCCTATGCACAAACAAAGCGAATGTTCTAGAAAGGAGCGCAGCCACCAAAATTAACAGTCAAGGGACAGGACCGGCTTTGAGTTGGTGACCTTGCAACAATATAAAGCCTTGGTCAATGTCCACTAGTTCCATTGTTGGCGCTTTTTATTGCCGGTGCTACACGAACGTTGGCCCCAGCAGTAGCGTTAAAGTTTTGCTGAACATTGGAACCATGATTGAAATCACGGCTTCAGCTATACCAAATACTAGTTGCAGCCTGCTTCCGATATTAGACATTTCTTTGACGCTGGCCAAAAATACCGAGTTTCTTCTGCTTCTAGGAGCCTCTTCACTACGACCTTTGCAAATATATTGTGTGTGCCAACGTGTCATGCTATAGTGAAAGTGAACAATCTAATCGGGATTGTATGGAGTAGTTCTGCTCCCAGGAATTCTAAATAGGACTTAATTTCACGGGACATAAAAGAAGAACATTGATCAGTGTGTATACGGGTATTGATCTGGACAGCTGGATTCAGAATCACTGTAAGAAAGCCCGCCCCTTCTCCCTCCAAAATTGGTTAGTTATGTGCGAGATGTGTGCGAACTGCGATTTAGAACTGAATAATTATTTGATGGGGGTAATAAACGTCGCTACATATTGAAACAATATGCTTACGTTTTATGTTGTTAAAATCGAAAATTAATTGTTAAATTCTCTTTAACAATTAATGTTTCGAGTTAAGATAATATGTTTTGATTTCTTTTGGCAATAACGGCTTTCAAAATAAAAATAAATTCGTAAATAAAACAAAATAGGATTCTTTAAATTGAAACAAAGTTATGGACTTGAACACTCTCACCTACCGACTGCTGTTTACTGACTGTTTGACGCTAATTAAGGACCGCCCACCGTTGAGAATATGGAGTGGTGGGAATTGTACGATATGTTATAGGTGTCTAAATAAACGATTGTAATAATCGTGTTTTTAATCTGTTGAAGCTGGATGTTGGTCGACTAGTTCAAAAGCAGTTCTGATACAATGCCTAAAATCCCTATGTTCAGTTTGTGTTTGAATGTATCTGTATAAGAAGGTGGACCGAATGTGTGTGTTAAAGGATGCACTTTTTCAGAAAAACATGGTATCCACTGAGACAAGTGAGAAACCAAACCTAATGCCCTACCTAAAAACACCTTCTCCTCAAGCACCTGCACTCTTCTGCACAGGCTGAAGGCCTTCGTACTTTTTTGTATTAATTTCTGTAGGTGTTAATTCCATGTTTACTTGTTTTTTTTGCGGGCCGAGATGGGAAACTCATGTTCGAATGGGTCCAGGACCCAAACAGTGTTGGACTCATCCCCAAGGGGATGCCTACCAACCAAACCCACCTCAAATTTGCCGTTACCCCCGCCTCGGAATCACTACCCTCGCATACTTCGAGACGGGCGGCGGTCCCTCGCACACTATCCGCTAACACCGTCGTCTTCCCCCTACTATCACTCCTACCTCTCATGCCATATCGAGTCCTTCTCTCCCCCTAACCATGCTCTCTACTACTCAACTCACCACCATCCATTCCTCCTCCCCCCTCAACATCATCTCCACCTTTTTCTCCCAGTACACCGCCTCCCCTAGTTTCCTCTCCAACTTCTTCAGCACTTCATCGTTCCTCCAGCATCTAAACACATGCCCCATATCATCCTCCACTTCACACCTCTCGCACACTCCAGTCTTTCTTTTCCCAATTTTGTGGAGGTACCCTACTCTCGACCTATGTCCAGTAAACACCTGCGTCAAGGAGTAGTTCACCTGCCCGAATTTCCGGTCCATCCAATCTCTCCTATTCCCAATCGCTCCTTTTAGCGCGCCCTCATCCTCCTCCCACCTTCTCTCCATTACCTCCTCCATCCATTCCTGTACTTCCTCTCTGGTCGCACCCCTCCAGCGTTTGTTCCTAGCTCTAGCCATCACATCCAATGGGTAGGACCTTGCCAGCACCGCTGCTGCCAGTACCCCTGCACCACCCTCAGCAGTATCCCTCTCTTTACCCAAAGGAGTGGTCTAACCCTCGCATCCACCCCCGCTCTTTCACCCCACACCTCCGCACCGTACAGCATACTCTGCTCTACCGTCCTACCAATTACCCTCCTCTTCCACCCTCTCGGCCCTTTCACATTACACATCAATCTCCTCAGCCATGTTGCCCTCACTTTCCCCTTCTCTGCTGCCATTAACATGTGAGTTTTGAAGGATAATTGACTATCCAACCACACTCCTAGGTATTTCACAGACTCCTCCAAACGAATTCTCCTTCCCTTCACCATCACCCCCCACTTCCCTCATCTTGCTCCGTCCCTTCACTAGCAACCCCATCGTCTTATCTTCCGCCACTTCCAGTCCGTACCGCTCCATCTTCTCCACAATCTTCCTACACATTCTCACACATCGCCCCCATACACCGTAATCTCACATCCCTCTTCACATACTATCCCACAAACCTCATCAAATAAACACTTCCAGAGCGTCGGTTCAAGAACCGAGCCCTGGGGCACTCCAGCCTCCGTCTCATACCTCCTCCCTCTAGAGTCTACTATCACACGCCCCGTCAGGTAGTCCTCTACCTCCCTTACTACAAGCATCAGCAACGCGCTCAACACCGACTGTTTGCTGACACTGTTGAACGCGATCCCGACGTCGAAGAACACGAGTAGAGCCAATCTCTTGTTCCTCCAGTTCCCCTCCCTAGTTCTTTCCACCAAGCCCATCACCCTGCCCAGTGCTGAGATGCAAGATTTCCCCTTCGTAAGCTCGTGCTGGTTCACCCTAAAATCCCCATTCCTACAAACTTCCTACTCAATCCTATCCTTTATTATCCCCTCCATCAATTTACCCATAACACTCTTCCTCCCTTAGCACCCTGTTGAATAGTTCCCAGAAATACTCCCCATTGTCATCCAACAGCCTCTTCATCATATCACCTCTCATGCCATCTATCCCTGGGGTTTCCCTTACTTTAATGTTTCTCCCCCCCTTCTCTACTTCCCACTTCTCTACCGGCCTTATCCCCCTCATTTTCCCCACCTACATGTTTACTTGTGGTCAAACATAACTCTCAGATATTTTGTCTCTTGTGCAATGGAAATTTCTACCTTATTGAGAACTGGTGACTTCAATCCTCTCTCCTCTTATTTCCTTAAGGAAATGAACAAATTCGTTGAAAAAATTAAGTGTGCATATTAAGGATTTTTACAAACAGATTCAATAGTTCAAGTTTATGAGGCATCAGTACAATTAGAAAACCTTTTTAACATTTGTTACTTGCCAGGAAATCAAATATTTCTTTAACTGAAATAATAATTGGAGATAGAAGATTTGGAGAAGCGTAGGGTTCAAATGTTCTCTGTACTGTATTAGTTATAGTAAATGGAATTTCAGGGAAATCTAATTTACCCCAACCTAGTACTTAACCACTCTGTGACAATAATTCAATGAAGAAAAGATTAAAATTAAGGGATCAGCGTGAACCGGGAGTTCCAGGAGATTCTATTAGCGAACTCGAGACACCAAACTTTCAAACCAAACAAACTACGATAGGTTATTATTTTAAGTTTGCAGTTTCACCAGTGAATGTTCCTTATTAAAATACTATATGAATTTCGTTGAAGCTTGAGTGCATATTATTGGACAAGGGGCAAAATTTGTCCTAAGTTGAATCGCTTGTCCCAAATATGTTTCTAATAGTGTTATCTTATATAAATTAATATTTCAGTTACTGAGCATTTTTTTCATTCATTTATATATTTGGGTTGTGCTCATCAGCCCAGGCACTTGAACTGAATCTTTGTACCATTTCCCATGTTATCTACTTCCATTCCAGAAGCTTCGTGTCTTCTGTAAGGGTCACTAGTTTGCCTAGAGGGATTTTCAGTAGTTGTGATGGTTGTATAAATTCCTCTCCAAAGTGCTTCCGTCTAAGTTCTTGTAAGTCCTCGCAGAAGCAGAGTATGTGGGTAGGTGTTTCATCAACAAGTTCACATTTTCTGCACATAGGATCACTAACTTTGCCCATATTGTACAGATGTTTCCTCAAGGTGCAGTGACCAGTTACCAGGTCGGTAACTGTCTTCAAATATCTCTTACCCAGTTTCAGTAGTTGAGAGTTCCTTGTCTACCTGGTTCAGTAAACTCTTTGTATGAAGGTGCCCTTGTGTCACCCTCCATTTGAATTGGTGTTCCCTATCGAGCCAGTTCCCGATTTCCCCTCTTATGCAATCTTTTGTGATTCCACAAAACGGTTCCGGACCTATGAAGTCTCTTTTAGAGCCTAACTGGTCCGCCATTTCATTACCTGCAATCCCCTCATGTGTCGGCACTCATATTAGAGACAGTTTGTTGTCTCTTGCCAGCCTGTTGAGGGATTCTTTGCAGTTTTTCACCAGTCTAGACTTAGTTGTTGGAGTTACTGAGCATATTATCTTTATGTTTCCTTTTGTAAAGATACAACTTTGGAAAAAGTGGAGTATACAGACAAAGCCGAACGCGCAATTGATAATGCTTCCGTTTCCCACAACTACTAAGTCAACTTTTTTACATAGACAAGCAAGCAATGACAGTCTCATTTTGATTCAATTATCGCTTAACATTTAAATCAATTCGTTCAACATCATGAACGATTAAAAAAAAAATAATAACAAGTCCACAAATAATTTTATTTCCTAAGTGATTTCCACATTGTATAATTAATTGGTTATAATAATTCATTAGTAGGAAATGGAAATCAATAAAAAATAAACAGGTACCTACGTCCCTGTTTTCTATCAGTATTCAGAAGTAGCAGCAATAAATTTAGAAGTGCGTGTCTAGTGCCACGAGGACAAGCTTTAGCCACCATTGCAAATTCAAGAAACAGTTGTAGTGTCTTAAATAAATTTTCGTTGTCCCTAAAAGGAGCCAAGCCAAATGATATACGCCTTTGTTTTAGCCGTTTCCTCATTACACTGGGTGAATTATCGTAACAGCTTTGTCCCATTCATCACGCAGAATCGACTACAATAAAAAAAGAGTTTTTTTAATGATGTTAAAATCGTTTAAGGGATTGCGGTTGATTACTTTTTAATGAAAATAAGAATAAATAGTTTTGCTCCATTTGAATGTGTTCAATGATAATATATTGTAACATGTCTATCGACCTGTTTCGATTTTACAGAATAAATCCTTTTAATTAGCGCTCGTCGTCACTAGCCACATCCAATTATAGTTCTGTGATCCCAAACTCTTCTACCCTGACCGTAAGACAATTGACGTCTGCCAACGGACGCTTCCATATTTTTGCACAACGCCACGTGAAACACCCCTTTCTGTTATCGACCGCCTAAAGGGACAGATCATCTTTCGCTATCTTTCATATCTTAAGTACCTATCTTATGAATTTTGCTGTGGTAAGTTCAAAATCATAATTTATAATTAATAAGCTTCTTCTAAAGACTGTCTGATATAATTTTCGTATGCATTCTTTATTTTTTTACAGAGATAGACGAAATTAAATTCAACACGTGATCATAAACTGTTCTTTTATACTAATATGGTAGTTTTAAACCAAATATTCTTTTATAATTCACTGTTTTACTTTTATACAAACATTTTCAAGCTTTTTCAGTTGCGAAATAACTCTTTTAATTATAAAATAACATTTTTATAAATTACTGTTAACCTATAAAATATTCTTTCGTAACGCCAGTGCCGGTTTCATATATTTCCTAAGCACGATATTTTTTCATATAACTAAATAAATAACTTTTTGCTATCATTAGTTTCTTTCGGATCATTAGTATATTTTTTTTATTTAGCCGACAATTGCTATTTTTACTGTTTTAACATGGGACATATAATGTTGGAAAGCTCTCAGTAAATTAAATCAATTTTTTTGACTTTCAAATCACTGCCTTCCTTTTCTTCAACCTGAAAAGCTGACCAACATAATGTGCCATTACATTCAAGTTCCTACATATCCCTGATCCACCTGTACTTCTAGGTAAGCACAGCCCCTAGGCTAGGATATAACCCTAGGCTAGGATATAACCCAAGAATTTAACCCGAGAATATAACTCTAGGCTAGGATATAACCCAAGAATACAACCCGAGGATATAAAGCCAAGGATACAGCCCTAGCTCAAAATACCGCCCTAGAACAGAACTCATCAGTTCAGATCAAGACCTGACTTCTTCTCCAGGAAACCACTTCATCTAAGCTAAGTACCTATAAAAGTACAAATTCCTCTATTAAATTCCGTTATTCATTTCCTGTGGCAGAATAAACTAAAAATTTGTTTTTAATTCTTTTTTTTAATTAAAATCCTCAACTATAAAAGTTGAGGGAGATCCGCCCGGGGTCACTTTAATTATTAACTTTCATTTAAATTTTACAAGGCGTTTCTACCTTTTCCGCCTTAGTTTTTAGTACTTTTTATCGTTAAAAAGGTAGTGGCGCCCTCAACTTTTACAACCCTTCTGTTATCCTTGTGTGACATAAACTTGGGGTCGAATCACCCTTGAGAGGAGTCTCTAGCCGGAGCCCTTCGAGCTGGTGCCCTGTGCAGACATTTACCGTTACAATATTATAGCATGAAGGTTATTGTTTTCACCCTAAAATACGTACAAGTGCGGAGTTTAAAAAATGGGAGGGGAAAGGAATATTGCTAACGATAGAGTACTTAACTAATCAAGATGTAACAAATTATAAGGATAACTACTTATTTCACCTATCATAGATCACATCCAACAGTGCAGTGACTGACAATGCATTTAAATTATTATACCGGGTGTCCCAGAAGTTTCTGACCCATTTTAACTAAGTCGTGCTTCTTTCCAAAAGATTCGGTATAATTTTTTTTAAACGTAGGTATTAATTAGCAGGCAAATTTTGTAATTGTGTTTTATTTAAAACGTATGTGTCACACATCTTTATCTAATAAACAATCATCATTAAAAGCTGAATAACTTACTGATTTTTTATCTAAATTTCAACAAATTATACATTTTATGAATGGGGAAGAGTTCAGCTTTCAGATAGAATAAAAATATATAAGGTGTTCCATTAAAGAAATAGACGATATTTACATTTAAAGAATACATTTTTTTTAAAACACCCTATATAAGATTTCACTCATTAAACATTTATACTGAAAAAACTTTATATAAAAAGAAATTGTTCATCGAAAACCGCACCTCCCTATCGTTTCTGGGTTCCGAGATTTTTGCAGTTAAAATGGGTCAGAAACTATTACACCCAGTATTATATCTCATTGATTCATCCACAAAAAAGCTGCTTGTTGTTTTAAGATCTGTATAAAATTCTTTCCAAGTTAAGATTGAAAGCATTGCAATTTTTTTTCTAAATTTGGTGTCGAGTTTTTCATTTCTTACATATTTTACTTTGGCTTTTATATTCCAAATTACATTTCGTATTGCTCCTTTTATAATATCACTCACATCATCAGTCATTTTTCGAATACGTTATGCAAAATAGCCAGACGATGCAACTGACACTTTTATTTCACTTTCGCATATTATACTATAAAACGATTATTAATTTTTAATGCAAATTGTTGATAGAAGTAAAAGTCCGTTGTTCTCTTTTTCATTACTTGAATACTTCAACAAATTCAATAGTAAGTGGTTCCAGTTATTGGAAATATGTAGAATTGAGGAGTTTTGAGTGATTCCATTGACCCGTTGGGAGAGTTGTAACGTGAAATTCCACGTATTTGGAGGGAATTATATAAGTAATTATATAATTAAATAAGTATAAGTATGAATTTTGGGGTTCAAAAAAGTTTGCCTCTCCGGCCCTCCATGCAAGTTCGTGAGAAAAAACATCTGGTGTATTTTCATCGTAAGTTTTTTGAACGCTGCCTTCTTTTCTCCGGAAGGGATTGTAGCTCTTTTCGTTCAGAAATTCTCCAGGCTTCCCATGCCTTCTTGTATGTTACGTTACGTACCGTATCCATTGTAGTACTTTTCCATAAGTTTTTTCGAGGTAATGGTCTATACAGTCTTAGTAGTCTTGGCTATACATTTTCCGCATATTGTACCCCCAATCTTCGAGTTTATTTGCTAGACACTCATCTGTAGCTTGATTCTCGGAATTGTTCTTTCGCTCATTACAAAAGACAATAAATGGTCCCCAGATGTATGCTTTAGTCTATCGTAGGTAAGGTTACATTTAAAGTAAAAGGATCCGTCTACTGGTGTCCTGTTAGGGGTCCACACCAATACATATTTCACCAAAGAACTTCAGTCGTGCTATATAATGACTCAGACCACAGATTCCTGCGAGTAGGTCTGTTAGGAATTGCTTGTTAACATTTTTCGAATGCCTTGGAATGGAGAAATATTCTGCAACTTTTCTTGAACTTCAGGAGCTCAATGATTGTTTGATGGAAGTTAATAAAAGGATTTGGTTGCGGTGCTTCCGAACGTTGGTCTGACGTTCATAAACAAACCAGAAGAGGAGAACGAAGCGGAGAAGTACTGGAAGCAGAGAAGAACAAAGTACTGAAGTATATTTGTTTTCAATCTAGAAAATGATCTCACAAATAAAATACTCAATACACACAGGTAATCTCCGTTTTTCAGCACTAACGACGCATAGTATGCCTGTATACCAAGGCTTGGCTTGCAACTAAATTTTTGTAATGAAAAGAAATACGTTACGTCTTTTAGGAAGTGAGGGAACTTCTTCTTTCTTTAAAACTCTTATGCCGTTCAGCGTCGGGTTAGTCTTTCTTTACCCATTTCTTCCAATTCCTTCTGTTTCTGGCCAGTCTTCCCATCTCTTCCATTGATTTCCCTCTTTTCTCTCCGATTTCCTGTGTCCTATCCATCCATGTTTTCCTTGGTCTTCTTTTCTTTCTTGTTCTATCCCTTCCTGCCTCTGTAACTGCTTTGACTAACCTGTTTTCGTTCATTCTTAAAATGTGTTCATACCAGTTCAATTGCTTGTTTTCAATCTTCGTTAAAATTGGTTCCTCTTTCAGATGGTCTCTGATTTCTTCATTTCTACGTCGGTCATATTTGGTAACTCCTGTGATTTTTCGCAAATATTTCATTTCCACTGCATTTATCGAAGATTAGTGCTTTTGTAAGGTGACCCATGTCTCACTTCCAAAAGTAGTTACTGGTTGGGTCATGCAGTTATAAACTCTAAATTTTATTTTGTCGTCGATTTCCTTCTTCCCCATTACGGTTTTATTAATACTATAATATATCCTTGTGGCCTTTCTTAATTTATTATTTATATCTGCATCTATATTTCCGTCACCTGTTATGATGTTTCCTAGGTATTCAAAACATGTAACTTGTTCGATTTGTTTTCCATCGAGTCTTATAGTTGCCTTTCCTTTATCTTCTTCTTTCTGGTTAGTAATCATATATTTTGGTTTCTCCGTATTGATTTTCATTTTCAGTTTTATTATTTCCTTATGCCATATATTTGCTAAATTTTGCATTTTACTGTTCCTGTCTGCTATTAGGACTATATCATCTGCATATAAAAGAGATTCTATGTTGATTGGTCTTAAATTTACAACTTTGATGGATTTCTCAGCTATATTATACTTTTCTAAAGTTTTTCACAATATTTCTCTATTGATCGTGTCAAAGGCTGCCTTTAAGTCTATGAACAGTAAATGGAGCTGTTCTCCTTCTTGGAACTTTCTTTCAACTATCTGCCTCAATATCTGTACATTATCGTTTGTACTTCTACCCCCTCTGAATGCAGCCTGTTTATCTTCCAATTTACTTGTGAGGGAACTAAGATGTTGATTGGCTGATTCAAAAGAAATCAATTAACGATCAAATATGTTGATTGGGCGAAAGTATAACGAAGAAATTTCCATAGAACAAAAACTAGAACTGAATGTATTTTTCATTCTAACCACACTACCTAGTTCGTTTTTTAAAAATAAATCATGAAAATACGGCTTTACCCTTAATAATTTTAGTAAGCTTGAAGTGTTATGTTTGTATAAAGAAGGCTAAAAAGGAAAGTCAATTAAAGCACAAACACCCGAATCCAAGTCACGCAACCTAACACCCGAGTTTGCTTTGATCTAATTACTGACATTTTCAGTATAATTTGAACGAAGTTCTTTTTTTGCATTCCAAATTTTTCTAATTAAAATGATGGCATTTTATGGTTATTGCTTGTTTGTCGGAAAGCAAGGTCGCTATACATTAAACCACTTATTTCTTCCCGATTTCTAATGATAAAATGGGAGGATATTTCGGACTCGAAACGTTTATATTTTTGCAGGTTAAAGATCTAATATATATGCACTTTTTCCATTCAAAATTGAGTAATCACTTAAATCAATTTTACTGGAAATTGTTATTATTGCAAAATTTACTACGTGAAAAAATGATATTGCTAACCCACATCACATTTTTTGGTCAGGCAACTCAAGTATACAAAGTTAGTTTTATGTAATTGCAATGCATACTTGGGATGAACTGACAAAATGGAGCACTGTAAGAAAACTGAATGATAAATGGCGGTCAAATTCGGCTTTATTAGTAGAAGACCTGACTCTTGGAAAGATATGGAGCAGCTAAGACAATAAAATTTACTCCTGGAAAACTACCACCACCAAGTGGGAACAAATGAATGTCTAAGACATAGTAAGACCACACCAATGGTATGCTCTCTGAGGAGTCCTTCGGCGAACGAATGATTGACGAGGGGAAAAATTTGCACCTTTCATAGTTATCCGCCGGAGAACGCTGACGAGAGGAAGATGTGCCAGAGAGTAGAAGTAAAAAGTGACTGAGGTGGGCATGCGTCACTTGGTGAACGCAAGACTCTAGTTGGCAGACCGCTAGCGCTTCACCAGTGATGAGATATCTACTGATTTATCAGTAGATCTACTGATTTCAGGTTCTATCTACTGATCTACTGATTTATAACGCAATCTACTGATTTAACCATAGTTGTATTTTTTTCAGTGATCTTTCGGTAATATAACTATCCATAGTCCCCCGACTATCGATATTTATCGACTCTTATATTTTTACTATCGATTATTTTCGAAAGTTTTACAATCGGTAACATCTTTGTACGATTTCTGTCAAAAATTTTGAAGAATGCTCAATAATTGTCAAAAACTATCAAAAATGTTAAAAAATTGTCAAAATTTAAAAAAATGGTTAATAGCCAAAAATGTTAAAATTTTTGAAAAATTGTCATTTTTTTGAAATATGGTCAAAAATTTGGAAAAATGGTCAATATCTGTCGGAAACTGTCAAAATTTTGATAAAATGAACAATAATTGCCAAATATTTTAACATGTTTGGAAAATTGTCAAAAATTTTGAAATATGGTGAAAAATTGTCAAAAATTTGGAAAAATGGTCAATATTTGTAAAAATTAGGAAAAAATGGTCAATAATTGTCAAAAACTTTGAAAAATAGTTAAAATTTTTGAAAAATTGTCAAAAATGGTCAATAATTGTCAATGTCATTGTCAAAACCAATTAAAAATTGTCAAAAACTATCAAAAATGGTCAATAATTATAAAAAACTGTCAAAAATGGTCAATAATTGTCAAAATTTTTGAATAATGGTCAAAATTTTTGAATAATGGTCAAAATTTTTGAAAAATTGTCAATAATTGTCAGAACCTGTTAAAAATGCTCAAAAATTGTCTAAAACTGTCAAAAGTTGTTAAATATTTTGAAAAATGGTCAATAATTGTTAAAATTTTGAAAAATGGTCGAAAATTGTTAAATATTTTGAAAAATGTACAATAATTGTCAAAATTTTTGAAAAATTGTCAAAATTGGTCAATAATTGTCAGAAACTGTCAGAAATTATCAAAAATTGTTAAATATTATAAAAAATGGTCAAAAATAGTCAATAATTGATAAAATTTTGAAACAATGGTCCATCATTAAAAAAAACTGTCAAAAATGGTCAATAATTGTTGAAAATTGTCAAAAATTTTGAAAAATGCTCAAAAATTGTCTAAAACTGTCAAAAATTGTTGAATATTTTAAAAAATGGTTAATAATTGTCAAAATTTTTTAGAAATTGACAAAATTGGTCAATAATTGTCAGAAACTGTGAAAAATGATCGAAAATGGTCAAATATTTAAAAAAATGGTCAAAAATAGTCAATAATGATTTGTTAAAATTTTGAAAAAATGGTCTAATAAGAAAAAAAAGTCTTACAATATTCCGAGGGTCGCGAACCTTACCGAATCCGTCTCAGATTCTGACAATTCAAAATATTGATTGTGTAAACCCACGCAATACACTTTCTTTCTCTCTCCCATTTCCCTCTCTCTTCCATATCTCACTTTTTCTCTCTCATCTTTCTCTCTTTTTCCCATCCCTTTCTCTCTATTTCCTATCTCTCTTTTTCCTATCTCTCTATCTCTATTTCCTAACTCTCTCTCCCTTCCCTCTCTCTCCTATCTTTCTCCCTCTCTCATCTTTCTTTCTTTCTCTCCCATTTCTCTCTCTCTTTCCTATCTCTCTCTTCCATGTTTCTCTCTCTCTCTCTCATATCTCTCTCTCTTTTCCATATCTCTCTCTCCTATCTTTCTCTCTCTCCCCTATCTTTCTCTCTCTCTCCCCTATCTTTTTCTCTCTCCCATCTCTCTCTCTTTCTCTCATCTTTATTTCTCTTTTTCCCACCTCTTTCTTTATTTCCTAAATCTCTCTCTCTCTTTCTCTCTCTCTCATTTCTCTCTCTCTCATTTCTCTCTCTCTGTCCCATTTTTCGAACGTATTTTTACTCCATATCAGCGTTCAAAATATACATTTTTCACCTAAAAACATCTCAACTATTTCGATATAGTACCGAAAACTATCGATTTTTTTCGATAGTTAAAAATATCGATAAACTATCATCGATAGTTCTCCATTCCTAATTTTGTGCTGTGCTGTGCTGTGCTATGAATACCACTGGTGTTTTATCAGGATATTGCATACTTTAGAATCTGTTAAATGGGAGAAGGAACCTCCATCACTCAGGATTTGCGTAGAAGAAAGGGGGTACTTAACTTTGTGTTAATCAAGCCTAATATTTTTTCATTTAACTCCAATAACGAGAAACGAAAAAAAAAATTACTTTTTACTTTTTTTTCAGACAACAGCCTTTCGTGCGTAAACAAAGTTTTTATTGTGATAATCGATTCGTTTTCAACAAGTCGAGTTCTCAAGTATTATGCAATCAATGAAATTCTATTTTAAGCTTCTGGTATTTATACACCTAATGCTCCCTCCAATCTATGCATAGGAAACTTTGTAACAAAAAGAAGTGTGATTGTGTTGACTCGATGTGAATGTAATATTAATAAAAAGCTAAATTTGTAGTGTTGGAAAGTTGAAAACTTTCATGCGATAGAATACATTGTGCTTAGCAAGCAATGGGGGTGTATTTTTGATTCATTCCAATGTTTGTTTGTTAAAAGTTTTTAACAAGTAATTTATTTAAGGTGAAAAAGTATTGTCGTTACCGAAGTTCGATTGTTTTGTTTTTCTATGCTTTAGAAATTTCTCGTAAAACCAAGGAGAACTGCATGTTTTAAATATTTATAAAAATTGACTCATGTAGTAAGAAGTATATTTCAGTTGATGAATTATATATCCAGGGATGAGAGCGAATTATTTACGTTAACGAATAAATTTCAATAAAGTAGAGCACTAGTTTCCTCGATATAGACGTTCATTTTCTTATTTTTGAAAGCAGTATTACAAATTTTTTTGATTATACGCCAGTCAGAGGACCACATTAGATCTGGAAAGGTCGCAGTGAAATATTCCTCATCAAATCTAATCTAATCTAAACTTTCACCTTATCAGATGTCAGTGTTTGAACTGTTCACGAAAGCGTGATGTTATAACAGTACTCACTACTTTCTTGGTTCTGGTTCCCATGCTATTTTAAATTTTATCCCAGCGGTCATCGTAATATGCCAAATATTACTTCCACTATTTGTGAGAACCAATCGTTGAAAACTTTCTCCGTTTTGAATTCAAATTTAAAACTTCCCGTATTCATTATCTTCAATTATAATCAAACATTCTCCGCTTCAACTTTTTTTAAATCAATTAAATTGAAATCAGACCCGTAAGATTGTTAATTACCTTTCTAATAAATTTGCAGTTCCAGCAAGCGAAATTTTCTTCACTAATTGAACTTTTAGGAATTATACCATTATTCTGATTGATAATATGCCGATTTATATTCAACGTGAAGCCTTAACCAGATTATATATGCTAGAAAATTGCTGTTCCCGTCTCCCTCACTCCTTTTTTTTTCTTTGCTCTTTTTGTTAACTAATGGTTACTGGGCGAGGTTTTATTCTACATTTCAATTAACTCGTAATGTTCATGTTTTATGTTACGTGCGTCTTTGAAGATGGTTTTATGAAATGACAATTTAGCGCTGGTCTTATTTTATATGTTGTGTCCAAACCAAGTAAAAAAAATATATATATATAAATCGGAAACCTTATTTTACCCGTAGGTGTTAAGGTGTAATGTTTAATTACTGTAAATAAAATTGGCCCATTGTTTCTTGTTTTTTTGCCATGCTGTTTCCTGCTCTCCAGGTTTTATTTTTTTTCGCTAAATTCTCTACAATAATATCATTCCATGTTTTCTTTGGTCGGCCTCTCGTCTGTTTTTGGATTGATCTTGCTCCCCATATCCTTTTGACTTGCCTATTGTTGTTCATTCTTGCCAAATGACCAATCCATCTTAGTTGTTGTCTTTCTATACTGCTTAATATCGATTCCATTTCTAGATCAACTCTTATATTTTCATTTCGTATTCTATCTCTTTTTGTTATTCCCTTTATACCCTTAGAAATTTCATTTCGACGGCTTGTTTTTCACTTTTCTGTTGGTTAGATATTGTCCAGCTTTCACATCCATATGTAAGTATAGGTCAAACCTGTTTTATATACTGTCAGCTTCATTTTCTTGGATATACAATGGATAGAGTCTAAAATTCAATTATATAAAGAAAACTCAAACAAATCACCTGGTATCAAATATAAGGTCCACCTTTAAACGGGACTGTTTATGGTTTTTATGTAATATCTTGAATTTCTTCATGTGAAATTAAATTTGTCCAATAGAAATTTTATTCGTATTATGGTAGAATCTAAAATAGAAAATTTTTTAATACAGTTATTATATCTATGACACTTGGGAAAGTATTTATCATCTGATGTATGACAGGTTTGAACATAAAATTGTCAGCTAGAACAGGAAAATTACCAACGTAAATTGAATATGTCCAATAATTTTTGAATCTAATTAATAAAAGATTTAAACTTAAATAATTCATTTACAAATTTAAAATATGATGTTTTCTTTTAAAAAGAATTAAATCTATCAAAGGATATAATAACATCTATTTAAAGAACAACTGTAAGTTAATTTGATTGGTCAATGACAATCAAACAAAGAATTTACTTTTAGAAATAGTAGGCAGTTTGTTGCTAAGGGAGAAAAAGGGAATGGGTTGTTAGGTACTTGTTGATAGAGAAAGCGTCGTCCCTTTTCGAAAATGAATTTTCTACAAGAAGCACGTTATTTCGTTCAGTGAAAAAGGTTTCAAATTTGATGAAATATCTAAGTAATTAATAGTGAAAATAGTTTAACTAACCTTGTAACACGGTTCCCGAAGAAAATAAACACCGAGGGATCTTCGTATGTAAATAAATTTAAATAAACCATATATTTTCATCAAGAGGCATTCTGCATTGGAGTTTTCTTGCTTTTCGTTTTGGAGGTTAAACCAACCATTCTGGTTTGACTTAGAAGTGTAATTCAATGTCTGTCGGGGCATGTAGCCCGGGAAGAAGTTGTTTCTTCTTCGTTGAACGGTCACTGTTTTTGAAACCCATTTTTCAAAACTTAGTTGTAAAGCGTAGAATAATATACATTCTTTGATATCTGTTCCTAAATTTAACAACATTTCTGCTTTAATTCCATCATGGCCCGCTGCTTTGCTTCTTTTTAACTCTCCTACTGCTATTTTCACATCTTCTAGTTGGGCGCCAAAATTCAATATATCGTATTTGGTATAGCAGTCTCGGCAGTGCTGCTACCTGTCGTTTCACACAAAAACTAAGTCGATAACTGTATTGATTGGCTCGTAGTATGCAAAAACATCTTTTTCCAAGGTTTGGGCCAAAGTTACCCTTAAGGGCCAAAGTTACCCCAGTTGACGGTACCGTAAATTAGAGGAATGGTGAATCGTTAAGAAAAAATTTAAATACCTGAATAGAACTTTTCTTACTAAGTTATCCTGTATATTTCAATTCCTTTATGTAATAATTTATCTTCCCATGCACGAAACAAAACATTTAACGAGCTCCCTGCTAAAAACCTCCGACATGACGGACTATCTACAGCAATAAAATAAAAGAAATGTACATCTATATAAATGAACGCAGTAAAATTTATTGGAAGAGGGAAAACTAAATTACTTATAGTTTATAGAGCAATCACTTTTTGCTGGGTAATGTTAACAAAGGAAACGTTCGGAAAATGTATAAATAATAAATTTTTTCATTAGTTATCAGGCGTCTGGAGAAAACTGTTGTTGAAAATATGACACAATTTTATATATTTGCGCCGATTTTTGTTAGCTTGAATAGTTATATTTATAAAGTAACTTCTTAATTTCTAATGGGTAGCGTCTTAGCAAAAATGAAAAAAAAAACATATTTAATGACGGTGTAATTAATAACAGGGTGTTTCTAAATCCATGCCAAAACATTTAGTGGGTAATTGCCCGTATGGAATTATAATGGGACTTTCCTATGACAAAATTTCCCGTTTTCCGAAATATCACCCCTAAAGGGTAAAATTAAGTTTTTTTTCTCAAACTTAAGTAAAGATGTAAATTTTGTAATTTCTATGAATTCCAAATTACATTATAAGGGGTGACATTATCAACCCCTACTTTATTGATTATCAAATCTAGTTCTCGAGTTTGATTTTTGTGAAAAAAAAATAATACTTAGAATCATTGTTGTCTCGAAAACCTTTTTCCTAGATTTGGGGAAAAAAAATAGTCATTTATGTACCAAGGAAGAAAAACTGTCTATTATAGTCGAGTCTGCGAATTGATAGTCGAGGCGTATCCGAGAATAACAAGCAAGCGAGACAATAGACAGTTATTCGCCGAGGTGCATATTACATTTTTTCGTCGATCTTTACAAAAAATTACTCATTTCCGAATGAATATTCACACCACGGTCTTATTCACACGTAAAATCTATCTAATTAATTTGACACCAGCAAATGACAGCCATTCTTGCACCGTGCCGTATCATAGTAACCACAGCAGACGAAAAGTGTTTACGGACGAAATTAATGAGTAACTAATGACTTGAGGTAACCCCATAACCAAAAATCACATGGATTCAATTCTGGAGATAAATGAGGCTAGTGCTGCGGCCCTCCTCGAAAAATCCAACGTTTCGGATAAGTTGCATCTAAGTATTGACGAAAATGTACTGGAGCACCATCGTGTATGAGCCACATGTTTTGTCTAATATTGAGAGGGATGTCCTTAAGTAGTTCAGGAAGATCACTGGTGTAGGCAATTCCATTTAAGGGCTGAGACAGAAAATGAGGCCGAATTAAGTAGTAAAGAATGTGGTAAGGGTACAGTTGCTGCTCTTTTAAAACTCGCCATAAAGAAGTGTGGCTGATATTTAGAGTGTTAGCAACTTTTCGAGTACTTGTTTCTGGGTGTTGATATCTACTATTGTTCTTGTTCTATTTCTAAGTCTATGGACTGTTCCAACAATATGCAGAAACTGCACAAATTTTGAGAAATTTTAGACAACTGTCAAATTCAAAGACCTTCTGTTAGATAGGTTGTCATAGCCCTATTGGATATTGACAGAATATTGAGTTGTTGCATTTCAATTGGATGTAAGCTTGTATCCTAATGCATAAACAGTTTCTGCATATCTATTGACCAGATTGAATTTTGGGAGTGGAAAAATTGGAAAACTGTTTTAATTTTATTAAATAAATTATTCTACGCCTATGTCTTCATACCGCGCGTAACGTCGTAGAAATGCAAGAGTAACGAGGCAATGAATGTTAAAAGACAAGCGCTGCGACACGTTTTAACCAGATTCATAATTGAAAGGACGAACAATTAAGCACTCAAAGTCAGTGGAGGATGCTAAAGGCAGTCTTTGAGCAATTTTCGAAATTGCTGTATTTACTTGCAAGAATAACAAGGACTAAGACCTTTACTAATGTTTAAATTAGTCAGAGCAGAAACGTTGTGTTTGATTAAGCTTTCTTATATTTTCTGTTTGAAAGACTACTCGTTTTCTCGTAGCGCAGTTTATACATTAATATTTTTGAAGAAAATAGACGTTTCGCTAAAGAAAAACAAAAAACAATCAAATTGCAGAGTACATAGATGTTTTAGTATAATTTTTTCGGGAATAATTTGGAAAGTGGATGAAAAGCTGTTGTTAAAATTTAGTACTTTAATAAAATAAATTGTGTATCAAAAACTAATCGCTTGGGAGTTTGCGTGTGAAAAGTAAATCTCTTCATCAACCAAATCCCACCCCCTTCTCCTTCATTTCATCTCTATTTTTTGCAATCTCCAATAGCAGATTTAAGGCCGTAACTCACTCAACAGCTCAGCACCTGACAAGCATCGTCACAGCACGAGTGGTCAACTCGACAGTAGTGTATGGGTTCACTTAACGCATCGACACGGGATCAGCACCGCCGCGGTACCCGACTATAGGCTTCACTTTATATAGTATTATAGCATTTGCGTTTTGTTTCTAGAAGTAGATTGGTGTGTTCTTAGACCTATTTAGGAAATGTTCCGTTTTCAAATTTAGAATTAGCTATGATTGCTATATCATTAAATGAAGAAGGGAATGATAAACGACCATAAAGGAGATACTGGATACACCAGAGTTAAAAATTACGAAAACGGGAAGGAGAATTTTTTACTCTATATCAACATCTGATAAGTGACGAAGAAACATTTTATAAATATTTCGTACTGAGCGAAATGTGCTGATAAGTGACGTCGGCAGAGAATCAGCATACCAAAAGCACGCCGTCCGCAAAATATTCTCTCTGAGAAATGTGTTGTGGTTGAGGCGTTGATGTGCGTTGTCGGTGCTGTGCTGATGCTGTTAGGTAGGTGCGCTTACATTTAAATACACATAAGAAATAAAATTTGCTGGTGATGATCAGTCGCTGTTCCTATGAGGTGCTGAAAAGTGAGTTACCGCCTTTTTGTAGGCAAGCCCTATAAAAAACCAACTAACTCCCTGAAAAAATGACTCCAAACTAAATAGAACTGATTCGTCACGTCATTTGAAACAAAAAACTTGTTATATCAATGACAGATGATTTGTTATTAATAATTTATTGCATAATAAGGAAGAAGTGAAAAAAGTGATCGCTAATACTTTTTTGGGTGAGCTGGGTGAAAATGAACACATGATGCCTCTTAGCCAAACTCACCCTTCTGGAGTTTTAGACGATTTAAGGGCGAAAAATGCCCAAAAGTTGTCAACTTAAAAAAATCATTTCTTATTATTACAACCTCGCAAAAGACTAAGACTTGTAGTTCAACACAGTCAGTTTTTTTATTTAACCCTTGAAATTTTGCTTTTTTTGCGGGTGAAATGCGGATGAATTTGTTAATCCAATTTTTATTCAACCATATTATCAAGTAATGAAAAAAAAGAATAACTTTAAAGAGTGTCCCAAGAGTTCTTACAAAAAACCTAATGATAAGAATAGTGATAGTACTTAATTAATAACAACGAATCAAAAATTAACCGTTCATAGATATGATTCACACTTACTGGCTTTATAAACAGATCTGCACTATCCTTATAGACTCCGGTACATACTGTAATGTTTTTGTTATTTATTTAAATAGTTCTTACTTGTGGGATAAGATTATACACACTTCTATGGCTAATTACTATTTATTTACTCAAAGAAGCACACACTGTATTAAACTTAATTTATATACACACTCTACTTAATGTCTACTTATTTATTTACACTCGATATAATAGTTCTAATTTATTTTTACCACTTGAATATCACACTATTTATCTTCACTATTTCATTCACTGTCCGATTACTAAGAACTTCTGTGAACTAACCGTGTACTGTCCATTTCACTAATTCTTCCAAACTAACTGTTAACTCTCGAAAATTCCAGTACCTTCCGTGCTCGTCCCATGAACAAACAAAGTGTCTTTTCTAGAATGTTCTCGAATCCCAGCGCAGCCACCAAAATTCACAGTCGAGAGACAGGGCCGGCTTTGAGTTGGTGACCTCGCAACAATACTAAGACATTTCTCACCCTAACAAGTGTATATGTATAACATTCACTGAGACCTAAAAGATCTATTGAGCCCTCTTCCTTTTACTTAGTTCCCGAGGTGAGTCTCAGAGACTAGTAGAGACCTATTGAAGAATTCCACAGCTTGTCTCTTCTAGCCAGTATTATTGTAGGTGTTGTGCTCTAGGATTCTGTATTGCTATGAATTCCGCCAGTATGTGAATGGGGGTTAGTCCTTCCATTCCACAGAATTTACATTCTTATTGTTCCACTAGTTTGAGCTTTTTCAAGGGCTTATTCAAGCAGCAGTCGCCTGTTAGGACATTTGTCAAAACTGATAGTACACTCTTACTTTAACTCAGGCATTCATTTGTTCTCATCTGGTTGTAGTTTGCCAGGAATATCTTTTATTGTCTTCGCCATACTAGAACTTTCAAATGGTCAGATCTTCTCGTTATTTCGACGTTGCCTAATTCTTCCTAATTCTTCCTAATTCTTCTGCGGTCCTCAGAAGAGTGTTTCTTTTCTGCTAATCCATTTCCTTCTATTTCAGTGTGTCGTGGAACTCACAGTGAAGTGACGATGCTGTTCTCGTCTAGTTCATTGAGTTTCCTAGGCATTTCCATACCATTTTAGAAATGTATCTAGGTTTTTTGTTGTGAAGAACCTCACGAATTTATCCCTAGGGTAAAAATTTTGCAGGGGGTTATTATGTATCTTATTGAGGCTTCGCCGCAAGCTTATTACACTAGCTCAGGTTTATACAGCATCTTACTACGCAAAAACAGGTTTTTATCTTCATGTTATTAACTACACCTGTTTTTATGTATGTGACGGAAGCTTCAAGCATAACCTATTACATTTATCAAAGACCGATAACAATACAATAATTTAATGAGTTTGTTCACGATTAATTTATTTCATGTATTTATATGCCTACTTTATTTATTTGTACACGCCTATGCTAATTTCCAAATTATTGGCATTTAATAATAAAAATTAATATGTTATTCAAGTTTTTTATATATTAGTCAACAATTTATTGTAAGCTGAAATGTTTCATTTTACAAGCTTCTACGACTGTTTATCAGTCAGCTTTTTTTTTTTGGACAAAACAACTAATATGAGTAATAAACATAACTCGGTTTTTATAATTGCCTTCATTTTGTTATTGGAAAAAGAGTAATTTACTTCGAATAAGAATTTTAGAGTGTTTTTCAAATAAAGACTTTTATTCATTATGAACAATTTTGATTTTTGATCACTTGGATCATACATATCGTGACTAGGAAAAATTATATCGTTTCTGTGACTGCGAGAACGTTTTACATTTTATCTCTGTTGGCAGGTAAAATATCACTTTTTTAATGCAATTACCTACTTTTTTTCCGGATATTATACACAAGTCTCTAGTCAACAAGTTCAAAAACGTGTTAATTTTTGATAAAGAAATAACATTTAGTTTTTTTATGATAACCCAAAAACTATTAATATTTAGGGAATTTTGAAAAAAGATCCTTGCAGAGGACGAAATTTCCAATAAAAAATTTGCGACTCCCGGAACTCTGTCTCTATTGTTTATAATTTTATTTCAACGCCGAAAATGGGTCTCCGCGACGCCCTCGTCAAAAGCAAACAGGTCACATTAAATAATTTTTCCTACGATCACTACCCAAAGTAGAGGGGTAGGCTTTTGCACACTCAAATCTAACCGCAAAGTTGATGTTTTCCGCGAGCTGTCATAATTTGACATTATTGGCGCTCTTAAGCAGAAAGTGACTTTGGCGCACGCCTAATTTTATTTATAGACTGAAATACTTTTTGAGATAGTTCTGTGCTGTGTAATTATATTAATATTTTACTATAAGTCAGTAAATACTTAAAAAAAATATCTGGTCAAGTTTCAGCTCAAGTGCCAGAAAAAATACCATATCTGTTTTGTAACCCTTCAGAGCCATCAACATCTGGAATCAACATTAATACTTGCCACCAGAAAGATTTGACATTTTCTAACCTTTCAGAGACATCTACCTCAGGCATAAACATAAAAAATTGCCAAAACTGTCAAATACTCTCAAAAATGGACAAAAATTGTCAAAAAGGACAATTATTGTTAAAAATTGTCATAATTTTGAAAAATAGTTGATAATTGTCAAAAATTTTTAAAGTTTTTGAAATATGGTCAAATATGGTCAATAATTGTCAAAAATTTGGAAAAATGGTCCATTATTGTCAATAATTATCAAAAATGGTCAATAATTTTGGAAAATGATCTAAAATTTTGAAAAATTGTAAAAAATGGTCAAAAACTATCAAAAATGGTTAAAAATTGTCAATTATTTTTAAAAACTCTCAATAATTGTCAAAAATTGTCAAAAATGGTCAATTGTCAAAAATTTTAATTTTTTTTTTGAAAAATGGTCAAAAATTTTCAAATATTGTCAGAAATGGTCAAAAATTGTCAAAAACTGTCAAAAATGGACAATTATAGTCGAAATTGGTCAATAATTGTCAAAATTTTTAAAAAATGGTCGATAATTTTCAAAAACTATCAAAAATGGTCAAGAGTTTTGAAATTTTTTTGAAAAATTATCAAAAATTTTGAAAAATTGTCAAAAATGGCCAATAATTGTCAAAAACTATCAAAAATGGTCAAACATTGTCAAAAAATGACAATTATTGTTGAAAATTGTCAAAATTTTGAGAAATAGTTGATTATTGTCAAAAATTGTTGTTTCTAAAAAATTGTCAAAATTTTTGAAATATGGTAAAAAATGGTCAATAATTGTCAAACATGATCAAAAATTTTGAAAAATGGTCTAAAATTTCGAAAAATTGTCAAAACTGGTCAAAAACTATCAAAAATGGTTAAAATTATTGTTAAAAACTGTTAAAAATGGACAATTATTGCCAAAAACTGTCGAAAATGGTTGAAAATTGTCATTATTTTGAAAAATGGTCAAGAATTTGGAAAAATGGTCACTTATTTTAAAAACAGTCAAAAAGGTCAGTAATTGTCAAACATGGTCAATAATTGTTAAAATTTTGAAAAATGGTCAATAATTGTTAAAGTTTTGAAAAATGGTCAATAATTGTTAAAATTTTAAGAAATGGTCAATGATTGTTAAAGTTTTGAAAAATGGTCAATAATTGTCAAAATTTTGAGAAATGGTCAATAATCGTCAAAAGTTGTCAAAATTTTGGAAAATAGTCAATAGATAATACGAGCCGTTTCCGAAAATCGATTTAAACACGTAATTTATAAAATCGATTTACTAAAAATCGATTAATATTACTATAAAAATCGATTATTTTGTAACATAGTCAGTAGATCTTTTTAAGGTTAATCATGATGAATAGCGAAAAAGACGATTATTCTAGCACTCCTATTATAACCTAAGATAATATAAAAAACTGTTTTAATTATTAAAAGGGCGACTGTAGAAAAAATTATGTGTGTTTCTCGAGCGTAAACTTGAAAAAATTATTATAAGCAAAGCAATGAAATTTTTTAAACTTCTATGATGTGATCTTGTTAAGTATGTATATAGGAGAGGCCTCACGACGAGAAACATTTTTAAGGCAATTATTGAAACACTTTTTTTAGTTTGCAATAAACAAGGATGTTCAAGAACATTTTGTTAATTAACAATTGTCTAGCTTGTTGAAAAATTAACTTCAAGAATTTTTTCCAACGGCAATGAATTCTTTGAAGTTTTCAGAATACACCATGAATTTTTCAAATTTTTAAATTAACAATTAATAACTCAAAAGAATTATTTAATGTGAACTGTTTGCTTTTGACGAGGTTCACGCATATCCAAAATGACTCGCGGAGACCTATTATCGGCGTTGAATTAAAATTATAAATAATAGAGATAGAGTTCCGGGAGTCAGAACTTTTTTATTGGAAATTTCCTCCTCTTTAAGGATCTTTATTCAAATTTCCTTGAATATTAATAGTTTTTGAGTTATTTGATCAGACTATAAAGGTACATATTTAACTTTTTGAATGTGTTATTTTACAAAAGTTACATTTCCTTTATGACAGTCGAATTTTCTTTTGTTGAAATTATATTTTTTTGTGCTGAAGCCAAAACGTATATTTTCGATTTGTGATGAAATGATGCCTCTCCTCGATCCCCGCTACTCTTCTACTCCGTTTTTTGCGGTGCTCGGACATTTTCGGCGATTTTCTCGGGCGTTTCTGACCGACTTCGCATTATTTTATTACAAATCCAAAATATTCGATTTCTATACTTTTGAGAACCCTTTTAAAATTTGAAATCCATAATCCATAACTCATCCAGACCCTTTGCAAATTATCACATAAAAAAATTAAAATTGCAATTGCGCTAAAAGTAACCGTCGCCTGACGTCTGCTTTTCTCACATATAAAGTGCACATGAAGAATTTATTTTGTACAAAGTTTCAGCCCTTCAAATTTAAAAATGTCGAAAATATGAATTTTCAAAAAAATTACTCATTTTCCTGTTTTCCTGAATTGAGATTTTTCCAGTTTTTGTTTTAAATGTTTTTAACAAATTACTGAAAAACATTTATTTCCAAAACATACCAAAATCATACTACGTAATGTCTTTTATATGATGGCATTAACCTTTTTCTACTAGGATTTTTGTCAAAAATATTCACCTATTGCTTGGTCTAACCTGTCAAACTTTGCTTGATACTTTATACATGATGTCTAGAGTATCAAAAATCTTGTCTCGATCTCGTCAATACCGAAGAAATTGAGTCTCGTTCAAGTCTCGGTCTCGTCTCGTTACCGGTTGTCTCGTCTCTTCTCGCTTAATTCTAAATATTGATAATAAAATCCATAAAAAAAATTTTAAAACTATATTTATAACAATCACACTTGTTGACATTTTAATGTAACTGAAGTCCAAAAATCAAAGCACCTGGAAATTCATTCACAACAATCACTACTGACTTATCTTCTAGGTAAATACGTTTAATAAGGGGGAATGGTTGATATCTATTTGGTCGTTAAGAAGATTACCGGAATATTTGTTTTTATTTATCTCTATAGCTTTTTCGAGACGAGACGAGAAAAATCTTGCTCTCGTGTGAAGCCCTAATGATGTCCTCTAAATAGAGTCAACTTAACCATAAAAAGGGCCCCAGTACTACGTCCCCATGTTCACATCCAATTACCAATACTAATTTTGGATAGTTTTTCAGTAATTCCGTTTTTAATAGGTGAAATAGCAGTTAAAATACTATAAAATATGGACGAAAACTTGGAATGTCATATGTTAACTGTGTTCGAATTTTTAGCATATAGAGCGAAAATAAAAGCAAAATGCTCATCGAGTTCGTGAAAAAGTCGCATCCAACTAAATATCTAATAACGTCAAACAATGAATGGATACGTAGCATTGTTTCTATTATCTAAAAAAAATTGAATGAGCTGGTTATATACAATAGATGAAAATGATAGAATATTTACGGGTAGTCGAAATCTGATAAGAACAATGGTTGTTGTGATTTATCAAAGTCGAACGGAGTTGAGTATTTTAACTGGCAACAAAAAAATATGTTTTTTTGTTAGATCCCATTAATAAGGAGGTGGAACTTTATTTCTACTTAGGAAGAAGCTCGCTGTTTTAGTTCAGTAATTGATGCTTTGTCTTCCCTAATAAACAATTCAATTAATTTTGTCGTCTACTCACTTAAATCTCAAACATAAGAGCTTTTCTTATTATCCTTCCTGTATATAGTAGTAACGATATAGTCGTTGAAGTAGATAAAATTCTTTTCAGCGATCTCCAACAGTGGCGGAGCTGCAATTGTTGATGTAGGTCTTTTACTTTGACGCTCCTTGCTGTCGTTCTCTTTTTCCGTGGGGAAATAATCTAACAAATTTAATATAAACTGCCAATTTTGTGTAGTTAATTCTTTAAAGGTATTTCCTTTACAAGTGCTCTCAAGTATGCAAATATAACTTTTGACAACACACATATTAAAGACCATAGCAACTGTGAAAGCAATGTGTACTTTGACCCTTCCAGCTCCAAACCACATAAATAATGACATTTAATAAGTATGTGATAAATCAGTAAAGGAAACTACGACACTGATCATCAAATACAAATCATGAAAAGACATACGTACTGAAAGTTCGGGAGAAAACTATAATGAGATAAGATATAATTTCTCATGTTGATTCATTAAAAACAAACTCTTATGAATACAAGAACTGAAAAATCTGCAGATGAGTTTATTCCGCAGGATAACAAAACAGTGGAATCAAAAAAAAAAGGAAATACAGTGAATAATTTATCCATCCATCTCATATTGCATGAAAATAAGCATCAGAAGTTTTTATTGGAATAAAAGTATGTCAAGTTATCATGAATAAATGGAAGTCGACTCTGTGCAAACGTCCCGGGAGCTGAAAAATCTACTTGTCGTGTTTCCCGCTGTTGTATCGACCTGTGTTCTATTATGCACTCGAAATGACGAGAGCATTCATTTATTTCTCCACTTACTTTTAGATATCCCACTTGACTCCTGCACCAGCATTAGAACAGCTGAATCCACGTTGAAATCGAATATTATCGTGATATATTTCGAGGTAAAATACGTTAACTGATGTTCTGGAAGTTTTAATGCACATATACACTTATAAAGAAGTAATAATGGTGAACAGATTTTCAAGTTTGAGTGTAATAATGGCTTGCTACATCATTAAAATTTGCTTGTTACTTTTTATTGAAATGAGTCAGAAGCTTGTCATTTTTAAATATAATGAAATCATTCTCAACCTGTAAGATAAAATGCTAATATATTTGATATTTTCAATTCTCTTGGTACTACAGTTGGTTTTGATGTTTTCGGAGCAGTAAGTTTTACAAACGAATACTAATGGTGAAGTATCATCCCAACTGAACCTGAAGAGTGTTGTTTCCTCACCCCCATCTTTTTTGACAACCGTTTCTCATTATAGCGAAGTAGGGCCAATGTAATCTGAAGTGTGCTTGTCTAGTTTTATTTTCACCTTGTGAGTTTGTATGCTTCACCACCTTCCTTCTACTTAGTGCCTGAGGAAAGTCTCAGGGCTTACTAATTTCTGGAAAAATTTTGGGATATTCACAGGCATAAGTTTAGGTAAGTGCTACTTATCCACCCAGTAGTCTCCTAGATGCTGTGCCCTAGTATTTTGTGCTGCTATGCATTCCGCAAATATCTGAATGAAGGTTTTTTCTTCGATTCTATAGAATCTTTATTGTTCTGTCAAAAGTCTTAGTACAGTCTTATTCTGGCTTAGGCATTCAATTGTTCTCACTTGAAGTTTTCCAGGAGTATCTTTGATTGTCTGAGCCCTTCTAGTTAGATGTGAGCGAGTATTAATCTTTCGAACTACAATGATCCTATTATATTTTCCTGTATAGTGTTCTTGAATAAAGGATATAAGCTGTTTGAGTTTTATTCACGAAATTTTAATCGTTCTTCTAAACTTATAAAATATAATGCTGTTAGCGAAATATGAACTTTTAATTAAAATTTGATTCATTACAAAACATCTAGAAGAAGAAAGGTATACCTCCTTTATATTAAAATTTAACGAAACCTATAACTGCAGCACGATGAGAATTTTAATATTCATTCGACAAAAAACTCACAGAAAATCGATTTCTTTTTCACTCCACTTATTGTTTTTACTTATTTTTCATTTTACAAAAGTAATAGCGAAAAATTAATTTTCAGCTTCAACGAAATGGAAATATGAAAATGCTAAAAGATGGTTTCTGATCCTTTGGAACGACCATTGAAATATACTATAAGTTATATCCTCATTGCGAAAATGTTGTAGTTGACTCATAATAAAAATACTCCTATTTGACTAAGTGAATTAGTAATTTTCGAGTACAACTAATAACAATTAGCACATATATGAAAAAACTTGATTGGTGCATGATATTTTCCAAAAAAGATAGGATTTTCCTTCATTTCACTTACATAAACTGTTATAAAATTTTCTCTAGCTGATGTGGAAATTAACTTCCCCACGATGAAACATAAAACGTATTGGAGCTATGAGTAAAATAATCATCATCCAGTTTTTTAGCTATGTCGATGTGATACAGTGGATAGAATGTATTTAGCTATTTCATATCATCAATTGACATCGTCAATACAGATGGTTCTGAAGCAGAAGATTAAAGTGGGTGTGCACCAAACAGTCTCAAAGATTGGGAACAACTCCAAGCTTATTTCAAGTGCAAATTCACGTCATGGGAATATGTGCCCAGTTGAATATTGATGAAAAAGATAGAAGGCAAAACATTGTCATAATGTGGTACAGTCTAGTAGCTATTAAAGGGATGACCAGTTTGAAAATGGTATGGGAATGCCTATAAAACGCCAATGTACTAGGCAAAAACAGCATCGTGAACTTACTGTGGGTTCCAGGACACGCTGAAAAAAAGGGAATTAAATAGCAGATGAATTAGCAAAGAGAGAAGGTATGGAACACTTTTCTGAGGACCGGAACCCTTTTGCACTATCGACACCAGTGTGACATTGGGAAAAATGGACAACGCTCCGAAAAAGAGAAGATTTGACCATTGGAATGATCTAGTAAGACTACGACAATCAAAGATACTTTCGGGAAACTACAACCAGGTGAGACCAAATAGATGTCCAGGCGAAAGCAACACTGTAATGAGAGTTTTGATGGGTGTCCTAACAGAACACTGGCGTTTGAATGGTTACCTCAAAAAACTCAAACTGGTGAAGCAAAAAGAATGGAAATTCTGTGGAATGAATTGAAGAACCTCCATTTGCGGAATGCAAAGCAATACAGAATCCTAGGGCAAAACACCTAAGAAACTGCTGGATAGAAGAGGGACGCCTATTAAACTGCAAAAATCCTAAAATACCTCCAGGAAATAGGGCTGAATGAACAATTATTCCCGATTTTACCAACAATTTCCTGAAGTTAAATCTACCTAAATCGGATTTAGGAATTCCTGAATGAGACTTACGTTTCATCACGCGCTAAGAAATATCTAAGAGTGATAGCGCGTGGTGAAACGTAAATTGCATCTAGGAGTTCCTAAATCCAATTTAGGTATTACCTAACTTTAGGAAATTGTTGGTGGAATCGGGCATTATTCTCTAATACTTTTCTCGGGAGCTGAATAGAAGAATAGGTGCACAGTAGACCTTTTATCTCATCACTTTCAATAAGTTTTTAATTCATTAGATGCTTAGGTACTCCATGAAAGTAACTACATCAAATCCAGTTTGTGAGTATCGTATTATGCCTTAGTGCAAAAATATTATTATTGCTATTTATTCTCCTAAGTTAAGCTGTAGATATATTTTATTTGGGTTACTTTACGGTTTCCAGCTCTTTACCCCTAGTGAACGTCAAATCTGGTCTAGATGCCAAAAATATGATATCGTAAATGTATCAATTCTTGACAGATTTCCCACAGAAATACTTTTTGTTTTTCCGTATCAAATACAATAAACACAAAAAGTGTATCCGTTACAAACATGTTGAAATCAAATAAGTTGACAGACAAAGACTTTGATGTCACATTTTATTAAACTAATGGTTTTGTGTTTCGCTATTTCCAATCTTTTTTTATATAGTTGTACTTTTTTTATACAGAAAGTAATATTTTGAATAAGATAATGTAACGTTTTAGAAAAAGTTCAGTTAATAAAACTTCAACAATATTTATATTAGCAGTACAATCCACTCAAGTGCGAACATGAACTTGAAAATGAAGGCAATTGATAATGCTTTCGTTCCCATCTACTTCTGAATCAACTTCAATACAAGCAAGAAGCGATACTTTCATTCAATTCCCCTTCAATTAGCGTTTAGATACGAAAGGTGAATAATACGGTATGACAAATTCATAGATTATTTTCTGCATCATTGGATGATAGGTCTACCCCTTCCTTATCAACTGTGCATAATATAATTCAACATTTTGCATAGCAAGGTTGTTTAAGTCTTGTACGACACAGAAAATGTCGTCTTCCACTTGAGGTGGACAGAAAAATGTTAGAAATAATGGTTTATGCTACTGCAGTGAATTGTAAGAAGAATTCAGAAGAAAAATGGATATCGTAAATATTGTAAGAAGAATTCAGAAGAAAAATGGATATCGGTCGTATAAAGTACGAAAATCAATGAAATTGTGAATATTGAATATTCGACGAATGGAATTTTGTAAAGAAGTAATGGAAGGAGAATAATAACGACGACAAGTCCACTAAGAAAGTAGTTTTCAAGGACAAGTCAACTTTTCCATTAATTGCTCATCACAATCCGGTATCGGCCAAAGAAACATTAACATCGGTTTTTCACATTACGCAACCAGTACCCACGGAAATTTAATATTTGGGCTAGTATACTGGGCGACAATTTATCTGTGCCCGAAATGCTTCGATTGACAGGAAACTGATTTGATATTTGTGGTTACCCTGCCCACAATTACGATCCAAGTATTGAAATAATACTTTTCCAGGTCGTTTGACAACTGGTGAAGGAACTATTTTATGGCCCGCACAATCACCAGATTTGTCTTCATTGGATTTCTTTGGTAAATATTTTAAATTACCAAAAAACATTAATAGTACCTTCTCCAGGTTTTTTCCATTCCGTCACGTATCAGTAGCGGCGCGACAAACGTCTCTAAACACCGTGGTGATATAAGTATTTACAATAAAAATTCTCATCCTTAAACTCATGAGTATTTGGATTATTACAAATAAAAATTATCCACGCCCATGGTCGACTCTTTTGGTGGTTTAATTTGATGTAGATAGACCAATAGTGTGAGGACGATAGAAAACTAGACTCAATAAAATCATGGTCCCCGTGTTCACTTTATGTATATTCCCTATTATTATATTAGAAAAGTTTGTAAGTGAATTCTAACATAATATATTCAACACTCAGTATAATAGTTTGTATGATTATTGATTGATTAGTGAACATCACCTTGAGTTATTACAACAAACTAAGTAGACGTGCCGAGAGAGACTATAAATAGATATTTATTAGAATACACGAGGTTCCTTTTAAACATAAACTTGAGAGTCAACCTCTGCCCTAATTGTGGCCAGTCGTTATGTTTTGGAATACTACTTAAATTATATGTATGTAGATAATCCCAGTAAACAATAAAGTTATTTATATTATAATGGTTTTATATACGAAGCAGCTTATCCTATAACCAGAACTTATTACAAGTTTCATATTCGCGTCGGTTAGTCTTCCTGTTAGAATTTTTTGTCTGAAATACGGTGAAAGACGATGACAAACAAAAAACACTAACGTACCTAGACGGCTCGGTTTACTCAGAAAGCTTATAGTTTGGGCCAAAATGTGTCTTTGGTGTGAAGTAACCAATTTTGCGGGAAAATATGCAAGAGTGAACAAAGCTGATACGACTGTACATAAGAAAATGTTTGCATACCTGTCTTATGGTAGGTACCATTATAATTTTAATACAATAAAAAATAGCTGAAGGTACAAACATTTATTTCAAATACTTATTATACAAATACTTCTGGAATATATACACTACTCAAAATTTAAACTGGTACATCAAATTTTTAGCATAGTTTCAATATAGGTTTGTTCCTACACTTTTTGCCCAATTTGGATGATCTTTTTTTTATTGTAAGCTGATTCGTCGGAAACTTATTGTATAAGTGAGTTTCATTGGTCACTTGATATTGAATAAATATCAAGTGTTAACATTAAACACCCTGTGCAGCAACAGCAGCAAGCGAAAATTAAATTGGTGAGAAATATGTATTCAAATGTTCCAGTTTAATCTTTGAGCAATGTTTTTCAAATATTAAAAACCTCATTAAATATAAAATTATAATTATACCATATTTCTGACACTATCAATTTGATTAACTGATGAGATCATCATTTATGCCGATATATGATTGAATTATTTTTTACCGACTGGCCGAATTAACATTCTAGAACCTGCAAGATTGTAATCATGTCCTCTAAAACCGTTCCAGTTAAGTCCATGGAACTTGTATAAATCGGTCAATGGTTTATTCATGTGCTTTCCATTCAAGTTACTTGTATGAGCAGTAGTGTACCACCAAGCACCTTCTACAATGGAAAAATTTTATTTTAATGATTATTACAATACGAAGCATCCCAGTGAACTTTAAAAAGAGATTTTCGTTAATTATTGGAGTTTCTGTGAATAGTTTTGTATAATTTACTATATAGGTATGATGTTGAATTTTGAATTTTATAATTTCAACTGTAGCCACTAAAAACTTGTGAAAAAGTGAATTTAAGTAATATGGTTCAAACTTCAATAAAATGATTTACTAACCGAATATAATAGCACAGTTTCCGGCATTTGGATCTTGATCCACATCCTTGGTAGTGAACTTTTGTCCAAGATGCGATGCTAAAGCATCTCCAATATCACCTGAATAACCTTTTAGATCTTTAAGGGAATATCCTTCTTTTTCTGGACTTATGGCAAAGGATAAGTACTGACCATAACCTTTTTTCTGTTCCCTATCAGTCAGTTCAACAAGTAGTTCGTTCACTTCGAAACCTAAAATTATCATGTTTGATCAATGTATGTTTTTTTCTCTTTTTTATTAATTAATTTGTTTATTACATGTAATGGATAACCGTTGCATGTGGCTATTTGTTTAATTGTATTAATCTTACATAAAATTCTCGTGTCACGGTGTTTGTAATTAAACTCCTCCGAAATGGCTCGACCGATTCTCATGAAATTTTGTGTGCATATCGGGTAAGTCTGCGAATCGGTCAACATCTATTTTACATCCCCCTAAATTTTAAGGGTGGTCCACCCCTTAATTTTTTGTTTTATTTTTTAGACAAAATTTTTTGTTTTTATTTTTTTATGATACAGTATTCAAAGATACATACAACCCGAAATTTATACCCTTCTACGATCAACCCCTATTTTTTATTTGTAAATTAATTTTGTTGGCAAGATTTTTATTTTTATTTTGTCATGACTTAGGATTAAAAATTTCTTGGCTGAAAATTGGTGGGGAGGTAGCTTAGAACCAGGAGACGAACATAGGATACTTTTTATTAAGGAAAATTGCACGGGAAAATTATTTTAAAAAATTCTACTTTGGACAAAAAATTGCGGTAAATTAAAATTTCTTTGGAAATTAGCTAATTGTAAGGATGGCATTTATAGAAGTTTGAAATAAACAAAAGATACTCTGACACTCCACTGAGCGGGCAGGAAACGACCGCTTGCATAATATCTTATTGAAGGACAGGACAACATCGGTCGGGTCTTCTTCTATATGTTAAGACAGGACAACGTCTGTCGGGTCTTCTAGTTTTTTTATAAAAATTATATTTGTTCATAGGAACTAAAAATGCTCTATGTATAATTGAATTATATCACATCAAATGTAACTTCTGACGATGATATGTAAATATCGAAATAATTATCAATATCCTTTTATAATTTTTTCATTAAATAGTGGAATTAATTAGAAACAGTTAGTGTCATTTATAACATCAACTTCATTGGTCTAAATATTTTCCAATAAGTCGATAACACAATAAAATAAATATAAATATTTTGAAGTATTAACAAGAAAACATTTATATTTTTTCTACTCTGCAGACTCTGAAAAATGTTTTCATATTAATTAATCGATCGATTTTCCATTTTGAACGTAAGATCACCTAGAGTTCGGAAAGCATGAAAATTATACAAAATCAAGTTACTGTGAATAATTTCACTTCCGAAGATCGATGTTCTATAAAATGCTTTGTTTACTATTCATTTACATTGTTCACTCTTTGCTCCTAGCGCTACTCAATTCACTGCTCGAAATATAGTTTAGCCAAAGGCACAGTGTTGACTTTCGAAAGTTTATCCAGGAGCTAAAAGCGAATGACTTAATGACGCACAAGATATAGCTTGTTCCAAATAATCATAGCAGGTAGAGAAGCCTGGAGGAAAGATGTACCCATACAGACTGAGGAAACCTGGTATATGGACGGCTCCAAGGTAGAGGTAGGTGCAGGAGCCGGAATTATTGGATTAAAACAAGCGGAAGGGACAGCGACTCAGCACTGCTTTGAATGGATGGAAAGGCAGGAAAGAACATATCGTTCAGTTGCCAGATAGTCAAGCAGCACTAAAGTCACAGGTTAATTATAAGCTAGTATGGGATTTCGTACGAGTCCTTACAGAACCGTACCAGACAAGGATTATCAATGCCTTTCATTGGATTGTAACCTTTTTGTGACGGCTCAAGTCGGCAATAAATACGGCCATAAGAATATGGGTGGCACAGAAATCTCTAGAATGGTGGGAAATGTCAGCAGGACAAAGAACGGACGAAACAGTCCATTCGAGGACATTCTTCAAAATTCACGATAGACCTAATAAGCAAAAATAGGAAAACTGCCAAAACCATACTAAGTACGCTGCACGCAAAGCTAATGGGGTTGACAGATGCAGCTAAGTGAAGTTTCTGTCACCAAGAGGAGATACTGCCTGGCAAATTATGAAAAGGGCTACTTTTACTTGTAGATATTTAGAAACTTTCCAGTTATTCAATTCCATGTAATATTACGTACGTTTATACATTGAACGTATTCGTATTCGGTTAGCCAGTAAGTTCTTTAAAATACATAATGATCAATTCTAAAATAAGTGGTTGAAAATTGAAGGCACGCAGTTATATTTGACGAAGTTTTCGCTATAGAGCGTTTCCAAGTGACGTCATCATCCCGCGCAATGTTGTCTTAAACAGCTGATCACGGACAACCTTCAGAAAGATGGATTGAAATAGCATTTTTCACTGATTGAAATATAAATCGAGAACAAAAGTTAATTGGTTTTGGTAAATTTGTGTACTAGTATGTGTTAGTTGGATACTATAATGATTTAAAAGTGTAAAAAGCAATTATTATGAGTTTTATCGTGTTGTATTATTCGGTTTGAGGTTATATTAAAATTTAGTGTGAAGGTTGTCCGGTTACAGACATTCGTCACGTTGATGAACTTGGAAAAGGTCAATTAGAAATGTTTTAATCCATACATAATCAAGATTAGGATTTAAATTTTAACAGTTATCGTGTCAAATCAGGGATTTTCCGTAAATATTTTATTTTCATCATGCATACAGAATAGTAAAATGGAGTGAGCGGATTGTCTATGCCTTAAAATTTACTAACTGCTTACAGAATTACTCCTATAGTAGCATTAATTTGAACATGCATTTCGTACTACTTATAAAACCTAATTTTTCTTGAATATCGACAAACATAATTATACATTTGCTTCAATTTGAAATATTTATGCAAATCATAAAAAAGTTTTCTTTATTAAGAATTGAAATTACCTGTCATATGATAAATATTTTCCAAACCTATCCAAAATTCCCCATCGAGATCACCAAATCCAAATTTATATTCCCTCCAGCCCAAGTAGAAGTCTTGGGACCCATCAAATCTCTTCTGGATATGTGTCCATCCACCACCTTTCGTTTCCATATCACAAAGAACCAAAAATGGTTTGCTGCTGGTTCTTGGGTAAATCTCGTATATACCTGATTTATTGTTTCCTACAAAGCAATATTCACATTAAATATATACTATTACTCTTGTTCACATTGTGCAAAGTTGCATTGTCTGATATGAGTTTGTTAATAATTTCCCTAATATTATCTGGAAAATGTCCAGTAGTCTGTATTGTGGGTAAAAGACCTGTAAATAATCATTTATTAAATAATGGGGGAAAGTAGGAACATAAAAATAAATATAGCTTCCTTTTTTTATCTTATGTATGTTCTTTGTGGTGTAATCATTATTCTTTCTGTTAATTATTTTGGGAAACTGAACCACAATCTTTTTTATATTTTTTAATTCAACGTTTCGGTAGCGTTCCAGCTACCGTTATCAAGAACAATTAAGTTTTTAAATTCTGGTCCCTATCTAACACTAACGAAAAAATTCGACAACTAGACAATCAATAATTTTAACATTTTCTGTATCTGTTATCAGGTACATCGGTTAAAGAAATTTGAAAACATTTTTTTGGCACACTCTAATGCACTTACCACTTTCTAAAACTTCCTGGCAACTCCTAGGAGGATCATGCTTATCATCTTCGGTATCCTTTTGATTGAGTCGGCAAATAGGAATAGTGCTTGTTCCAACTAAAGATTCGCAAGTTTCCTTATAATCAAATGAATTTGGAACGAATCTTCCACGCTCATTGGCCGAAGTTAATTTTACGGGAACTGCCTCATCATATTTTCCTACAAATAAACTCACTTGAGGAAAATTTATTTCATTAAATTCAGTTAACTTTCCAAGTTGTTACAGCAAAACCTTGACAAGTATTCCTCTATTTCCATTGCATCTAAATTTCTTCCATATTTTACAATTTGTCTCGATATAATTTTGGCATTAACTTTTAAACTGGAGGTTATTGATGCTACAATTATATCGAGACATATTGAGGAATATACGACAAATAGTCCAGTCAATATTATAATTTAAAATGCTTAGTTGTCGATAAATTCATTTAATATTATACTTTCAACTAATTTTTAATTATTAAATAAATGTATCGACTGTCTAACTATTATTTTTAACCCAAAATTATGTAGCACCATCCTACTTTTTAAGATACTTAGCGTTGATGTATAGAACAAAATAAATGTTTTAATAAATCCTCACCTAAACGATGATTCAAGCTTTCTTTTGATGTATTCGTGGTTTCTTTCAATCTAAAATCTATTTGTTCTTTCCTCTGCTATTTATAACCCGAATATCAAACATTGCTTCAAACAATATTAACCTATTTATATTAAAAAAACATCTTAAACATGATACCAGACAATTACCAATACTTTATATCACGTTTTATTAAGAAGAAGTAAAAATATAAATGTCAAATAATTTATTATTTTTTACATCTTTGACTGAACTATAACTAGGTATCTTTGAAAGAGGGTGATTTTATGATGGCCACAGAAAATATGTTTCAATGTGTATAAGAATCTACGAGAAAAGTTTGGCTTCGATGAAGAAACAGAATTAATGCAAACAGTAACTGATTTAACAGAAGTTCCCCTGCCAACTATACGTAAAATAGCCAAGAATGGGCCTTATGAACGCAAGAAGCGATGTGATAAGGGATTGGTCAAACCTTTAGATGTGTCTGTGACAAAATTATTAAAAACCACCATATATGACTGTTACAAAAGAAATGAGTTACCTACGATTGAAATAATAAGAAATAAATTGACAAATGCCATAAATACAGCTGCAAACAAAAAAATAGGATTGGTGGTAAAAAGAAAACAGAAGGAATGGAAAAATGCAAAGAAATGATAGTAAAGAAGCATGGTTAAAATGGATAAGGGCGAACAGACATGAAGAAAGAGAAGCTTATAAGAAAGGAACAAAAGAAAATAATAAAACAAGCTAAGAGAACATCAATTGAAAAGAGAATTAGTGAAATAGAGAGGACAAGTTAGGCGAGGATCACAAAAGCTTTTTATCAAAAAATAAATGCACATACCCGAACATACAAAACCAAAAAAACAAGAATAAAAAACAAAGAAGGAAGAATAGTAAATGAAGATACGGAATATAAAGAGACATGGATGGAATATTTTACGGAATTACTAACAGAAACAGAAGAAAGAGAAGAGGTTGATATAGAAGAAAAGAACAAACAAGAGGTAATTGAGAAACCAACTAAAGAAGAAATAGGAGATATAATTAACAGGAGTAGGAACGGAAAAGCGCCAGGAAGCGACGGAATTAACATGGAACTTATCAAGTACGGAGGGACAAAACAAATTATACCAATTGATATATAAAATATGGGAAGAAGATGAGATGCCGGAGGAATGGAAGGTGGGACAAATAGTAACAATACACAAGAAGGGAGACCAACAAGCATGTGAAAACTTCAGAGGAATTACGCTACTGAATGCAGCATATAAGATAACAATAACAATTATAAAAAGAAGACTGCATGACGCAGGTTACAGAGGTCGAGAATATTAGTACGGATTTACAAAAGGAACATCAACAGATGCGATACACATACTAAAACAAATTTTGGAAAAGTCCAACGAATATAACATAGACTTGGAAATACTAATCATTGACTTCCAAAGAGCAGCAACAATATTCAATTTGGCACTAGAATATACATTGAAAAAAATATGTAAAGGAAATTTAAGAACCAGAGGAGGACAAATAATAGCGTATGCAGACGACGTAGCACTAGTGACTAAAAACAGAAAGGTTTTGGAAGAAATGTTGGAGGAAATAATAAGGGAAGGAAAGAAAATTGGACTTGTGATAAATACACATAAAACCAAATTATTAAGACTCCAAAATAATTGTGAACAAAAAACGTGAAAATTGGAAGATATGAATTTGAAGAAGTGAATAGAGTTAAATATCTGGGAATAACAATAAGTAGTGATGGAGACAGGGAGACTGAGATAAGGGAAAGAATCGTTGCAACAAACGAAGCATTTTAGGCTAACAAAAATTTATTAAAAAATGAAATAATTAGCAAGCGCACGAAAATAAGAACATATAACACAATAATTAGACCGGTGATGATGTGTGGGGCAAAACATTAACTATGAATAAAAAACAACAAGAGGATATGAGAATACAGGAACGAAAAATACTAACAACAATATTAGGACGAAAAAAAAAATAGGTAAAGAATATAGAAGAAGAACAAACATGGAACTATATCAAGAGATGAAAGAAGACATAGTGAAAAAATTAAGAAGCAAAGATTAAAATGGTTGGGACACACATGGAGAGCAGGTAAGAAAGCAATAATATACTCAATTGTAGAGAGGAAGCCTTGTAGTAAGAGAAGAAGAGGAAGACCCAGGATAAGTTTGTTGCAGGAGGTAGTAGGTGAACTTAAGACAATGGGAATTAAACACTGGGAAGAGAAAACTCAGGACAGGGAGCAATGGCTACAAATAGTAGAAAAAATATGAAAAAGGAAATGTCTGATCCACCCTCACAAAAGGATCTAGAAAGCTCGTAAGAGCGGCGCTACTCCTACTGGAGTGTAAAGCCACTATATATATCAAACTTTTTATATACAAATGCCGGCCATAATGTAAATTTCTGTAAGAAATCTATTGAAAACTGGATACAAAAATTGGGATTCCAAGTCAAAACGATTAATAAACGTCAAACAGCCGTGGAAAGCAGAAGAATAGTGGATATGCGGTATACATACTTGGAACAAGTAACTAAATATAGAGAAGAAAACCGGCCAATTGTCTATTTGGACGAAACTTGGTATGATACACACGATACGGTTAAGAAAGGATGGACTGATGGGTCAAAAAAGTGTTTGCCAACAATGCCTGCAAACAAAGGATCCAAACATATTATTGTGCATTACAGTGGAAATTAAGGATGGGTTCCAAATGCCTTAAAATTATGTTGAAAAAAAATGGAAGATTGCAACGTTGACTATCATAAGAACATCATAACAATATTTCGTTTTCAAAAAAAAATCGAATAGGATACAAAAAGGGCTCAGTTCACGTCTGGTATCCCGTTTAAACCGAACGCCCTTTCAACAATTACGTAACATCAAATACAATATAGAATTTCGTTTGGTAAGTGGACAAAAATAATATTAATACCTAGTTTAGCTCCGCAACATAACTTAAAGGGGATATATGATTAGGTAGCTACACTATAAGTTTTACGTCAGCTATATGTGGTTTGATAATAAAACATTTGTTTTATTTGATTAAAAACCCAAAATGGCTCTATAGTAGCAATTTTCATTAAAACTATTTTATTAGGGAGAAAATAAGGATTCTACTGAATTTTTTTTATACTATTGAGTACATACTTACCACTATCAATTTTCTGAACTTGTGACGATATGATTTTACCTAAGTCATTTTTCAACGTATCAGAATTTGTATCAACTTTTAAACCTGATAGTTTGAAAAACTCTAAATTTGAGGACTCGTCGGTCCTATCATTGTCCTGTAACGAGAAGAATTGTTTATTATTAGAATATTTCTATGAGCAGTATTTATATCACAAATAATAAAGCATATAATAGCTTAAAATGTTATAAAAAGGACATAATTTTAGAGCTTAGCACAGAAAGTATAAATGTATCAAGAGAAGTGAAAACAATTCAACAGTAGTTTGATCAGCCATAGAGATCTCGGTGGCCTCATCAAAATTGAAATTCAACGACCCCATCAAGATATTTTCACTTTAAATGGGGTTAGATGAAAAACATCCCAATGAAAATACGTAATAACGTATTAAGCCCTTCTCCCCACAATGGAAACTATGAAACAATTCAATGAAGACTAACCAAATTTATCAACTTCATGTTAATAACAGAATTCAACAAAAACATCCAACATTTCAACATTCATGACGAAAACAAAATTCATCAAAAATTAAACTTTCAATTTAGCAGTTTAACATTCAGAGATTGAGGAATAAGGAATCTTTGAACTTTGACTTAAAAAGACCACATTTCTTTCTGAGGATAACTAAGGAAGGAGAACCATAACCCAACTACTAATAAACAGAAATCTAAAATGGCTTATTTCTAATTCTAATTTCAGCTTAATCGCCTATAACTGAAGTCCAATTTGTTGCTTATTTCGTGCTCAATTGCCAACATTGCAATACGATTTTTTATTCCTTTTTCCAGAAGCAAAGGTTATGGCAACGTTGGAATTATTTTTAATACCCGCTCAAATTTGATACAATTTGGGACTAGTGATAAATTTAAGTAATTCAAAAGGGCTTTGTTTATTTTGTCAGTATCGATGAAACAATCCATATTTCATTAGTTAATTCTGACCTTTCTGATTCAATTATTGTGTAAATTAGAGAAGAATTAAGGTAAATTGCCTATTCAACGATTTTTTGCGGATCATAATTCAGTCATTACATTACAAAAAAGTAAAATACAAGGGACAGAGATGAAATATAAAAGAAGAATAAGACGTGTAACAAAAGAGGATAGAATGAAAGACATAGATGTAAGAAAGAACCTAGGGATACAACCTTAGGCTTTATAGAAGAAAGACAACTGCAATGGTGGGGACATTTACATCGTAAAGAGGAATGAAGACCGGTTGAAGGAAATTGGAAAAAAAAGCCAAGAGAAAACTTGGAATAAGCTAATGGCTGGATTACTAGATAAAAATGGAAGAAGCAAAGGACTTAGCTCAAAATAGAAAAGAATGGATGAGATTTGTGAAGGAAGCACGCCCTACACCAATAAATGGAAGAAGGGTTTCAAGATTATATACACTGTGTTCATTCGAAAAGGACCCACCCTTAATATTTCAAAAATGGGACATATTAGAAAGAAATGCCGAAACACGTCAACTTTTAACACGAGGGGGACACTTATTGGCGCTAATGTCATAAACGTCAGATTCACCCCCTCCCTACTGGAGACACCCCTTACATTTTTTCAAATAGCATTAGGTATCAAGTCATACCTTATTTAAAAGGTCTGGTAAATCTCTATTCAATCATGTTGTTCGCCTTTGATACCAGCCTTCCATTGTTATCAAATCGTTGTTTAAAATTGGCTCTTTTTCAACTTTTCGTATGCCCCCGTATTGTGGTATGATGGAAAGACTCTTTGAAGAATAAAAAATTCACAAATAGTAAAAAGAGAACTGTTAACAAGAAAAAACTGCTATTGAATCATGTGTTCAAAGTGACGACCGTTAACATTCGGGCAATAAAAGTTGAAAAAGAGCCAAATTTAAATAACAATGGAAGGCTGGCATCAAAGGCAAAACAAAATGATTGAATAGAGATTTACCAGACCTTTTAAATGAGGTGTGACTTGATACCTAATGCCATTTGAAAAAATGCAAGGGGTGACTCCAGTAGAGAGGGGGTGAATCTGACGTTTATGGCATTAGCGCCAAAAAGTGTCCCCATCAAGTTAAAAGTTGACGTGTTTCGACATTTCTTTCTAATATGTCCCATTTTTGAAATATTATGGGTGGGTCCTTTTCAAATGAGCACAGTGTATATAATAACATTAGAAATAGAGCTTCACACAATCCCCACATTTTGATCTTCTTTCTGGTCTGGTTGAAACACTATTCATTACTTTTTTTTGGAAAAATGATGCATAAGTAACAAGACATTTTATGAAATATAAAATTTGGTCACCATCTGTGAAATAGTTAATACTATAACAACTCTCCTAATTGCAATTCATACATCAAGAGATAAGATGTTGGAGCATTGTGGGAAATTAAGTTTCGAGAACAACTAAAAAGTAGGCATTTTTGATTCTCCAGAAAACACAAAATTTATAGTTTTAGTATTATTCAAGTATTTTAAACAATTTTTCATAAATTTGAATATTAAATAAAATATATAAATCGAATTCGCACTTACTTTAACATAAAAAATAGCACTTTCACTAATACTTATGAAAAATAATAAGAAAATACACCGAATCATTGCTTCGAATTGATATTTATAGCAGAATAAGGATGTGCTGGAGTTTACAACTACTATTTATATTGATATTTTTAAGCCCACAGGAAAATTGTATCAACATATCCGGTGAAGTAAATAAAAATATCAGAATTTTGTATCATATCTACAACTATGGTGAATTACATTTGTGATTTGTTTTTATTTTACAGACGTCTGATAAGCTGATTAAGCCAAATCACAAACATGCCAAGCACATTTAGGATGGATAAAATATTCTTGATAACGGTAGACGGTAGCTTAGATGCTACCGAAACGTTGAAATAAAAATATAAAAAAAAGATTGTGGTTTAGTTTTTCGTATAAATTATTTTTGGCATTTCGTATTGATCTAATTGATCAGATTGTAATGATAAATAAGCCGTTAGTGGTGTTTTTACAAAAAAATAATGTCAACCGCGGCATCACAATAACTTTTCTATTAAATCATACAGAATTATTCACCAAATGTTTCATCAGATTCGTGCTCATTTACCTGCTAATCTATCTCAAGTCAAACAAATTATTTAAAATACAATTTATTTCATATTTGGATATAACATATAGGTTATTGTGTTATGTATTATACAAACTATTCATTTTTCGCTAAGTGGTCGAACTAACATTCTGGAACCTGCAAGATTATATTCCTTCCCTTTGAAACCGTTCCAGTTCAGTCCGTGATACTTGTACGGGTCAGCCAATTGTTTATTCATATATTTACCATTCAAATTGCTTGAATAACAATTTTTGTACCACCAAGCTCCATCTTAAACAAAAAAAGTATAATTTATAATAAATTTAGAATTTATCATTACTCCAGAAAAAACAAATACCACGATACCTCATTCTAATTATTTCTTGTTTGCTACATGTTAACATAAACGAGGTGTTAATACTCTAGATATCGAAGAAAAAAAATATATTATTCCAACGCTTACAACAATGTTTTGAAAAATAATTTTTCAAAAACAGTGACCGTTCAACGAAGAAGAAACAACTACTTCCCGGGCTACATGCCCCGACAGATATTGAATTACACTTCTAAGTCAAACGGGGTTGGTAAATCTACAAGATTTAAACCAACCATTCTGGTTTGCAACAAGAAGGGACAGCATAACTTGTAGACCGGTTTCGGCGTATTGCGCCTCATCAGTACAAGTACAAGTTATCGTCCGAGAGTTAATCCCGAACTGAATTTATCACTACCATCGCCAACAATATATGTCTTCCAATGACGGAAATGTGTTAGCTGCGAAAGTAGCGACACCTTCACCTCCAAGTCCATAAACCAGAATGTGACAACAAGCCACGTGGGCTTTAAACAAAAATGAATTAATACAGTTTCCTGTAAAATTGTCGTATTTAGTAAAGCGTTATAGATATCGAAGAATAAAAATATATTATTCCAACGCTTACAACAATGTTTTGAAAAATAATTTTTCAAAAACAGTGACCGTTCAACGAAGAAGAAACAACTACTTCCCGGGCTACTTGCCCCGACAGACAATGAATTACACTTCTAAGTTGGAATAATATATTTTTATTCTTCGATATCTATTGGTAAATACGACTATTTTACAGGAAACTGTATTAATTCATGTTAATACTCTAACTATCATGGGGAAATATTTGATTTTTTGATTTTTCAGTAAATGTGACAACTCCGCTTATATTGAATGTTTGAATTTGTTGACAGATCTTTGTTTTGTATTTGACCAAATCTTTTATGGCCGTTGTGTTCAGCTGTAGTGAAGAAATTTGAATGTGAATCAATTAGGAATACTTTATTTATTCGTTAAATTATCTTTACAAAATGCTGAATCGTTGTGTAGTACGCAAAAAAAAGAAATAGTAGTGGTGTTTACAATACATCGTTTCACAAAAAAGCAAGTTCTGAACAGTTCTACAGTTCTGAAACTACCAGTGTCGTATCATTTGGTATATAAATACTATTTACCCATTCTAATAAAAATACAATAAGTTTTGTATGATATTGTTGCATTGTTGGTGTTAATTTATGTAAATATTTAAGTTCTTCGAGATACAAATATTCCGAAGGAAGCTAGACCCTAGCCATTTCATTTCAAGTGATATAATTGTTGGACCAAGTGAAAAAAAATATCTTCGAGCAGGAGCAGAGTCTGTATCCAATCTGGTCGACGGCAACTAAAATTTATTCCTTTGAGTGATAAATAAATCTTAGATGAGTCAGCAACAACAAAGAGTCGGCTAACTAAAGCTGCAAATTGGTCCGGTAGAGCACTTATATCATGCATTTGTTTCATCCTTTTCATACACTCATTAGCATGTGTTTAGATATCTTCATCTGGCCACTAGGCAATTCAGCATAGAGTGCGCTAGCAGCGCTGCGCTCTTATTGGTTGGAACGTGGAAGAAGAAGAAATAATTTAAGGACAACAAACAAATGGCAGACATCAATCGCTTCTGTTAATTTGTTTGGTGTTGAGTCTCTTTATTTTCATTGTATTTATACTGAGTTATTGTGATCGTTTGTGTTTGTATTTGTGTGGACTTGTGAATAAACATTAATATACTTATCGTGCTTGCAAATGCTAGTGAGTAGTGATAGGTGTTGAGACTTTGATAGGACAATTTTAGAATAAGGATTAAGGGAGGTGACCCCTTCCAAAAACCCACAAACAGTGAGAAAAATACTTATTGTAAGAAAATTGAAGTAAATTTTCAACTTATAACTTTTTGTGTGTACTCTTCTACTTCTTCACAAGTTGCCTTTATAAAAGACACGAAGCTTCTGGAATGGAAGTAGATAATCGGTAAATCGACCTCTTTTTGATCCCAGATTAAGTGTTATTATTTATTAGGCATCTTTTTGTTACTCCATGTATATATGCCGGTATTGCCAAAGTTTTATCCAGTACAAATATTTTTCCATTTTTTTCTGCTTTACTTTATTCAACTGTATAATATTTGACATTATTTGTAATAGTTTGGCCTAGTAGTACTTGAGTGTTTTATTTCACAATTTAATTGATATTTAAAATAGAAACTATAAAAAAGCAAAGCGCGGGCATTTTCAAACCACCCATACAATCGCCGCTTGCGCCACCTGCACTCGATTGCTCATACAAAGGACCAGTGTACTATTGCGAACTCATATTTTACACGTACTTGGTCGTCTCTTATTTGACGCTGCATGAGTATTTCAATTATTACTTGAAGCTTTTAATATGATTATTCAGTCAATTTAATCCTTTCCTCACACAGCACGGCACTGTTGTTGGAATCTGTTACCTTTGCTGTGTGTATTGCTATCCTTGTTTTGGAATGAAAGAATCAATTTAGATGTTGGTTACAAACGGAATGTTTTGTCAGTAAGGCCAGTTGTTACGATTTTGGCATTGTTCTACGTACGTAATACATATTAAAAAACGAGAAAAAATATGAACTCGCTAACGTTAATATGATACTATTAAACAAATTTATTTTCTGAAATTTAGGATACTCACTATACATTGCTGCACAGTTTCCCGAATTTTCATCTTGATCTACATCGGAAGTAGTAAATTTGGATCCAAGGTGGGGTATTAAGGCATCTCCTGCATCACCTGAGAATCCTTTGATTTCTTTCAAAGGATAACCGTCTTTCTCTGGACCAACGGCAAAAACTGAATACTTCGCATAAGCTTTGTTTTGTTCCCTATCAGTTAGTTCAATTAGTAGTTCGTTCACTTCAAAACCTAAAATCAACAAATATCTAATAAATTTACCAAAATTATGGAAAGGATGAATAAAAATCGCAGGATTCTTAAGCAAATATAACTTGCAAAGCACAGTGGTGAGAATATCTCGAAACGTGAGTATAATTTATTTTTGGCCAGTAGTAAATCACTTGCTATACAATAGTTACGAGCAGTAGGTATAGTTTTTGATTACTATAAAACTTATATTCTATGTACAGCCTGACAAGCATCTCAAGAAGCACCTATTGACGAGTAGGCTTGTAACACCCCGTATGCCAAAGTAATCCGTTAGTTGTCCTATATTAAATATGCCAGTTCGAGCATATAGATTATGTAACGTTAATTTCGTTCACTTTACTTTCCTCTATTTAATTAATTCGAAGTATCGTATGGGCGGCGAATAGCCATTCCTTTCTCATACCCAACACCGAGAAATGTTTCAAGGCTGAATATATTTGCTGTGGACGAGAGTCGAAATCAACGTTTCTATACGGGCCGATCGAGGTCCGTCTGTCGTGAAAATAGTCACTTCTATTTTTGATATTCCCACTTCGACCTCGTATCTCTTCTTCTACCACTTATTAATTAAATATGAATTAAGAATTCACTATTGAAATGTAAATTCCTTTCCTGGTCAAGGCGTCTGAGCTTGACATGAACATGAGACGTAAGTCTGTTATCTTTCACATGATTTCGTGTATTTAAACAGTGGCAAAAGGGTTTCATTTTTCTTTCCTGTGAACATGTGCCATTGAAGCCTTTCCAACTTATCGTATCTTATCTTTAAGAAGTGCATTCATCTGAATGGTAAGTTATTTCGCTTAAATGTATAACTATAACTATCCTTTCTTAATAGTTTTCTACTTTCCTATTTTTATTATGTAGCAATGTCGTTCCAGTGCCAGGAATGTATATCGATATGATTTTGTGGTTTTTTTTGTCTTTCATATTTCTTTAATGTTAACCTTGAATATATTTCAAACCGGTGTAGAATCGGTTATTCGATTTTATGTTTTTTCATTTGCTTTCTTTGAGTATTTCTTTTATCTAAAAATACAGGATGTATGAACCACGTTGTCAAATAATTTTCTTTAACAATGTAATATTAAATTAATAATTTTCTTTAATATTGTAAGATCACACTTCAGACATCCTGGATTTTGTTAAATTGGATAAATTTGTTCCTGATACTAGTATTGTTCTTAGCACTTTACCTGGGAAACTTTACCTGGGAGATTTTATCTGGACCCAGAAACTTTACCTGGGAGACTTTACCTGGACCCAGAAACTTTACCTGGGAGACTATCGAGTAGCCAATCGAGACTGGATCTCCCATGTAATTTCTTGACTGAAAGATGGTAAGGAATGTAAAAAATATTAAAACCTTATGGAACTCGAAGGCGAAACAGATTCAAGAAATGTTTTTCAATTAGTACAATATTATCTATAACCCTTTTACTGATATTTAATTTAAAGAAGCGAGGGCAGTCGGGGATTGCAAAAGAAAACAACTACAAGGAATGACAGAAAAGAGGCTTTAGCAGCTGCTTTGAAGCTAGAGCAATGCAGAAAAATGCGAAAAATTTGGACGGAAGATACACCTGAAGGTCTGCAGAAAAAGTTCTTTAACAATTTCTCAAAATAATTGGCATGGCGAGGTAATGAAGGCGCATTTGCATCAATATTTTACTTTAAAAAAGAATTAGATAATTTTGGAAATTTCAGTAGCAGAATAGAGTATAATCCTATTTTTAACAAGACCAATCAAGGAGGGGACAAAAGCTGCTGTGAAAGCAAATGGCTAGTACAAAATACAATACAGCCTGATGTATGCCCAATAAGATTATTCGTAAAACTTATGACGAAACGCCTAAAAATAGTGATGAGCAAAGCAAGACCAAGAACGGCTGAGTCTTGGTCTTGCATGCGTGATCTTGGTCTTGGTCTTGCAGCCTCATATGTGGTCTTGGTCTTGGTCTTGCATAGTCCGGTCTTGGTCTTGCTGCAAGAGTCTTGCATTTTATAGTTGGGAAAAACCCACATCAAAATTATTATGAAACATTCTAGGACCCTCTACCAAAATGTCTAGAATTGTCACGTATTGGTACATCTGCCGCCGAGATGGGCCTATATGGGCCACCAAAAACAGATATATGGTAAACAAATAATAAAATTATCTCTTAACTACCCCCCATGAATCAACCGGCAACCCTTCATTTTAAATGGGTTTACAACAAGATCCTCGTTTTAGCACGGTACACTTTAGTAGTTTGGGCAACTAGTATGGATATGATGGCCATATCGCACGAGGACGAAGTTTGAGCACGACGCCGTAGGCGGAGTGCTCAATTGTCCGAGAGCGATATGGGCAATCCACACGAGACGAACAGTATATTTTTTCTACGACCCACTTAAGAAAAAATCTAGAAAATAAACATTTTATTAAACTATAATATAACTTCAAATTGAAAATTTCAATAATTTTACTATTATTATTATTTTATTATTATTTAGAAATAAAATTAAAATTTAAAAAAAATTTCCCAACGGGGAATCGAACTCTCATCTACCGCGTGAGAGGCTGGGATACTTACCACTGGACCACCGATGAATATACTAATCATCTATCTATAACGTCAAATGTATTACATAAAAACTGACGTTTGTCAGGAGTACCCTTAAATATTCAATTTATTCTGTTTCTATACGTTATACGTCTCCTTTGCGGCTAAGCGAATATCTGGTGGAAAATTATTTATTGATTCATCACTGGAATCACTCATTTTTACTAATATTTTTCTTTAAAACTATAGAAATATTTTGACAAGTTATTTTGACGTTTCTATGAAATTGAAAAACAGATGAGTTGACGGGTACTAAACGCAAATGCTGATTGGTGGATTTCATATACGTTCTAGGATGTATATGAAATCATATCCGTTCAGTTAACCGGAATGGCCTACATTTACATTCTGTAAATTGTGCAGAAAATGGATAATATACATGTGGGTGTAGAAAAATTAGTATTTGATATCAGAGATAATATTGTGAGTGGAATAATTTGTTCAAAAAACAAATTTTTATTTAAATTAGTTATTAATTGATTTGGAACATTATTGAATAAATTGAAAAAAAAGCAAGGCCGGTTGCAGGCCGGTCTTGTTCTTGCAGAAGTCTTGCACAACTCGGTCTTGGTCTTGGTCTTACACACTCGGTCTTTGTCTTGGTCTTGCTCATCATTACCCAAAAAATATAACAATCGTTTTAGAAACAGCTGACAAAGTAGGAATTGGTACAGTTAAAAAAGTTATAAACCACTCGTACCGATCAACAGCTGTAACACATTCAGCTAATGCAGATATTCCGGAACGGCAATTGATATAAGATATTGAGATAAGTGGATATAAAATCACTTAAACCATATTCAAATATGCAGTCGGTACGTCATGAGGAACTTATAAATAAGATGGGGGGGAACGAGGTAGCCTCTAGAGGGATCGAGACAGCTTTAAATGCCGTTTCTGTGTCTCAGACTGAATGCGGTAAGCCTCAGACAATTTATCAAAATTGCACATTTTAATGTTGAAAATATGTATTGTAGTAATAAGTAATTCAAAATTATTTTGTAAATTAAATGATTTCAACCGTTTTTTTTTAGTTTTAATTTTTTTTCATTATATTCTTTCCCCAAATATAACTGGTGCTAAAACCACATGTTTCGTTATTATTTCAACTTTCCTTAGCATGTGGGGATTGAGGATTATAACTCCTCTGTCCTTGGAGACATAGAAACTTATTCCAGAGTAGTGATACAAGTACTAGGTCTTGTCCAGGGAAACTGTAGGGGATAACTAGGCGTGCAAAAAGAAAATTGAGAATGCATCAATTAATAATAAGGTAATACGGAAAAAAACCAGACGGATTCAATTTAGTTTCGAAAGAATAAGAGTTCAGCACTTTTTTTTTTGGAGAAGAAAAAACATGGATTTTTCGTCATCGTCACGCTTTTATGCAGCACACAATACTTTTGGTCACTCATCACGCTTTTATGCAACACACAATATTTTGGTTATGCAACACAATTAACAATAAAGCTTATATAGTGTTGCATAAATCATCGTCACGCTCTCCATGAGTTATACGTTTACTGTGTATATATGTGTCCTTTTTTATAAATGGTTAATAATTCAATTGTAAAGATTTCCTTCTACCATTGGCGTACAAAAAAAATTTAAAATGGAATAATTCATTTGTAAAAATTTACATCTACCATGGGCGAACGATAGAATTTTTAAAGAGGGTTAACTCACCTGTCATATGATGAATGTTTTCCAAACCAATCCAAAACTCTCCATTCAGATCACCAAATCCAAATTTATATTCTCTCCAAGCCAAAAAAAATCTTGAGAACCGTCAAATCTTTTTTGTATGTGTGTCCAGCCCCCTTCTTTTGTTTCCATGTCACAAAGAACCGAAAAAGGTTTACTACTAGTCCTCGGATGAATGTCGTAAATGCCAGATTTATTTTTTCCTACAAGACAATGTTAGTTTTACTAAAAAATTGATTTTTAGATAAGAATGTTATGTATGTATGAAATAAGTTGAAAATGCAGTAAACGGAAGTAAGAAGAAGTATCGGGAAAAATATATCCAAACGGATTTCAAGGAAAAAAGGCGTAAAAGTGAATAGTGGGAAACACAATTCGAACTCAATGAAAAAAATGCGAAAAAAGATCCCATCAATAAGAGGTCAAAGTTTAAAAACAGTAAATGTAACAACGCCACATTCCGACAATAGCAGTTGTTGTAACGTGATCTATCCAATCTAATATGGAGGGTTGAACTGAGTGATCGAAGTAAATTATAATTCTTTCTGAATGGCGTTGAAGAATGAAGTTGTATTTTCCAGATAAATGATAAACAAAATTATTATTTTTGATGAAAAATACGAAAGCTGCACGGCAATGATATTGGAGGCATCAGCTGTTTAGATGTTGGCTTCAAAGTGTGTGGCTAATATTCCGTATTACTTATCTGGTATGTTTAATGATCGGAGACCTAACCCATACTCATATTAAGTTATTTTAATAAAAAAAAAACGACCTTTCGTGAACAGTAGTTTGCCCGGTGCCTTTTTGCCTGTAAATCATTTGTACGTGCAAATTTGCTGTAATGAATATACTGCAAATTAAGATTTTTTGAGTTTAAGAATAAAATGAAGATCATTATTCTGTAATTACAATGTATTTTTACAGAGGGAGACTGTTTTCACTGATAAGTAGTAACTTAAAAAGGAAATTTGAATTGTTTAGTTTTTAATGCGATACAAGTATCAAACTACAATCATGAGAAAAATTAACCAATATTTGTCTTATACGACTTTATATTTCATAATCTATTTAAAATATCTTACGATACTTACCACTTTCTAAAATTTCTTGGCAGCTTCTGGGAAGATTTTTCTTTTCATCCTGAGAGTTTTCTTTAGTTAGTCGACAAAGAGGTACACTACTTGAGCCCACCAAAGATTTACAAGCTTCCTTATAATCGAATAAACCTGGAACGTTGTGTTCGTTCTGGTTTTTATCAAGACCCAATGTAAGTTTTACAGGTGCTTGGACTGATTCTTCATATTTTCCTATGATTAAAATTACAAAAGAAAATCAATTTTTTTTCACCAGTTTTTTCCAATAAAACTAGAGACTCAATATAAAAAAAGCAATCATTAAAACACTGTTCAATGATAGAAATAACTATATTATTAAGCAATAGCTCCAAAATACATTAATACCATCTCCTGATGATGCAAATATTGTAATTTGCGAAACCGGTCGTGTAATATTTATGTTGAGGATTTTTTAATTATTGGTTTTATTAGTAGTTACCAAAAAAAACTCTATTTATCTATTTTATAAACATCTTGGCATTAAATTTGATTCAAATTTCAAATAACTATATTAAAAATACCGAAATAGTTATTTAACCAACAAGTGTATTAATGAGGGCCATTAACAATTGAGATTGTTCGAGAATGTTCGAGATTGTTAATTGCCCTTTTAATACTCGTGTTAGTTACAAAGCTTTTCCTTCGACTGTATCAGTTGTATTCGTTTTTCTCAATATTTAAAAACTAAAAATATTTATTTGTTTCATAGGTAAGTACTGTCAAAATTAAATAATGACATTGAAATGTCACAGAGATGGTCGCTGGTTCAAATGTCACTGTTTTCGTTTTTCTTAAATTCTTTTTTGGATGTCTTAACACTAATAATTATTATAATTTTGTAGAATAATAAAATAAAACGATAGGTAAGTCAAAAACTAGAAGTATTCTATACTAGGATTCATTTTTTGAAGACGTTATTGTATGTTTGGTTGCCTACACCACAGGTAACTGTCAATATAAATATAATGTATAAGATGTGCGTTGGGTTGCCTGCAGAAAATCGTTGATTAATGTAGGTAAATCATGCATTAATGGGGGTCATTAATGTATGATTTTGTCTAATTTTGAGAACGTTAATAGCATATGTTAATACACGGTCGACGGAAATAGTAATCAAATGAATAAATTTTGTGATTTATACTTACCATTGCCAACAACATCACTTAGATCGTCTTTGAACGTATCTAAATTTGTATTAACTTTCAACCCTAATAATTTGAGAAACTCCAAAGACGAAGGCTCCTCGCTTCTTACATTATTCTGTAACAAAAACCAGTCAACGAAACTGAATAATAAAAAAATACTGAATATTTTGGAGTGACGAATTGAACCTGGACCAGGACAGTGAAGAGTTAGGCTGAGTCAAATAATTAGAATACTCAGAGGGACGTGAAAAGTTTTCCAGGCTGAGGCACATTTGGGAGTTACAGATTTTATAAACTGCTATCGTTGATGTGAAATATTTTTAATTGTTATATTAATCTTTTATAATTATTATATATAAATTTTTTTTTGTTTAATTTTAGTTGTTAATTTATTTCAAATTTGTTTACTCAGGGCTGGGTTCTATATTGAATTATTTAAAATCGAATTTAGTTTCAAATATGTATTGAACAATTTTATTAATACATTACAAACTATGATAAATTTATAAATTAATTATTATTTTTGCTTTAAAGAATTAACTTTATGTTCCGAAATATTTAATTCAAAAAAATTTATTTCAATCAAATATTCTAATTTCTGGTCTAAACTATATGATGAATTATCTCTCTCCCCAATAATCGTTACCATTACCACCCACATTCAATTTATATCCTTTTCCCTGGATAGCTCTGTTTTACAAAATTTACGTTACAAGTCCGGGGAATGGCTATTTAAAGTACAGGTTTAGATGTTTACGGACGAGGCGACGAAGGAGCCGAGTCTGGAATTTCTAGACGAGTACTTTAATGACAGTTCACGGTCGTGTATCGTACAATGTTTCATTTCATACTGTGTAGGAAGGATGATTCAAAATGGAGAAAATTTTATACAGGTTTTTCAGAGCAACAAACTATATCTACCGCCACTACCGTGTCTTTCACTAGTCTGTCTCTAAAGGTTTTCCTGCATTCAGCCTGCAAGGAAATTCACATTGCACAGTTACTGTTAATATTAATTATAATTAGTTTTTATAGGCTTGGTTCTGTAGTTTCAAAGATAAAATCTTCTAAAAATGTGAATATTGTGTTTCTTTAAAGCAGTCCGGGAAGTAAAAATTTCCCGGACTCAGCACTGTAATGAGTTATTTCCCGGACTTAAATGTGTCCGGAAAATAGCTTATTACCGCACAGTATGAAATAAAATTATTAATTCAGCTTTGCCGGTTTTTGAATTATTGATTTCTTTTGTCAGTCATATTGTTTAGGTCTAGGTACTTATACAGTTCTTTATTTTCTGACTCCTTGTATTTATTTCTTAAAATGGTTTACACTATTGCTGAACGCGTAGAAATGATTTATATTTATGGAACCGAACGCTGCTTGACAAGAACGGCGACCAAATTTAACGAAAGACATCGGGGAAAAATGTTGGACACAATTGGCCAAGATTGCTCAATGAGGTCGCTCTTGGTCAAGTTGCTATAGCTCCTACTTCGTCACTTCGGGAAGTTGCGCAACAAATTGGACTGTCGCATGAATCAGTCAGGAAAGTATTGAAGCTTCACAAATTTCACCAATACAAACTACAAATTAATTAAGAATTAGGGGATGATGACCCGGACAGACGTATTGAGTTTTGCGAAACTATGACCAACAGGATTATTGCTCAGCCCCTGTTAATAAAAAATATCTGTTTCAGTGATGAATGTACTTTTTACATAAATGGCAAGGTCAATAAACAAAACTGCCGCTATTGGAGCGACTTCAATCCTCATATTATTAGAGAGGGGCATACACAATATCCTCAAAAATTAAATGTTTTGGCAGGTATATTAGGCAATACTATTATTGGTCCCCTCTTTATAGATGGAAATCTAAATGGTGAAATGTATGCCAAAATGTTAAATAGAGGTATAGAGCCTCTTATGATTTATGAGCTGGAAAATCAAAGGGACGCCAATGGAAATCTTGCTCTAGATGAACATTTACTGCACTTCCAGCAGGACGGAGCACCTCCTCATAATGTACGCCCAGTAAGAGAGTGGTTGAATAATCATTCTTCGGAGCAGTGGATTGGTAGGAAAAGACCCAATAGGTCACCAGATCTGACACCGCTCGATTTTTTCCTATGGGGTCACTTGAAATCCGTTGTATTCAAAACCCAACCAGACTCTATTGAGCAACTGCAACAAAGAATTGTACAGGAATGTAGGGTTATTTCACCCGAGACTCTTCAAAAGGTCCGCGAACAGTTTGAATATCGACTTTACTTGTGTTTAGAAAACAATGGAACCCATTTTGAACAATTCATGAAGTAATTATAAATGCAAAAGTTGCATTATTTCAATTTAAAAATTAAATACATTCCACACATTCGTGAGGTCAAGTACTTCAATTTAAAAAAAAAATATGAAATTTATCTAAGAATTACATAAGGAACTCAAAAATGGCAAAAGAAATAGGGGTTGCCATTTAAAATTTCAGGGGTAGGCCACTCCTGCGGGTGCAGAGAGGTATATTGCTAAGGGTAGTGCAGGGGTACAGGACAGTGGGTGGACTGGCAGCAGCGGTGCTGGCAAGGACCTACCCATTGGACTTGATGGCTAGAGCCAGGAATAAACGCTGGAGGGGTGCGACCAAAGAGGAAGTACAAGAATGGATGGAGGAGGAAATGGAGAGAAGGTGGGAGGAGTATGATGGCGCGCTAAAAGGAGCGATTGGGAATAGGAGAGATTGGATGGATCGGAAATTCGGGGAGGTGAACTACTTCTTGACACAGGTGTTCACTGGACATGGGTCGAGAGTAGGGTACCTCCACAAGATTGGAAAAAGAGATACTGGAGTGTGCGAGAGGTGTGGAGTGGAGGATGATGTGGGGCATGTGTTCAGATGCTGGCGGAACGAGGAAGTGCTGAAGAAGTTGGAGAGGAAACTAGGGGAGGCGGTGTATTGGGAGAATATGGTGGAGATAATGTTGATGGGGGAGGAGGAATGGATGGAGGTAAGTGGCGTAGTAAAGAGCATGGTCAGGGGGAGAGAACGACTCGATATGGCATGAGAGGAAGGGGTGATAGTTAGGGAGAAGACGACGATGTGAGCGGAGAGTGTGCGAGGGACCGCCGCCCGTCTCGAAGTATGCTAGGGTAGTGATTCCGAGGCGGGGGTAACGGCGAGTTTGAGGTGGGTTTGGTTAGTAGGCATCTCCTTGGGGATGAGTCCAACACTGTTTGGGTCCTGGACCCATTCGAACATGAGTTTCCCATCTCGGCCCGAAAACAAAGGGGTAGGTGCCCTGGGGGTCAGGGGGTTGAAAGTAATACGACAACAAATGCATCAACAGTTGTCCCCCTTGATATGTAAATTGACGTGTTTCGCTAAATGTTGATACTGTCATTAGTTTAGGCAATATTAAATGCCGTTCGTTTTCAAATTGACACTATAATCGTGACCCTATTTTCCAATTTTTTCTTGCGTCCTATATTCCTGCCATGTTTTCCTTTTATTTTTTAGAATTTATGGAAAAGTTTTATTCCACGTTTGTCTTGGTCTTCCTTTTCTTTTATTTTTAATTATTTTTGCTGCCCCTTATTCTTTTAGTCTGTCTTCTATTTTCCATTATTTGTAAACGTCCCCACCATCCCAATTGCCTGTACCATATAAATTCTAGTATTGATTCTTTTTTAGATCACATTTTATATCTGTGTTCCTAATTTTGTCTTTTTTTGTAACGCCCCGGACTCTTCTTAAGTATTTCATTTCAACTGCCTGAATTTTGCTCTTCTGTGTTTGATTTAGCACCCACGTTTCACATCCATAAGTTAATATTGGCCTATATATTGCTTTAAATATGTTTAGCTTGGGATTTTTCGATATTCCTTTATTGTTTATGAATGTTTTGTTCATCGTATGGTAGAGTTTCATTGTTTTTTCTATTCTTTTATTAATTTCTGCTTCTTGAGTTCCTTGTTGATCAATTGTTATTTCCAAGAATTGAAATGTTCTCGCTTGTTCTATAATTTGTCCATCAATTTCTCCACCTATTTCTTCTTGTCCTTTTCCTATAACCATAACTTTCCTTGTTTCTATCCTTAACCATCCCGTTTTCCTCCAAGATACTATTCCAAGTTTCTAGATTGTGTTTCAGATCTTCCGATACTTTGTTAAGATCGATGTATCCCATATTGAATTTTTTTCCCTACATTTCTTTATTATTTCGTCCATATAGGTAATGAATAAAGTTGTGCTTAAACTGCCTCCATGTCTTAATCCTTCTGTGGTTTTAAATGTTGAGTTAGTATTATTACTATATATCATTTGGATTAATTCGTTAAGCCTAATACTAACTTTTTTTTTGAATATTCCGTAGCTTTCTTCTTGTTGTTTTATCAAATGCTTCAACTAAGTCAATAAATGCTAGATATATCTTTTTCTTTTCTTACCAGGCTTTTTCAGTTATTTGCGATGGTTATTACATTATAAAAAGCAAAACCTGATGAAGAGAGAAATACGATCGAAACTTTACGGATATTTTTGTCACTTTGTTGCCAGTGGAAATGAAAATAAAGTATTTCATTATTATCAATAAAGAGGTATATAATAGATCAGCAAAAGAAAAAAAAATAATACTATCCATTTAAATTGGAAATAAATGTATAACATTTAACATATTATTTAAACAAAAAATAAATAATATAAAAAACATATTACCAGAAAAATAACAGTATAATGATTAATAATATAAGAAGGGTTTTAAAAATATAGATATACAGTGTGAGCCACAGTAAACAGTCCACTCTGATATTTGGTAGTATTCATTGAATTTTAAGAAAAAGCTGAAACAGGTCGTTTTTTGATTTCACTTGACTATTTTTTGAAATAACTTTATACTAAGGGTAAACTACCATCACCATTTTTTTATATAGAACACCCTATTTTTTTATTTTCAACATACATTTCCACAACTTTGGGTTCTTTTTTTTTGTCAAAGCTGTTGAATATTTGACTAGTCTAAAAAAATTATGATGTATTCATTTTTTCCTTATAACAATTGAACAGGAAAAAAATTAGATGGGGACACGTAAACCGTTATGTAAACGTTATGCGAGATAGTTGTTTTGTCAAAAAAAAAAACGATTTGAAGTTGAAAATGTTTTAATTTTAACATCTTGTAACTCTGTAAATATTCATTTAAGACCCTATGTCCGTAATATATCTGAAGCTGAATAAAAATTATATGGGGCGTTTTATCTAAAAAATGGTGATCATCATACGATAGTGTAGTTCACCCTGAATATTAAGTTATTTTAAAAATTAATTGAGTAAAATAAAAAGTCGCCTGTTTCAGCATTTTCTTGAAATTGAGTGAATACTATTTCCAAATATCGAAAAAATTATTATTCTATAATTGGCATAATATGAGATGCAGTCGGAGAAATCATCAATTATAGGTCTTTTTTAAATAAAAAAAACTAGTGGATTTGAGTGAATCCGAAAATCACTATTTATAATCATATAATTTTTTGGATGGTTAGGTGTTCCTAATAAATGAAGGCACTGGAAATTTGTATATCACTTAAGTGCTTTGTTATATTCCTTGATAGTTTTCTGATTAATTCAAAATTTTAATGAGAATTAAGAAAATAATGTGGAGTCAATACTTACTTTCACATAGAAAATGGCACTTTCACTAAAACTAATGGGTAATAATAAAAATAAAATGTAGCAAATCATTTTCACCGTTTAAAAGTAAAGTATGAAATAAAGATGCGTTGGAGTTGACAACTACTATTTATATTAATATTTTTCAGCCCACAGGAAAATTGTATCAACATATCCGGTGAAGTAAATAAAAATATCTCAATTGGGTATCATTATCTACAACTATGGGGAATTACTTTTGTGATATTTGTTATATTTCACAGTAGCCCGATAAGATAATTAAGCCAAATCACAAACATGCCAAGCACTTTTTGTCGCTTATGTGGAAATGATAAAATATTCTCTTGCTTCCTGTACTGTTTTCAGTCACCAATAAATGCCATTGATAATTCAAATTAAATTAATAATGAAATAAAAGTTTTTCACTTTCACATTGAGTAATTAAAAAGTTAATACAAAAAAAACTTCATTTATTCAAACATGTTTGGTGTTGTTTAACGAATAAAAAGTGAAATATTTTTCATTAAACATCTCTGAATACATTTTTGCACGAACTTCAAAATATAACGAATATTTTTGAAGAACATAGGACGCTGATATGTTATATTTTTTTTCGACACTGAGAAAAAGTGCAATTTCCATTTCTTCGTGGAAATACAGGGTGTTCAGAAACTCTCCTGCCAAACGCCATATACAGATACCAGATGTCATTGTATGTCCTTATATACCTTTATCCAAAATTTCCTCCTTAGGGTGCTAATGCCCTTTGAAGATGATGTTGATAAGTCAGTTTTTTGAGCATATCTAAAATTTTTTCAAAATAATTATCTTAAAAATGTTTCGCTTCGTGGATCCCTTCCTATATACATACTTAACAAGATCACGTCATAGGAGTTTGAAAAATTTCAATACTTTGTTTGTAATAAGTAATATAAGTTTGGAAAAAATGGCAAATCAGTCATTTATTGTTAACTTGAAAAAATTGCCGTCTTGTTAAGTATGCATATATTAAGGGCACCACGTCGCGAAACATTTTTAAGACAATTATTTCAACATCTTTCTTAGTTTACAATAAACAAGGAAATTCAAGAACATTTTGTTAATTAACAATTGCCTAGCTTGTTGAGAAATTGACTTTCAGAATTTTTGCTAACTTCAATGAAGTCTTTGAAGTGTTCAAAATACACCATAATTATTTAAAAATTTTAAATTAACAATCAGAAGGTAGTTTAATGTGACCTATTTGCTTTTGACGAGGCGCACGCATACCCAAAATTACTCGCGGATACCCCTTTTTGGGCGTTGAAATAAAATTATAAATAATAGAGATAGAGTTCGGGAGTTGGAACTTTCTTATTGGAAATTTCCTCCTCTTTGGGGATCTCTTTTCAAAATTATTTAAATATTAATAGTTTTTGAGTTATTAACAAAAAACTAAATGCTATCTTTTTTTTTTCATCTTAATTTGTTAATAACAATGACAATTTTTTATGTGCTAATACATACTTTCGATACATTTTTCTAGACGTCATTTCGAATCGAATGAGCCATCGCTCATATTTTTAGATTTATCAGGAATTAACACGTTTTTGAACTTGTTAATTGGACTAATGGTGCATTGTATAACCCTGTAGTGATAAATTGTTTACTACAAACCCACGTTTTCCATTGCCATCACAAGCGTTCAGGTAAATTTGGTAAAATTGTTTTTTTATCAGTTTTTTGACAAATTCACATTTAATTTAAAAACTATATGTATTTTCCAAAAAAAATGTACTCTTTGAATTCGCTATTACGTACCGTTTTCGAAAAAAACTTTTTTTTTATCAATTCCGTTATATCTATCATTAAACCTTATAACATATGTTCTCCATGGCGACCATTTGTTACAAAACAGAAATCCAATCGTTGATCTAAAAATTATGGGATCGTTTTGAATTTCATTATTCATCATCATATTCTTTCCCACAGCTGAATACGATTTTTTATTGGAACAGCATAAACTAATGATTTTAAGTACCCCCAGAAACAAAAATCGCTTGAATTGAAATCGGGCGATCTTGCAGGTCAATTAACTGGGCCTCCTCGTCCAATCCATCGATTCCCATACGTAGTGTCAAGATATTGACAGGACAATCATCGTGCAGGAACAGTAAATTGTTTATAAACCACAGCCTTCCTCAACTTCGCTTTGGTCTGCCTCTTTAGAGCTCTTTTAGTTTGTACCTCTTCGATTTTATTTTTAAAATGACCAAATTTCACCTCTTCCCACTATATTTATTTTGGAACCTGTCTATTTGGTTCGAAATCACATTCACAATTTAATTGAAAGATCAATTCATAGTAACCCTACAGGAAGAACGGATTTTGATGTTTATTCTTTAGTGCTCACGTCTGACTAAAAAATTCCACCATTTCACACATGTCAAACAATAGGCATCATCATTATTGCAAACAGAGTAGTAAATTTTTTTAACTTTTATGACGTGTTCTTGTTAAGTATGTATATAGGAAAGGCTCCAAGAAGCGAAACATTCTCACGGCAATTATTTAAAAAAAAATTTATTTACAATAAAGAAGAAAGTTTGAGAGAATTTTGTTAATTAAAAATTGCCTAGGTTGTTGAAAAATTGACTAGGAATTTTTTCCAACGTCATTGAATTAATTCTTTGAATAATTTTTTCAAATTAACAATTAATTCCTTAAAAAAATTATTTAATGTGACCTATTTGCTTTTAAGCGCGTGTGTATAGCCAAAATGATGGTTGGAGACCTATTTTCAGCATTGAATTAAAATCATAAAAAATAATGAAGATAAAGTTTAGGGAGTTGGGATCTTTTCATAGAATATTTTCTCCTCTTTAAGAATATTTTCTTTAAATTTCATAAATATCAAAGCTTTTCGAGATATTGGCAAAAAACGAAATACTTTTTTTTAATTTTTTTTTTGTTTATAACATTTGAAGTTTTTTATGTGCTCTCTATACATTTTTCTAGACATAATTCCGAATGTAATGAGCGATCACACATAATTTTAGGAGCATTATCTCTATTTTTAACCATTCTCAACTTGCTCACTTGACTATAAATATAACTTTTTTATTTCATGGTGTGTTATTGATTAAAGTTTTAATGGATTTTTTATGACAATAAAACATATTTCTTCCTGTCCCCCTCTCTCTTTCCTTGAATAGTCATAGCTATGGTTATAATCGCCATAACTCTATCTATGATTATTATTATACAAATAAATAACAACCAGAAAAGGTACATGGGGTAATTAAAAAAACACTCCTACTACACAGGGAATAGTGTATATATTTTATTCAAAACATATTGCATACAAATATTTGTGGAAAGGATATTTTATGTTATCTCTGTAGCAATATCAGGTATCTACTTAATTATTACTAACTGGTCTAACTAACATTCTAGACCCTGCAAGATGGTATCCTTGTCCTCTGAACGCGTTCCAAGTAAGTCCATGCTCTTTATATGCATCGGCCAACGGTTTATTCATATATTTGCCGTTCAAGTTACTGTTGTGACAACTCTTGTACCACCAAGCTCCATCTGGAATTTGAAAAATATAGAATTAATAAAAATTCCAGAATCCTAACATACCAATATGTAATAAAACTTTAAAAACAGGTGCAAATTCGTAGAAGTTGTAAAATTATCCGTGAAAATAAATACACAAAAACAAAAAATTGATAATTGTTATTTTTTATTTTGGCATAGGTCCATTCGAACAGTTAGTTATTTTTTGATAAGCTGGTACTCAGTTGTTTTATTCTTTTAAAATGAGATCCCGTTTTAAGCTGACAAATTTCCAATAAAAAATTTTATGCATAAATATTTTCTTGTATAAAATGTCTTCTTGTATACTTGCTGTACTTGGATTTTCTCTTATTGCTGTGATCCACCTAATTGTTTCAAGTTGCAGAGTCTTTGATAGGAAACTCTTCTCTTAATATATTGAACTGCGACCTCTAATGCGATGGAACTGGCATACGAGCAGCCTTCGGTAAATTTTTTTGTAAGTAATATGTTTGTTAATATCAAAAGATCGATTTGATATTTGGATAGCTACTTACCAAACATGGTAGCACAATTTCCCGGATTAATATCTTGATCCAAATCGGTGGTAGTGAATTTAGATCCAAGGTGATATGTTAAAGAATCTCCTGCATCACCAGAATATCCTGTTAAATTCTTTAAAATGTATCCTTCGTTTTCTGAGCCAATGGCAAACAGTGAATACTGAGCATACGCTTTTTTTTGGTCTCTATCAGTAAGTTCAATCAATAGTTCGCCAACTTCAAAACCTAAAATCAATATTTATATATAATACATTTGCTAAAATCACAATGTTAATAAACTTATAAAGTTATACAACATATATTTTTTAAAGATATTTAGACTTTTGTATCTTGAAAGAGAATAAACACCAGTAGGAACAATAATTAAACTGATTCGGAAATGAATAAATAATCATTGAAGTCATATATCAGATGAAATTAGGCTATGTTGTTATATCAATATTAGCACGTTCTCGTCAATTTAGCTTTTTCATAAAAATACAAGACATCCTGAAAAACGTGAATAATACGAATTCATTCTTTGCTTATGGATTAACTCCATTACGGCCCACGAGACTGGAAAAACTATACATAAATATTAACTTAATTACAGTTACCTGTAAATAATTGTCATATAAGTAAAGCGTGATCTATAGACGTCAAAAAATAATAGTGCAATACTATTAAACGCTTTACAAAATTAGAAAAATTAATTTCCAAAGAGCAGACTTTCCCTTCTGCTGATGAGGCGCAAAAACGCCGAAATCGGTCCACAAGTGATGTTATTCCTTCTAATCGCAAACCAGAATGGTTGGTTCTATCTTAACAGATATACCAACCTTGTTTACTTTAGAAGTGTAATTCAATGTATGTCGGGGCATATAGCCCGAGAAGTAGTTGTTGCTTCTTAGTGGACGGTCTGCTCTTTGGAAATTAATTTTGTAAAGCGTTTAATAGTATTGAACTATTATTTTTTGACGTCTATACATAAATATTTGTTTCTTGTCGCTATTGTAGTGAATGGAAACAACTTTCAAAAAAATATCATTTCAACTACAATAATAATAACAACAGTGCGTAATTTTTTAGATTTTTTAACACGTACACTCCTGCTAATTATAATTCAAAATATTTAACCTACGATAAATGTTTTCTAAACCAATCCAAAACTCTCCATTAAGATCGCCAAATCCAAATTTATAATCCCTAAAATGTAGAAGAAAGTCTTGAGAACCATCAAATCTTTTTTGAATGTGTGTCCATCCGCCACCTTTTATTTCCATATCACAGAGGACCGAAATAGGCTTTCTACTCGTCCTGGGATGAATCTCGTATATACCTGATTTATTGTTTCCTACAACATAATACATGTCAAATGTCAAATTTAAGATTCTCAAACCAAGTCGGAAACTCCAGCAAATCGTACTCAAACATCTCAACTAAGACATTTCCAATAACAAATTTATTTAATATACTTTTATTGGTTATACTTATTTAAAAGTAAATTGAATGGAACAACCAAACCAATATCAAACCTTTCCACTCAAATTTAACACTTAGTTTTAATTTCAATTATTATCACTTCCAGATTCAGACCAGGGGTGAAGCCTTTGAAAATGGTAAAAAGTAAAAAAAAATATAGTAGGATAAAACCCACTGGAAAAGGAATGGAATACAACAAAAATGAAAGGAAAAATAATTTACGGGCGATCTGAGGTCGGGAAGTGGTAGGGGGTGAGTTTTTAAGGGTAAAAAACGACTTATCTCGATTTCCGGCTAAACTACAAGTCCTATGGAAAAAAATTAAATAGCAAAGTTGTAGGTAATATAAAGATCTACAATTATTGTATTCACACTTTTTCCACATAACCTCAAAATTCATGTGAAAAATTCTAAAAAGTTTTCGGTTTTTTATTTTTATCTTTTACAAAAAAAAATTTTTTACGAAATTTGATGAAAACTTACCTTTTTATGTTCCAAGCACGCTGTAATTTGTGTGATTTAAAATATTTATTTTTTCACCTAAATTTAAAGAATGAGAATTTTCGATTGAAAATTAGGGGTGAAAATTAGGGTGCTTTTTCGATATTCAGTCAAAACAAGGTGAAAATATAAATATTTTAAATCAAACAAATTACAGTGTGTTTGGAACATAAAAAGGTGAGTTTTCACCAAATTTTGTAAAAGATGAAAATAAAAAACCAAAAACTTGGTTTTTTGAATTTTTCATATGAATTTTGAGGTTATGTGAAAAAAGTGTTAATAGAAAAGTTGTAGATCTTTATTTATATTACCTACAACTTTTTTCCATAGGACTTGTAGTTTAGCCGGAAATCGAGATAAACCGTTTTTTATCCTTAAATACTCAACCCCTACCACTTCCCGACCTCAGATCGCCCGTAAATTATTTTTCCTTTCATTTTCATTGTATTCTTTTCATTTTCCAATAGGTTTCATCCTACTATAATTTTTTTTGGTTTCAAAAATTATCGACCCTGGTCTAATCTGCTTTCAACTAGTTACAACTTGCCAAAGTAGATATTTATTCTTGTATGATGAAATTAATCGCTTAGGTGGATTTGTTGTAAAATAATTTTCAAGAATCCGGTACGAAAAATAACTAACTATTATGATTCATATATTCTTTGTGATATTGAAGATACGTGTGTATTATGAGAAACCATAAGTAATATTATAAGTTAACAAAAAATGGCAAATCAGTCATTTATCTTTAACTTGAAAAAAATATTATAAACAAAGTAATGGAATTTTTTAATCCTTTATGACGAGATCTTTTTAAGTAGGTATGTATATAGGAAGGCTCCACGATGCGAAACATTTTTAAGACATTTTTTTCAGTTTACAATAAACAAGGAACATTTTGTTAATTAACAATTGCCTAGCTTGTTGAAAAATTTGTTCCAATGGCAATGAATTCTTTGAAGTGTTCAGAATACACCATGATTTTTTGAATTCTCAAATTAACAATTATTACCAAAAAAAATTATTTCATGTGACCTGTTTGCTGCCTTTCGGCGTTGAATTAAAATTATAAATAATAGAGATAGAGTTCCGAGAGATTTTTTTATTGGAAATGTGCTCCTCTTTAAGGATGTTTATAAAAATTTCTTAAATATTAATAGTTTTTGAGTTATTAACAAAAACCTGAATTCTGCCTATTTTGTACGGATGAAGCTAATAGCGCTTCTTGGGTCGTCTTCATAGAGAAGTTTCGGACCTTTCTTAACTTTTGTAGAACAGTTTATATCTAGTGAAAGAGATTCGATAATTTCAGAAATATTCAGGTGTCTAACAGTTAATATGGTACCACTACTTAATAGTTTATTATAGAACTCGACAATTTACTGGATTTTTCTTATTACCGGATTTGAAAATTTACTGGATTTGACAAAAAACTGATTTGTTCATGTTTTAAGGTCACAATACAAGTAGTAATAAAAACTACTTCTGCGACCTAAACTGTTTATTCAATTTAGGCTAACTATTTTCTATGTATCAATGTAACTATTTTTTTTAATAATAAATTATTATTATATTATTATATGTATCTGATAACAATAGAAATAATTTTTGTACATGAATTATCTTACCATTATCTAAAATTTCTTGACAACTTCTAGGAAGATTTTTCTTTTGATCTCCAGCATAGATCTGTATCAATTTGCAAACAGGTATAACGCTTGTACCTACCAAAGATTTACAAGATTCTCTGAAGTCAAAAGAATTGGGAACGTTACTTTGAAGATCAGTCTTTGTTTTATCAACAGCCAAACTGAACTTCACGGGAACTTGCATAGATTGTTCGTTTTTTCCTGAAATATAATAAATTTCACTACAAAAATATATAGACTTTATAAATTATTCTGTATAATATCCATATCCATAGCATACTTTCAGATATGTAACCCAAAACAGACATATTTATCTAATGTGAATATGAAGCACTCACCTTCAGCTTGTGAATAAAACATTCTGCTTAAACTATCCTTCACCGTATCAGAGTTTGTATCTACTTTTAATCCCAGTAATTTGAAAAATTCGACATTAGAAGTTTCATCGTTTCTATCGTTATCCTGCAATAACAATTAATTAACCTTAATTGAATTTGTTTTTATTATTTTTTGCTTATTTCGGAAATGTTGTCAAATTTGGTTACCAATGTTAGGAAGAGAAATTTCCAATAATCAATTACCTGCGTTATCAGCATTTCCTATGATTTATCATTGGAATTGTTGTTAATCAATACACACTTCAATACACAAAATCACAAAAATTATTTAAACAAATTTAAAACAAAAATAATCATATCACAAAAAAAGTGGTACCAAACACATTTTATTAACATTTTCGAAATAAGCAAAAAAGCGCTATCCTTAATATAACCGTTCCTTGACTGTGCACTTCACTGGATCCCATTCCTAGTAGAATATATTATTGTTAGAATGGCATACCTCCAAAAAATATTTCATTTCACATTTTATCAGGGATATGATCTACGTTGAATACACCTTAAAATTTTACAAAAAATTTTTTGCAGTCTTAAACTTCCAGATATTATTGATCGTTAGTGTCGTATAGGGACCAGAATTTCAAAAACTCAATTGTTCTTGATAACGGTAGCTGGAACGCTACCGAAAGGATGAATTAAAAAAATATAAAAAGAATTATTAACAAAAAGAAATATATCTCAATCTACAGTAGACAAAATAAAAAGGAAATATAGAGGATTAGGACATATTAGGGATGTACCGAAGCAAGGTATACCTACGCTTAATGCTAATATTCAACAAAAAGTGGTTTTGTGGTCAGTAGACGATTCACGCTGTACAGTGCGGGGATTTGAGTTTTCAAGATCAACTATTTTGGGATTTATTCATACAATAATGGATTCATGCGATATTTTATGGACGCACTGTATAATAAAAATTATGACCTGTTGAATAAATACGCCACTGGAGCGGGTTGGTTAGTTGAGTATGGAATTTCTTACCTCTTATACAATGTAGAGAATTAAAGAAGGTTGGAGTGATTTGAGTGGATTAATAATATTAGAAAAGTTATAAAAATATAGATATACGGTGTGATTAACAGTCCACTTCGATAATTGGTAGTATTCATTGAATTTTAAGAAACAGCTGGAACAGGTCGTTTTTTTTATTTTTCTTCACTATTTTTTGAAATAACTTCATATTAAGGGTGAACTACCATCACCATTTTTTTACATAGAACACCCTATAATTTTTTTTATTTTCTACATTTCCTTGAAGGGCTAATTTCAGATATATTACGTACATAGGGTCTTAAATGAATATTTACAGAGTGTTAAAAAAAATCACTTTTCCACAACTTTAGGTTATTTTTTTACTATTTTAAATAAAAATAACTGTTTCTAATTAATTCCACTATTTAATGAAAAAATTATTGAAAATTCTGAAAAAATTATTGATAATTATTTCGATATTTGCATATCATCGTCAGTATGACAGAAGTTACGTTTTATGTGATTTAATATTTTGGCAAGACCAAATATCTTGTGATTTACTTAATACTATATGAATAGGAAGAAGATATGATATTACAAATATTAAAGCTTAGGTATTTTTAGCCCTATGGGGATATACTGGATATCTTTTTTTCCCATTTAAGATTATTATAACTGGGAAATGATATAGGAAACCAAGGAAAACTATATCTGCTGATCTTTACAATAGTTACTTAAGAAGACAATTTATTAGTGGAGAGCTCCCTAGATTTATCTGTTCATTGACAACTTTATATTGTGGGTTTCTTGACTTCTAATTTCTAATTATTCAAGGAAATCTAGTTCTTGTTTCTTATCACAAATATGTAGTACTTCTAGTTCTGTGTTAGGTATTAATGAATTTTTGGTGTTAAGTAGATGTTTTGAGTAATGGGATTTATCAGGTTATTTGTATCAGGTCGTTTGTTAAATAAACCAGTTCTTTTGAGTAAAACCGAAAATTATTTTTGATATTAATTTTTTTTTAAATGGTTAGCTGGTGTGAAATATTGAGTGTTCCCAATGAATCAAGGCACTGGAAATTTGTATTGTATAGATATGGAATTTTAAAATTTTTTTTATATATAAATGTGTTACTATAAAAAAAAACACCAATGAGAAATAATTGATTATTAGACTATTAGATGAGACAAATAATGAAGTTCTGTCAATTATTTAAAAAAAGAAAATAAAATAAAATTCATAATATCAACGCTTGTCAAAATTTGGAATAAACCAATTGAAAAATTAAAATTTTAAAAACGGGTTCTAGGAAGAAGAAAATAGAGGAGCGTTGCGATATAAATGATATTAGGAATTTGTTGAAATTTTTTTGAAAGTTGAAAAAAATATTCTCAACCTAGCAAATCATCAATTGAATAAGTGAAATTATAAATAATAAAATGGAACTATTACAGAATGTAAAATGGTAGTACGTCAGACTTATAAATCTTCAACGGAATAAAAGGCAGAATAGAAATAATTGACAAAGAGCTTCATGGTATGAAGATTTAAAATTGTAGTGAGAGGAAGAAATAAGCGAGGGAAGTATTTTTCTCATTTATTGAAATTAGGAAAAACTTTAAGAATATTAAAATCCGGAACAAAATTTAAATTTCGATATTGTGGAATTACAAATTATCATAAACTTGAAAATATTTTGGACATTTAAAAAATTTAAATTTAAATAAAACGATTTGGGGGGTATAAAATAATAATAATAATAATCAAACAATAATATTTTCTGTTACTAAAATTTGAGTAGATATTTTCCACTTAAAGACTATGTAATGTAATTTTTAACTGTAACAATATAATTCAGTTAAAAAATTTTTTTGGCTAACTTTATTAAAATAAAAGGGACATTATCCACAACCTGAGAGGAGTTTTGGCTAAAAATAATTAAATATTATAATATTGGCTAAATTAAAATCAATATAGTATACTTTATTTTTATTGAAATTTCATTGAGGTTAAGCACTATACTTCAGTACTTTTTGTTAAATTTTTTGATAATTTTTTAGTAAATTCAAAATTTTTATGAGAATTAGGAAAATAATGTGGAGACAATTTATACTTACTTTCACATAAAAAATGGCACTTTCACTAAAACTGATGGGTAACAATAAAAATAAAATATACCAAATCATTTTCACCGTTTAAAAGTAAAGTATGAAATAAAGATGCGTTGGAGTTGACAACTACTATTTATATTAATATTTTTCAGCCCACAGGAAAATTGTATCAACATATCCGGTGAAGTAAATAAAAATATCTGAATTGGGTATCATTATCTACAACTATGGGGAATTACTTTTGTGATTTGTTATATTTCACAGTAGCCCGATAAGATAATTAAGCCAAATCACAAACATGCCAAGCACTTTTTGTCGCTTATGTGGAAACGATAAAATATTCTCTTGCTTCCTTTACTGTTTTCAGTCACCAATAAATTCATTGATAATGAAATTGAAATCACACTGTGGTTGTATAAAAGTTTTTCACTTCTCACATTATGTAATTGAAAAGTTAATACAAAAAATATTCGTTCGCGTACCCAAAATGACTCGTGGAGACCTATTTTTGGTATTAAAATTATAAATAAGAGTTCGGAACGTCGGAACTTTTTTTATTGGAAATTTCCTACTTTTTAAGGATATTTTTCCAAAATTCCTTAAATATTAATAGTTTTTGAGTTATTAACAAAAAACTAACTGCTTTTTTTTCATCTTAATTTGTTAATAATAATTGCAATCTTTTAAGTGCTAATACATACTTTCGATACATTTTTCTAGACTTTATCCCGAATCGAATGAGCCAACGCTCAAATTTTTAGGAGCTTTATCAAGAATTAACACGTTCTTGAACTTTTTGATTAGACTAATAGTGCGTGTATAACCCTGTAGTGATAAATTGTTTGCTACAAACCCGCGTTTTTTAGTGCCATCACAAGCGTTCAGGTAATTTTGGTGAAATTTTTTGTGAATCAGTTTTTCGACCAATGCACATTAAATTTAATAACTATGTATTTTCCAAAAAAAATGTAGGTACTCTAGTTTGAATTCGGTATTACGTACCGTTTTCGAAAAAAATCAATTTTAATTTTTTTTATTAACTCCGTTATATCTTGAAAAAATGAGGATTATTGACAACAAGAATATTATTATGTTCTACATGACGACCACTTATTACAAAACAAAAATCCAATCGTTGATCTAAAAATTATAGGATCGTTTTGAATTTCATTATTCATTCATATTCTTTCCCACAGCGGAATAGCTGAAGTTTTGCCCTCTGTTGCCGTTACTTTTTTCACACAAACTTCGTAAATTAAATTCATCGGAATTGTCATCATCATCAATATCATAGTCAGTAAAAGGATGTGAAGTTGAAGGAATATCGTTATAGGAAGTAATATAATAAACTTCTTTATACAAGGAAGTAATATAGTAAACTTCTTTATACAAGTTTTCGAATTTAGATATTGATTGCTGATGCTCTTTCCCAATTCTTAAAGATGAATTTCGCAGTCTTATGTCGTGGATCCAATATTAATGCAACACAATATATTCAAATGGTTTTTAAATAGTGTTTGACGATTTTATTCTTTGCTGCTTGAAGAGCTTCTATAACTTGTTCGTCGGTCGTATTCCTATTTGGGCATTTGTCTAGCACAAAATCCCATGTTTCCAATTTATCTAGAAGCATATTAATTCCTAAGACGACCATAGGTAATGTAGAGTATTTTTCGCCTTGAAATGAATCCGATAATATTGTTCTCGACACCCTCGAAATTTCGAGAATCTCGAGTCGGGATCGAGAAATTGCCTTCAAGAAAATCATCGAGACAAGAGTTTATTAATTTTTTGTCTTGATGATCGAGACGAGAGGAGAAATCGCCTTCGAGAAGAGATTTGTCGTCTAGATGAAACCCTACTTTTCTCAACCATGCTAATAATAGCAATTTGACAGGGCTCATAAGTATTAATTTGTTTAAAAGTTTTTTCAATTACAGTGTTGCATTCAAAGCCAGTATCTGCAAAATACAAAAAAATTATTGAGAAAAGGAAATGCGCAGAAACACTAAACTGCAAAGTATCTTTTTATTAATTTTTTAGAATTCCCGTTTCGAAAATAAACTAAGTTCATATTTTTTTGTGATACAGCAGTTGACTGGGGTGACATCCACTAAGACCCGAAAGATCTATTACGCCCCTTTCTTCTACTTACTTCCTGAGGTTAGTCTCAAAGACTAGTAGCTCCTTTAAAGTTATTTCCTGGAGGAATCTCAGGTTATCCCCAGTTTTCAGTTTAGGTAAGTTTCCCTATTCTATCCAGTAGTCTCCCAGGTGTTGTTTCTGTATCGCTATGCATTCCACAAGAATGAATAAATTTTCAAATTTCTTTCTCCACTGGTTTCAGCTTTTTAAGGTGCTCATTCAGGCGACAGTGTCCTGTTAGGACACTTGCCAAAACTCTTAGTTTGGCCTTACTCTGGCTTTGGCATTCATTTGTTCTTACCTGATTGTAGTTTTCCAGGAATATCTTTGATTGTCTTAGTCCTACTAGATATCCAATGTTCAGGTCTCCACTTTTTTCGGCGTTACCAATTTTTCACCAATTGACGTTAAAAATATTTTATTTAAACATTTATACATTGGAAGAAAAGTACAACAAAGGCCTAGCTTTCAGAAAAGTCGGAGAATTGGTATTAGCTTTTTTGGGAACTGAGAGCACTGCAGTGTGTTGGCTTATAGTTCTCTACTTCCCCGTTCAGTCCAGTGCATTCCAGTGCCTCAGAGTCATATAAAATGTGGGTTACGGTCTCGTTTTCCATGCCACAAAGTCCAAAGTTTGCAGCTGAGTTCCCTGTTAGACAGTTCTATTCTATGTAGGAGGTCTTTTGCCGGTGCATGACCATGACCCGTTAATAACCTCTACTAACTATTACCCGATTCCTATCGATATTCAGTAGTTTCTCTTTTAAGACATGTGTCCCCTCTAAAGAAGGTCTTACTGTATACCTAGGCTTCCACCACTGTAGTCTATATTGGATTTGTACCCATTTTTGTATTTCTCCTCTAACCACTGTATTTTTGGTCTCAAGAACTGGTTCTGGTCCTGGTCCACCATATATTGTTTTGCTCAACCTCTTCTCGCGAGGTCATTAGAAATATCGTTAAAATTAACATTAGTCGAAGAATGTAACGACATATTACAAGAAATGATAACCAAACTCTTCAAAAGTATGAACAAACATTTGCAGGTCCTCATAAAAACTCAAGGAGCTACTATAAAAACACCTAAATGTTTCCTTTTTATGTATCTCTAATCGTCTTGGTTCCATCTTATGGGCCAACAATACAATGTTAAATGCAACTAGTTTGCCGCTGATTAATGTATGTATGAATGTAAATTGGAATTATATTCACTGATTCTTAGATGATCTACTGTGCCCCCTTTCTTCTATTTTGCTCCTGAGGAAAGTCTCAGAGACTAGAAGTTCCTATATACCTATTTCTAGCAGGAATTATAAGATATCTGCAGACTTCAGTTTAGGTAAGTGTCCCTCTTTCAACCAGTAATCTCCTAGGTCTTGTGCCCTAGAATTCTGTATTACTGTGCAATCCGCAAAATTGTGGATGGAGGTTTCTTCGTCCATACCACAGAATCTACATTCTTCTTCCTTCACTATTTTGATCTTTTACAGGTGCCTATTCAGGCGACAATGTCCCGTAAGGATCCCTGTTAAAACTCCAAGTGCAGTTTTACTTTGACTTATGCATTCATTTGATCTCAACAGGTTGTAGTCACCCAGAAGAATCTTTGATTGCCTAAGTCCTATTAGATCTTTCCAATGGTCAGATCTTCTCTTTTCTTCGGCTTTGCCTATTTCTCCCAATAATACATTGGGGCTGATACCGCAAAAGGGTTCCGGCCCCCAAAAGGGTGTTCCAGTCCCCCTCTTTGCTAGTTTATCTGCTATTTCATTTCCTTCTATCCCTGTGTGTCCTATAATCCACAGTAAGGTGACTATATTGTTCTCGCCTAGTTCATTTAGTTTGCCTAGGCATTCCCACACCATTTTGGAACTGATAACACAAGAGCTCAGTACTTTAATGGCTGCTTGACTATCCGACATTATAATAATCCTTTGCCCTCTATATCCTTTATCAATATTGAACTGGGCACACTTTCTTATGGCGTGAATTTCCGCTTGAAAGATACTCGGGGTTTTTCCCAAGCTTTCAGAGTGTTTGGTTCCTGGCCCGTATACTCCTATCCCAGTTCCTTCTATTGCTTTTGAGCCATCCGTGTACCATTGAATGACATTCTTTCCAAGTCTGGTAATGGTATTTGGATCCCATTCCTTCTTGTTGCCCAATTCCGTAACAAATTTCTTTGAAAAGTTTTACTTTTTCATCATACCATCTTGTGGCATGTCCCAGGTTTTTTGATTTCTAAGAAGTAAGGAGGTGGTTTGTTTTTAATGATTCCCTCTCTACTTAGTCTGTATCTTGTTCTTTCTGCAACACTTTCCACCACCATATGTAGTGGTGTGAGGTTGAGAATAACTTCCATGGCTGGCGTTGGGCATGTTCTCATTGCTTCTGTAATGCACATACAGGCTAGTCTTTGAATTTTTGAGAGGTTTTCTCTCGTTGTCAATAGGCTTTTGGGTTGCACCCCCAATTTCTCCCTGCCAGATTCCTGCACACCATTAGAGCCATTTTTGCTTTGTATATAATCTCCTTTTCGTGTTTGTTCCACAGGAGTTTACTGTATAGAGTCAAACCTAGATACTTGACTTCCTGTCTCCATTCAACCTCGCTCCCAATAAGTTTAATGGTTTTGAGGTTGAGCTTTCTTTTTCGAAATAATAACTAACAATCAAAATTCTGCAAACTCGACTTGCTATCAATCAAGATGACAACCGAGGAATGTCAAGTTAGGTATTTCCTGAACTGTTTAGAGAAACCGAGCAAGCTGCCCTAATATTAGGCATTTGCTATCTCTTTAAGGTATTACTTAGCGCGTGGTGGAACGTAAATTGCATTTAGGAATTCCTGACTTTTACCTAACTGGTTGGTTGGTGAAATCGGGCATTAGTGCAGTTTTGTTCTGACTTGGGCATTCGTTTGTTCTCAACTGTTTGCAGAGTCTCTGCTGGTTGTAATAATATATTTTTAACGTCAACTGGTGCAAAATTGGCAACGCCGAAAAAAGTGGAGATCTGACCATTGGATAGAGCTGGTAGGAATAAGACAATCAAACATACTCCTGGAAAACTACAATCAGGTGAGAACAAATGAATGCCGTGTCCAGAGAAAGACCTCACCGAGAGTGTTGGCAAGTGTCCTAACAGGACAGTGTCGCCTGAATGAACACCATGAAAAGCTCAAACCAGTGGAGAAAGAAAATTGAAGATTCTGTGGAATGGAAAAAGGAACCTCCAGAAGTATTTTTGATCTAAGCCCTACTAGATCTTTTTATTGTTCAGATCTTTTTTTCCGTGCAACTGATAATTAGGGGAATTTATAGTGACTGAGAATAATATTTAATTAATTCATATTTTGATCATTGTTCAGTTCATGATTGAGAATAACAAGCAGCCCATCAAATAATGTACGAGGATAATTAAGAATACGAATACATTTCTTCTACTTGAAAATTAGTATATTTATTCACGTCAAAACATATTGCAGACAAAATTATAATATTTAAATGGTTATTTTATATTATATCCGTTATAAGTACAGTATCAGGTATTTAATTATTACCAACTGGCCTAACCAACATTCTAGAACCTGCAAAATTGTAATCATGTGCTTTGGATCCACTCCAATTAAGTCCCTTATGTTTATAAGCATCGCCCAATTGTTTATTCATATGTTTACCATTCAAGTTACTGCTATGACAACTCTTGTACCACCAAGCACCCTCTATAATAGAATAATTTTCATAAGATATCAATTATAATAAAACTTCAAAAATAAGTGAATATTGTACACTTTTGAGAAAACACAAAAGTGGCAATAATAAATTAGTTGAGAAGACATGAATAAAAGAATCTCTCATATACACTGTGTTCATTTGAAAAGGACCCACCCTTAATATTTCAAAAATGGGACATATAAGAAGGAAATGCCAAAACACATCAACTTTTAACTTGAGGGGGACACTTTTTGGCGCTAATGTCATAAACGTCAGATTCACCCTCTCCTTACTGGAAATACCCCTTACATTTTTTTAAATGACATTAGGTATCAAGTCACACCTCATTTAAAAGGTCTGGTAAATCTCTATTCAATCATTTTGTTTTGCCTTTGATACTAGCATTCCATTTTTATTTAATCGTTGTTTAAAATTGGCTCTCTTTCAACTTCTCGTATGTCCCCGTATTGTGTTATGATAGAAAGACTCTTTAAAGAATAAAAAATTTACAAATAGTAAAAAGACAACTGTTAACAAGAAAAAACTGCTATTTAATCATGTGGCAAAGTGACCACCGTTAACATTCAGGCAATAAAAGTTGAAAAAGAGCCAATTTGAAACAACGATTAAATAACAATGGAAGGCTGGTATCAAAGGCAAAACAAAATGATTTAATGGAGATTTACCAGACCTTTTAAATGAGGTGTGACTTGATACCTAATGCCTCCAGTAGGGAGGGGGTGAATTTGACGTTTATGACATTAGCGCCAAAAAGTGTCCCCCTCAAGTTAAAAGTTGACGTGTTTCGGCATTTCTTTCTAATATGTCCCGTTTTTGAAATATTAAGGGTGGGTCCTTTTCAAATGAACACAGTGTATATTTGTTCATTGACTTTATATTGACAGCGTGCAAGATTGTGTTTGTGTTTAATATTGGTGTAGTTTGCAAAAATATTTTATTGAAATAATCTATTTATATTTGTGGAACATTTTTCATTAAGCTGAAATGGAGGAAAACCAAAAAAAAACACTTCTCCATAATTTTAATTGAATGTATTTTAGTTGATATTGCTAAAGGTGAATAAGTTTAATTGAAAAAAGCGGCAGAAGTATTCAAGGTATTTTGGAATATAATAACAAATTAATAAAAAAAATTAAAGTTATGCATATAATTGCTTGATAAATTATAAATTCAAATGTCCACATTAGATAGGTACTGGTAAAAGGTGCTTATCAAACGTGCAAGTTCGCCGACGAACGGATGAAGATAGGAGAGGCCGAACCAAGAGAAAGAGAGAGAGAAATAGAAAGAAAAAATAAACTGAGTTGAGTTTACTTATTAAACGTTCAAGCTCGCCGATGAGGATAGGATAGGATGAACCAAGAGAGAAGCAAGAGAAAGAGAAAACTGAGTTGACTTGAGTTTACCTCCAGGCTCTGAAGAAGATAACTTGGTTATCGAAACGCGCGTAAGATAGTGTAAAGTGTTAGTGTTGGTGTACTAAGTGTAAACTATGTTCAGTTACAAGATTGTTAGGTGCTACTTATATGTTCGTTCACATAAAAAATATGAGTGGTTATTTTAACAGCTACTAACCAAAAAGCACAGCACAATTAGCCGGATTTTCATCTTGGTCCACATCATTGGTGGTAAATTTAGATCCAAGGTGAGGTGAAAAAGCATCCCCTGCATCACCTGAAAATCCTGTCAAATTTTTCAAAATATACCCTTCTTTTTCTGAACCAATGGCAAACAATGAATACTGAGCATACGTTTTTTTTTGTTCTCTATCAGTGAGTTCAATCAGTAGTTCGCTTACTTCAAAGCCTAAAATCAATATATACATAATTTATTGGCTAAATTCATAATTACTTTAATAAAAGTAGTACACTTCTGCGAATTCGTTCAATTCCAATTCAAAACCGTCAACCTACCTGTCATATGATAAATGTTTTCTAAACCAATCCAAAACTCTCCATTGAGATCACCAAATCCAAATTTATAATCCCTCCATTTCAAATAAAAATCTTGAGAGCCATCGAATCTTTTTTGGATATGTGTCCATCCTCCTCCTTTTATTTCCATATCACAAAGAACCGAAAAAGGTTTGCTACTAGTCCTGGGATGAATCTCGTATATACCTGATTTATTGTTACCTACAACACAATATCATTTGTTAAATTCCAACCAATCATTTGGTCACTAAGACCTCAACTATGCTCATTTCCTTTTCTCAAACTATTCCCACTTACAAATTTGAAGAAAGGCAAATTCCTTCAATAACACAATTATTCTTATACTGTTTAGTTGATTAAATAAAACATTAATATCAAACCCCCTTAATTTAAATTTCAATTTAAATTAGCATCACTTTTTTTCTAGTGGTTACAACTTGTCTGGATTTATCATTCAGTATCTCTTGTAGAACGAAATTGATCGCTTAGGAGGATCTGTTGCAGGATATATTTTGTGGAAATTTCAAATGCTCCTAGGAAATAGGAGTTTCTTATGAGTACTGCGTGAACTTCGATACGATACATATCGTTTGTGTTAGTTAAAACATAATTTATTTACTTAAGAAGGAAAATTCTGATCAAGTGAGTTTAATATTTCATCATAGTGATTCTGACGGTAGAAAGAAAATAAATTAACTCGTAATTAACCAAGTAATAAGTTTTTTTTTGGACAATGTTTACACGTTAACATCAGTCATCCAAAATCATGTTCAATGTCCTAATCGTAAAGTCGTGGCCCTTTTTGTAGATTTCAGGCGAGCATTTGATTCCCTAAATCATTCCTTACTCTGGCGAAAGCTATATTACAAAGGTCCTAGTTCAAACATTATTTCCATAGTTCGAACTGCGAACCATCAGACTGCGAACAGAGGAAGGGATGACTAAGCCGTTCGGGGTCACAACAGGAGTTTTGCAGGGTGAGTCTCTCTCCCCAATTCTGTTCTGTATGTATGTATGTAGATTTCTTTGTTAGCCAAGGACATCGCGGGGTTAGCCTTGACCACAATAAAATGATTTCATCCAAAAACTGATTATGTCAGTCGATTTCTCGTCCCAAAAAACCCCTAATTTCGAATTTTGGGCATTTTCAACGTCGAAAAAAATTTTTTTCGTTGGAAATTTTGAACAAATGGGTAGGTTTGGAAAAATTCCGTGATATAAATTGCTTTTTGCTAACTCCCTTAATGCTTGGAAATATCGACCGAAAATTCACTAGCATATGTAAAATTTGCCACTGAATCGAATGGCGCAGACTAGAACGTTCTATCTCTTCAATTAGTCGAGTTATGCGCATCTTTTGTTTTGAAAAGTGGATTTTCGAAAATTTCATGACTCCATTTGAAGGCAAAAGAATGATTTTATCCAAAAACTGGCTATGCCAGTCGATTTCTCGTCCCAAAAAACCCCTCAATACGAATTTTTAGCATTTACCACGTCGAAAAAAATTTTTTTTGTTGGAAATTTTTAACAAAGGGGTGGGTTTGGAAAAATTCCGTTATATAAATTGCTTTTTGCTAACTCCCTTAATGCTTGGAAATATCGACCGAAAATTCACTAGCATATGTAAAATTTTCCACTGAATCGAATGGCGCAGACTAGAACGTTCTATCTCTTCAATTAGTCGAGTTATGAGCATCTTTTGTTTTGAAAAGTGGATTTTCGAAAATTTCATGACTCCATTTGAAGGCAAAAGAATGATTTTATCCAAAAACTGGCTATGCCAGTCGATTTCTCGTCCCAAAAAACCCCTAATTACAAATTTTAAGCATTTTCCACTTCGAAAAAAATTTTGTTGTTGGAAATTTGGGCCAAAGGGGTATGGAAATATTTCGTGATATAAATTGCTTTTTGCTAACTCCCATAATGCTTGGAAATATCAATTGAAAATTCACTAGCATATGTAAAATTTCCCACTTAATCGAATGGCGCAGACTAGAACGTTCTATCTCTTCAATTAGTCGAGTTATGAGCATCTCTTGTATTGAAAAGTGGAAAATTTCATGACTCTATTTGAAGTCGAAAAAATGATTTTATCCAAAAACTGATTATGCCAGTCGATTTCTCGTCCCAAAAAACCCCTAATTACAAATTTTAAGCATTTTCCACTTCGAAAAAAATTTTGTTGTTGGAAATTTGGGCCAAAGGGGTATGGAAATATTTCGTGATATAAATTGCTTTTTGCTAACTCCCATAATGCTTGGAAATATCAATTGAAAATTCACTAACATATGTAAAATTTTCCACTTAATCGAATGGCGCAGACTAGAACGTACTATCTCTTCAATTAGTCGAGTTATGAGCATCTCTTGTATTGAAAATTGGATTTTCGAAAATTTCCTGACTCCATTTGAAGGCAAAAGAATGATTTTATCCAAAAACTGGCTATGCCAGTCGATTTCTCGTCCCGAAAAAACCCCAATTACGAAATTTGAGCATTTTCCACGACAAAAAAAATTTTTTTGTTGGAAATTTTTAACAAAGGGGTAGGTATGGAAATATTTCGTGATATAAATTGCTTTTTGCTAACTCCTTTAATGCTTGGAAATATCGAGCGAAAATTCACTAGCATATGTAAAATTTTCCACTTAATCGAATGGCGCAGACTAGAACGTTCTATCTCTTCAATTAGTCGAGTCATGAGCATCTCTTGTATTGAAAATTGGATTTTCGAAAATTTCCTGACTCCATTTGAAGGCAAAAGAATGATTTTATCCAAAAACTGGCTATGCCAGTCGATTTCTCGTCCCGAAAAAACCCTAATTACGAAATTTGAGCATTTTCCACGACAAAAAAAATTTTTTTGTTGGAAATTTTTAACAAAGGGGTAGGTATGGAAATATTTCGTGATATAAATTGCTTTTTGCTAACTCCTTTAATGCTTGAAAATATCGACCGAAAATTCACTAGCATATGTAAAATTTTCCACTGAATCGAATAGCGCAAACTAGAACGTTCTATCTCTTCAATTAGTCGAGTTATGAGCATCTTTTGTTTTGAAAAGTGGATTTTTGAAAAATTCATGACTCTATTTGAAGGCGAAAAAATGATTTTATCCAAAAACTGATTATGCGAGTCGATTTCTCGTCCCAAAAAACCCCTAATTACAAATTTTGAGCATTTTCCACGTCGAAAAAAATTGGAAATTTTTAACAAAGGGGTAGGTATGAAAAAATTCGGTGATATAAATTGCTTTTTGCTAACTCCCTTAATGCTTGGAAATATCGACCGAAAATTCACTAGCATATGTAAAATTTTCCACTGAATCGAATAGCGCAAACTAGAACGTTCTATCTCTTCAATTAGTCGAGTTATGAGCATCTCTTGTTTTGAAAAGTGGAGAAATTACTATTCTTCTCTTCGTTGATGATCTACTCATTCTTGCTGATTCTCACATTGACCTTGGCAAAAAGTTAAAACATTAGAACAATACTCAGATCGCAACTTCCTTACAGTAAATCTATCAAAAACTAAAATTATGATATTTCCCAAGGGTAACACTACAAGTAAACAATATAACTTTTTTTATGATAATTCGAAAATTGAAATTACTAATAACTATAATTACTTAGTATCAGATATCTAGATATTCTTGAACAAGTTCAAGTTAATTTTTTTAAAAGACTTTTATTACTCTCGAATAGTATCCAGGATACCTTTTACGTTTGGAAACAGGTAGGTTGAAAAGGTATTATAATATTTTTTAACAGGGCCTCAATTGCTTAATTAAAATTTTAAACATGCCAAAAATATGCTTTAATAAACAACTTCAAACAGCAACAATACTACAGCTTATTTTGCCGCAAGTATACTTGGAAGATTATATTTAATTAATATTCCTAAGTTAAGGTCGTTTGTTCTCTGTGAATAAGCAAGCCGAATTGCTAAGGTATTATCTAAATTGTATCTATCATATTTGTAGTACTTCTTGTTGTAAAATATTATATTTTTCTATAAACAATAAATAAATAAATAGGAGTTTCTTGAACGACAGATAATTTCTGCTTATTATTATGAAGCACTAGGTTTGTATACTCTTTGTGATATGGGAGATACATGTCCATTATAAGGAGTGGTCAGGGATAGCAAGAAATATCATTTAATTTACAATAAAAAAATTCAAACAAATTAAAACTGAAAATATATCCAAATCAACGCTAGGAGTGAAAAATGATTAAAATAAAATTAATTGTAATTTGTTGTTGGCGCAAACCAAGTTCGGCCCTGTAAGAAATAGTGTTGGAGGATTAATGGCCGTTTCACCAACTAAAACGCAAAATGTCTCCTGCTAGAGGATTTTGTTTTGACGGAGCGTAAATGAAATTTGAACAGAGTATATTACACTTACCATTATCTAAAATTTCCTGACAACTTCTAGGTAGATTTTTCCTTTGATCTCCAGCATAGAGCTGCGTAAATCTGCAAACTGGTATAACACTTGTACCCACTAGAGATTTACAAAATTCTCTGGAGTAAAAAACATTACTTCGAAGTTCATTATTCCCTTTAACAACAGCAGAGCTAAACTGCGAAGATTGTTCATTTTTTCCTAGAACATGATAAGTTTGATTAAAATTTCACTGATATTATTATACAGGCTGTTTCTTTTATCATATGGTAAATTTATTATTTTCCAAACCGTAATAGATATGAAGACGATTATATGGCAAAAAGGTAACTATTATGGTTACCATATAATAATAGAAGCAGCATGTATAGTAACATGAGAAAAAAATACCAAATAATATACTTTAGAAAGTATTTCGCATGATATTTATAACATCCATATCTATATGCAAAAACACTTACCAATTCCTTCAATTTGTGAAGTAAGCATACTATTTAAATTATCCTTCAGCGTATCAGAGCTTGTATCCACTTTCAATCCCAGTAATTTGAAAAACTCGACATTGAGAGAATCATCATTTTTATCGTTATCCTATAAGAAAAATATGTATTCAAGCCTGATTAAATTTTTTCAATTATGTTAAATTTTTTGATTTACATTCCATACATTCCAACTTTGCCACCCTCTATCAATATTATATTGAAGTAAGTTGCGAGAGATTGTAATATTTTGAGGCAGAGTGTTCCAGTTTGGACCATTACATACGGACCACCCTGTAGATACGTCTGCATTATCGAAAAAATAATATGAGAATATACTTTCAGCAGGATGTTGTGTTTATTTCTTGTCATTTTGCCTGCTGTTTTGACATACTATTTAAGGAGGTTAACTAGATGAGTGTTTTACCTACTCAAGCCCTTTAGTCTACAGAAATATGTCCAACATTAATTTCTTTGTTCTTATTATTACGCAGTGATTTCCTAATATACAAGTCTTCATTTGAAATTACTTTACAAATTATTATAATATACAAAATTTGAAAAAAATTATTAAGAGTGGGAAAAGGTTTGTCTACATTGAAAGGTACACACATTTCATTATTTAATCTGATGAAGATGATATTATCAAAACTGTGTACAAAAAATGGCTTTCAAAGCTTCACTATTTTAAACAACAATAATTATAAAAATGTATATATTCATTGGATTTTATTGAAAGTATTTCATAGGTTATTCATAAAGCTTTCATTTCAAAAGAATTCATATCTAACGGTTTGGGGGTGAATACGAAGAATAAAAAAATATTCATAAAATACAGTATTTCCCTTTTTAGTTTTAGTTTAATATGAAAAAAACATTGCTAGTTAAGCTAGCCTATATCACAATAAACATCAAAAAGGAGAAATAAATGAATTTTCTCCTCAACTACCAAAATAAAAACAACAATTATAATATAGTTTAAGCTACAAAGAAAAAGAGTTAAGTGTTTTGAATTATTATAAGTGGTTAAAAGAAGTGTTGAAAATAGTTCCGGAAGAAAAAGTATTCCCAACATATTTCAAAAAATTTTCAATTTTCGTAATTGCTGTTTAAAATCACAATTCATAGCCAGGGTTGAATTTAGATTTGGGGAGATTTGAAATAAACAGCCTTCTATAACGTTATTAAATAGTATCTTCGAAGAAAGGTAAAATATTTTACTTATACTCACCTTTACATAGAAAATAGCACTTTCACCAAAACCGATAACTGGAATTAATAATAAAATGTGCCAAATCATTTTCACCATTTAAATGTTAAGTTTAGAATAAAGATGCGTTGGAGTTGTCAACTGAATTTATATCATTATTTTTAAGCCCACAGGAAAATTGTATCAATATTTCCGGTGAAGCAGACAAAAATGTCGGTATTTTGTATCATTTCGATAAACATGGAGAATTACATTTGTGATTTTTTATATTTCACAAAACACTGATAAGTCGAATCAGCTCAATGCCAAGCTATTTTAGTCGTTAGTGAAGCAATCACAAAAATTCTTATCTTTTCTGTATATTTTTTTATAATGATAATATCCTTGTTACTACAAAAGAATTAGAAGTTTGCGGTAGACAAATATGAAAACTCCACCCCAACAAGGTTGATATATACTAAATTGTTATTCACAATCACAAAAGTCATATTTTGACGTCTGAATTCTATTATTACTGAGTTTACGATTTATTTGGATCATTTTAATTAATGCATTTTTTTTCGGGTCGAGATGGGAAACTTATGCTCGAGTGGGTCCAAGACCCAAACGGTGTTGGACTCATTCCCAAGGGGATGCCTACCAACCACCACCACCACAAACTCGCCGTTACTCTCGCCTCGGAATCACTACCCTAGCATACTTATTCCGCTCACACCGTCGTCTTCTCACTACCTATCACACTCCTACCTCTCATGCCATATCGAGTCCTTCTATCCTCCTAATCATGCTCTGCACTACTCCACTCACCACTTGCGTCTAGCAGGACCGTCTAACTTTGTAGCCCGCATGCGCATTTCATGATCAGTTTGCTTCCTCTCAATTCATCAAAGGGCATGAAGGGCAAGGAAAATCATTGAAGAAGCTTCACAGAAGGGAAAGCGTGAATGAAATGGTTATTTTTCTTTCCCCTTCTTCATAAATTAACCAATGATCTGTTTTAACCAAGAAAAGTTATGAAACTTATTGGAAACAAACACAAGTATCAGTTCCTAATTATTCTAAACTGAAAATTCAAAAGGTCAAGACAGTTAACGTATGTTTTGGGATTTTAGGTGGTAAAATTGTAGCTCTTTTGTTTTTGATAAACATTTAAATGGCGAGCGTTACTTAAGATTCTTAAGAAATGAATTGCCTATATTATTAAAAGATGTTTCTTCACGGCAAAATATGTGGACACAACAAGATAGCTGCCCAGCCAACTTTACAAATGAGGTGATGCATTTTTTAAGCCAACAATATGAGTATAGGTGGATAGGAAGAGGTAGCATATTCCCGTGGCCGCCAAGATCTCCCGACCTTACTATGTTAGATTTTTATCTATGGGCTCGAATTAAATATTTAGATTTCAGACAGGACCTGCAAATAGAGTAGATCTTATTCAACGAATGCAAAATACAATTAACAGTATTCCCAGGGCTGAAATAGAAGCTGCTGACTTTTATACCACGCAGAGATTGAATATCTGCATCGAAAAAGATGGGAAGCATTTCGAGCAGTATCTTTAGGTTACTTTACTGGGTCAATGTTTGTCAAAATCCTATATTTATGTATACCTATTTTTGCTCGTATCTTCGCTTAGAAAATAGATGATGAGATGGAGATATGATCATTTTTTTTTAATTTCATCCTCTTTTAAGTAAATGTTTGAAAAATATATCATCGCACTAGGAAATTCCCAAAAAAACTTGAAAACAAAACAATTTTTCAATCACCGCCACCTAGCGACCGTTAAAACCACTGGAATGAAACGATGATGTAATATTTTATTAGGCATTGAATTCCTTTTCGAGTGATACTAAGTTTTTCAAAATCCATAAAGCGGAACAAAAGTTATAACAGTTTTATTGAGTCAGCATTCCCACTCACCCCTACCAGTTACTTTACAAGATAGAGGAAAAATAACTGGAGCAAACTTACGTAAAATGATTTAATGATCACGAATACTATATTATAATATAAATTTTGTGGTACTGGTACATTTATTATAGAAAAATGAGGTTTTTGTGATATTATTGTGAACTATGCCCTCTAGCGGTGGAGTCCTGAAAATAATTTCCAGCAGTGAGTTTGTATTTTTTTCTTTAAGCTGTACGATAAATAGTTTCTGAGATTCAGCGGGTTATCTCTCTTAATCAGACACCCGGTAGACAGGGTAATTAAAAAAAACTAAAAAACTGTATTGTAGGATATATATTTATTTCAAAACATATTGAGAACAAAATTAAATTCAAATTGTTATTTCATATTATTTGTGTAAGTACCAACTACAATATTCAATTATTACCAACTGGTCTAATTAACATTCTGGAACCTGCAAGATTGTAACTGTGTCCTCTGAACCCCATCCAGTTAAGTCCATGATGTGTATATGCATCGGCCAACGGTTTATTCATATGTTTACCATTTAAGTTACTATAATGACAACTCTTGTACCACCAAGCTCCTTCTACAATTTAAAAAATATATAAAATGATTAAAAAACTCATTTTTAAGAAAACACTAAGATGACAATATTATACGATGGCTAATTGATTTATAATAAATTTTTCTCCACGATCATCACAGAATTTGCCAATTCTGAAATCAAATTTGATGAAAGAATGCTGGAATTCTATCTCTTGAGATTGAAGAAATATTCTGCAATATCTCTGCCCCCATGCAATTTAAATGTATTTACATTCTCTCTCTAGTGATAGAATAATATTCTCACACTGGTTAGCAATAATAACATTAGTCTTGACGCAGTTGATTGTCATCTTAGTGGCAAAACTTGAGTAAGTGTCAAAATTATTGTTGTCACTTAACCGAAATCTAACCTAACCTCGCAATTGTTGAAAATTCCTCCAATAATGCACCAGTTTTTCATTTGGAGAACTGTACAAATATAACAATTACTACAAAGTATAATGTTTCTTGAATTATTGAGTGTTTACCTAATATAATTGTGATTGATTTCAGTAATATACATTATCTTTTGTTCATTTTCATTTAAAAATATATATTTAAAATCTTCGATCGTGGAGAAAATATAGTCTGCTACTCGGTTAGAATGAAAATTCGTGATGCTCGCGGTTCCTCACGCTCGCCTTCGGCTCGCGCTCGTAACTTTCCACTCGCATCGAATTTTCATTCTATCCTTGTTACAGAATATACTATTATGTAACTGATTATAAAATTAGTTTTGTAGGGAAAAATTTCCCCGATTCATTGACTTCATATCAAGAGTAAAGATCCTTTGAGTCTAACTCCAGTTTTTTGAGTTATTTTATAAACGACAAGATTTATGGTTCTGTGTTTAATGTTGAGGCGGTTTCACACATTCAAATATTTGTCGCAAATATTTGGAATAAAGACGAATAGGTATGTGTGATGACAAATATTCTCATAAAATGATAGATTCGGTAAATAGATATAAATCTAACGCGCAAATATTTGCAGAAGAAGCATAATAGTTAGATTTTCCGTTTGGTGCATTCAAAAATGGAAAGGTGAATCAAGGAAACCAGGAAGATATATTTTTAAAACCATCTGATTTTGAAAATAATCTTATTGTATTAATAATTTTTTGAATTTTCTCGTCAAATATCCAATAACTATAATTGGTAAATATGGGGTTGTTTATTTAAAAAGAATCTACACAACAAATATATCGACAAATATGCGAACGTGCTGCAAACATCTTGCTTTGGAATAAACTATTTATATATACAGTGTGTCAATTTTAAAACTCACGATATCTCGTAAACGAAAAGGGATAACAAACCAATTTCAAAACCGTTGTTAAGATATAATGCTAATGATAATCAGCTGCAAGTACTGTCCCTATCCCATTTTGGAGAACATGTAAGTCACGTGTATATTCGTGATTTAGTCGCAAAATTCAGAGATACGGATACTGTGGCAAATACAAAAAGAATGATCCAAGAGTACTCGACAACCCAAATTGAAGTCCTTGGTCAATTTGAAATGGATCCTGTATCAATTTTTCGAAGCTTACAAGCTCTATCCCTATAAAATGCAAACTCTTCATGAACTGGGTGATCACGATCCAGACCGACGAATAAAGTTCCATGAAGTTATGACAGAAATAATTGATAAATTATATATACTTATTGCTTGTTTTAGTGATAAGAATACATTTTTCAAATGATGATGTAAATAAACAAAAAGTCGTTACTGGAGTGATGCAAATCCACATCTTTTTGGAGAAACCCATACTCAATAACATGAGAAACTAAATGTTTGGACAGGGATATGAGGTGGTTCTGTGATTGGTCCCTTGTTCATACCTGGAAATTCAAACTGTGTAATGTATTCCGATATACTGGAGAACACTAGGTTCGTTCCAACTTCTGGAAGTGTGTACATCTCTAATTCGAGTTTGCGCACTATACAGTACTCGATACGATTCCAAGAACAGTTCCTAAAGGCCAGTTAGAACAAACCTACTATTCAGCCGTTAATTGTTCATGAGCCTGAGAACCAACAGGACGATGATGGCCAAGGAAGTACCTCAGTTCATTTTGGAACAGACCTATTCAGTCATTAAGTGGTGTGGAAGCGTTTCAAAATTCATAAGAAACTGCTTATCAACATAAAGAATAGTAATAGTAGGGTAAATAAATAGTTTTAATGTGTGTATTACGTGAAATTTTCAACATCTTTAAACATTTTGTTTTTATGACCAAATAAGATATCACAGTTTATATAATTTCGAATATTGGAATATTCCTTGATTTAAGCCTTATTAAAAGTGTGAATTCTTTTGGCGATTATAATTGGACAGCTACTCACCATAAATTACAGCACAATTTCCAGGATTTTCATCTTGATCCACATCAGAGGTAGTAAATTTAGATCCAAGGTGGTATGTTAAAGCATCTCCTGCATCACCTGAAAATCCTGTTAAGTTTTTTAAAACGTATCCTCCCTTTTCTGAGCCAATTGCAAACAGTGAATACTGAGCATAAGCTTTTTTTTGTTCCCTATCAGTGAGTTCAATTAGTAGTTCGCTAACTTCGAAACCTAAAATCAATATTTACATAATTTATTTGTACACATACAGTTCTGCGAATTCGTTTAATTACAATTCAAAACATTCAACCTACCTGTCATATGGTAAATGTTTTCTAAACCAATCCAAAACTCTCCATTGAGATCACCAAATCCAAATTTATAATCCCTCCAATGCAAATAAAAGTCTTGAGAGCCATCAAATCTTTTTTGGATTTGTGTCCATCCCCCGCTTTTTATTTCCATGTCACAAAGAACCGAAAAAGATTTGGTACTAGTCCTGGGATAGATCTCGTAGATACCTGATTTATTGTTTCCTACAACATAATCATATTTATTTTTGTTCAAATGTGAAATTCTAGTTTCTTAACCAATTCTCAAATTTCTACTAGTCGTTTAGTTAACAACCTGCTCTTGTCATTCTCACTCACAAATTTGAAGAGAGAAAAATTCATTTTAAAACATAATTCTTATTTTCCATACTTCTCCTTAAGTAAATAAAATAAAACAACATAATAAAACGGTTCAAATTGTAATTAGCTTCTTTTGCAGACTTGCTTCCAAATTGTTACAAATTATCAATAAGTACATGGTAGATGCATCTTGAGGTATATAATTTCGTGAAGATTATAAATGCCTCTGAAACATTCTCCAGTATTTTGCAGAATGAAATGATGTCTATCATAAGAAATGAGAAATCAACAAAAGGAACAAAAAATAGTATTTATCTTTCATTGCTGATTCATATTCGATTGTTTTCTCCTCATATATTCTGGTGAGATGAAATTGTCAGTTTAATAAACTATGCGTAGTATTTGAAAAAATTTGTTGGTTATCCATTTATTGAAAAGGTCCAATAACTGTTATACTTTTTGTATAGTATAACTATAAAGAATTAGAAGCCACTTAACTAAACAATACATACACTCACCATTATCTAAAATTTCTTGACAACTTCTAGGGAGATTTTTTCTTAGATCTCCATCATGTAGCTGCATCAATCTGCAAATAGGTGTGACACTTGTACCTACCAAAGATTTACAGGATTCTCTGAAGTCAATAAAATTGGGATCGTTACTTTGAAGTTCAGTCTTCGCTTTATCAACAGTCAAACTAAACTTGACGGGAGCCTGCATAGATTGCTCATTTTTTCCTAAAACATAATAACTTTTATTAAAATAGCACTGCTAATATGTTCACTTCCACAATATACACGAATAATCAACTAAATTATCCTGAATAAGAACAAGAAGTCCTTACCAATTCCATCAACTTGTGAAGAAAGCATTTTACTCAAAGTATCCTTTATCGTATTAGAGTTTGAATCCACTTTTAATCCCAATAATTTGAAAAATTCGATATTGAAAGGTTCATCGTTTTTATCATTATCCTGTAATAAAAATGATCAAACTTTAATTAAATTTGTTTTGATTATGTCTATAAATATACCGATAGAACTGATAGAACTAGGTATAGTATACATAATATTAAAAGAGTTCATAGACAATGATGAAAAGTGAGCTCTGCATTATTAAAATAATAGTGAATTGTTTGTTTCTCGACATTTTACCTGTTGTGTCTGTACTATTCAAGGATGTCCACTTGGTACTTACATTATAAAATTATTTATTATGTAATCTTTGGTACTTACTCAAAAAAATGTACAATGATCTTTTTTCTTCAGTCTACAGAATATACATTAAATTTAAATTTTGTACATTTATCACTAAGCTAATATTTTAATGGTTATCGTATAATATGTAAAATAATTTGAAAAAAATTAGTGATTAAAATTATTTTGATCTTCAGTAAAAAGTACACATCGTCACTTGTAATAAAGATGATAATTTTGCTTTTTAAAACGTCGAGAGAAATATTAGGGATAAGGAGTTTATAATAACAATTCATAGCTTGAGTGGAATTTGAATTTTGGGTGAATAAGATAAACATCCTGAAACGTAGTTCTTTAGAGAAATACATTAAACGTTAGAGTTACATTATTTATTTTAATTGGAAAATAGTCTTAATTGTAAATATACTCACTTTTAAATAGAAAATGGCACTTTCACCGAAACCGATAACTGGAATTAATAATAAAATGTGCCAAATCATTTTCACTACTTAAATGTTAAGTTTAGAATAAAGATGCGTTAGAGTTGTCAACTGAATTTATATCATTATTTTTAAGCCCACAGGAAAATTGTATCAATATTTCCGGTAAAGCAGACAAAAATGTCGGTATTTTGTATCATTTCGATAAACATGGAGAATTACATTTGTGATTGTTTATATTTCACAAAACACTGATAAGTCGAATCAGCTCAATGCCAAGCTATTTTAGTCATTAGTAAAGCAATCACAAAAATACTTATCTTTTTTTATAATGATGATATCCACGTTACTACACAAGAATTAGAAGCTTGTGGTAGACAAATATTTTTTCGAAATTGTATTTTGGAACCCCACCCCAACAAGGTTGGTACATACTAAATTGTTATTCACAATGACAAAAGTCATATTTTGAAGTCTGAATTCTATTATTATCGAGTGTACGATTTATTTGGAACATTTTAAATAATGCACTTGTACGCTATATTTCCACTTAAATTATTTGATAACTGAGAAAACCATAAATCTCAGTTCATAGACGTCACCACAACTAAATCTTTGGTCTTAGTTTTTGTATACAAACTGCCATTTACTTAATCTCTATATCTATTTTCTAAGCCAAGATACGAGAAAAAATAGGTATTCCAGGGGATCTGGTTTCATACATACATTCCACATAATGTAGTGGGCGTCCAGATGTCATAAATTGTTGACAACTTAAATATAAAATTAATGTATAGTGTAAGAAAACTAGCTTGCGAGTTAGGAATTTCTAGGTATTGTGTTCGCTCTATTTTGAAAATAAATCGTTTTCATCCGTATCGTGTATCAAAGATTAAATGCTACAGATTACGATAAAAGACTGGATCATTGTAATTGGCTGAAAAACTAAATTTTCGATCAAATGTAAAGTGATCCGATGAAGCTACATTTTCCAGTAATGGGTCTGTAAATAGACATAATACACACTATTGGTCTGATCATAATCTACACTGGATGCAACAAGATTTTAATCAGGGTCGCTGGTCAGTTAACGTATGGTTTGGGATGGTAAAATTATAGTTCTTTTGTTTTCGGTAAAAATTTAAATGGCGAGCGTTACTTAAGTTTTTTAAGAAATTAATTTCCTATATTATTAAAAGATGTCCCTTCACGGCAAAATATGTGGATACAAGAAGATGGCTGCCCAGCCCACTTTAAAAATGAAGTGATGCATTTTTTTGAACTAACAATATGAGTATAGGTGGATAGGAAGAGGTAGCATATTCCCGTGGCCACCAAGATCTTCCGACCTTACTGTGTTTGATTTTCATGTATGGGGTTCGAATTAAATATTTAGATTTCAGACAGGACCTGCAAATAGAGTAGATCCTCTTCAACGAATTCAAAACCTAATTAACAGTATTCCCAGGGCAGAAATAGAGGCTGCTGTCTTTTCTACCGCGCGGAAATTAAATATCTGCATCGAAAAAGATGGAAAGTATTTCGAGCAGTATCTTTAGGTTACTTTACTAGGTCAATTTTTGTCAAAATCCTATTTCATGTATACCTATTTTTTCTCGTATCTTCGCTTATAAAATAGTAATTATGCGCCAAGGTAGAAAAGTGAGTTATTATTGTCAAGGTCCAAGGACCGAGAAGCGAAGCTTCGAGGTCTTTAATGGATCCGAGACATTAATACACTTTTCTACCGTGGCTCATATAGCATTTTTTTCACTACTGGTACTTTATTTTTCTTAATATTAGTTTTTAAAACTAATAAAAGTCGAATATGAATTTCAAAATTTTCTTAAAAATCAAATCATTCATGCTTCTGTCAAATGTAAAACACAAACGTCAGTTTATAATACTTTCATATTATGAGGGCCGTTCGGCAATGCTACTCCATTGACTCAGTACACTCCTCCCTTCTTTAAACCGTTCGGTTTTTACAGAACGAGTAAAAGGAGCAGTCTTTAAATGGTTCGTTTACTGTGGAGTGGTGTGAAAAGAGTTTGTACCACCTCAGCGAGGTGGGGTTTTAGGAGTGAATATGCGCCTTTCGATTACCAGTCAAAAAATAAAATTCATACGCATTTTAGGTTACATAGTTTACAATTGCGAAGTAATAATTATTCATATTTTATAAAAATACTAAAATATAACCACAAAAATATCACACCGAATGACATTTGTTTGAGTTTGACGTTTGATAGATGTCCCTCGTTTGACAGTTTGAGAGTTCGGTAACAAATGATCCTTTTACTCTACGAGAAATCTGCTTCTGCTCCACTCCTATCATTCTCCATTCTGAAGTTAATTGCCGAACGGCCCTTTTTTGTATTTGCATGAGTTTACCTCACATTCTGTCAAATGGATTGAGATTTAGTTCTAATCAAGTAGGCTCTGTATTTTTCTACGTTGGTTAATAATGAACAACTTTACTACCTCAACAAAAGTCAATAAAGTTAGGTTTAGAGGCTAGTAGTGAAAAAGAGATATTAAAGTGCTGCTTTTACCATTTTTTTTAAATTTCATCCTCTTTCAAGTAAATGATTAAAAAATATAGCATCGCATTTGAAGATTTCCAAAAAAAAGTTGAAAACAAAATTATTGTTCCATCACCGCCACCCAGCGACCGTTAAAACCACTGGAGTGAAATGATGATATAATATCTTATTGGGCAGTGAATTCTCTTTCGAATGATATTAAGTTTGTCAAAATCTATAAAGCAGAACAAAAGTTGAAACAGTTTTATTGAGTCAGCTTTCCCCTACCAGTTATTTTACAAGATAGAGGAAAAAGTACTGGAGCAAACTTACGTAAAATGATCTAATCATTACGAATATTATATTGTAATATACATTTTGTGGTACTATAATGGTACATTTATTATAGAAAAAGATGTTTTTGTGATATTATTGTGAACTACGCCCTCTAGTGGTGGAGTAGGAAACTTGAAAATAATTTCCAGCAGTTTGAATTACAGATTTCTTTTCTCTAAGCTTCACGATAAATAGTTTCTGAGATACAGCGGGATACCTCTCTTAATCAGACACCAGGTAGACAGGGTAATTAAAAAAAACTGTATAGTAGGATATACATTTATTTCAAAACAAATTGCGAACAAAATTATATTCAAATCGTTATTTCATGTTATTTGTGTAAGTACCAACTACAATATCAGGTATTCAACTATTACCAACTGGTCTAACTAACATTCTGGAACCTGCAAGATTGTAACTGGCTCCTCTGAACCCGTTCCAGTTAAGTCCATGTTGTAAATATGCATCGGCCAACGGTTTATTCATATGTTTACCATTCAAGTTACTATGGTGACAACTCTTGTACCACCAAGCTCCCTCTAAAATTTAAAAAACATATAAAATGATTAAAAAACTCCCTAATATTTTAATAAAAGAATTCTTCATAAAATTAATTTCACATTTTTATGAAGACACTAAGATGAGAATATTATATGATGACTACTTGATTTACAATGAATTTTTATGTAACTGATTATAAAATTAGTTTTGGAAGGAAAAATTTCCCCGATAACTTCATATCAAGAGTATAAGATCCTTTGAGTCCAACTCCAGTTTCTTGAGTTATTTTATAAACGTGCAAGATTCATGGTTCTGTGTTTAATGTTGAAGCTGTTTCACGCATTCAAATATTTGTCGCAAATATTTGGAATAAAGACGAATATGTGTATTAGGTGTGATGACAAATATTCTCATGAAATGATAGATTCGGTAAATAGATATAAATCCTACATTTTTGGTTAGGTTTTCCGTTTGGTGCGTTCAAAAATGGAATGGAATCACACATTCGTGCACTCATTTGCAAAGCAGTAAAACACACCCGAAATTTCCAAAGCAATATCCAACCGATCGGGAATTTTTTTACTTCTTTTTTTGACTTTGTGCATACTTTTGCAAAAGTTGAGTGACAAAGTTTTCGATTTTTGATTACTACATATGTAGTCTCAAAGTGTATTATATAAGGAAGTTTTTCAGAAAATTTTATGGAAAACTTCCTTATATAATACACTTTGGGACTACATAATTAAGTAAACAAAAATCTTTTGCAAAAGTATGCACAAAGTCAAAAAAAGAAGTAAAACATTTACCGAAATTTCCCGATCGGTTGGAAATTGTTTTGGAAATTTCGGGTGTGTTTTGCTGCTTCGCAAATGAGTGCACGAATGTGTGATTAAATTTTCATGAAAACATATTGATTATTCCGTGAATTGCAGCGAGTTGAAGTTCGAAATTCACGTATTTTCTATTTTTCGACGTAATTGTAGATTTTAACAATGTTCCCCCGATTTTAGAGAAAAACAAACGTCATATTCGTATTCAGCACCCTCGAAATCATAAAGTAACATGTTTTTTTAGCGATTAGAAGTGATCTGGTAACTACCATGTCATTTTGGGGGTGGTTGCCGCTCGCCTATTACAATCCATATAAAACTAACACTTGTAGAATAGTGAGGTGAAAATTTTAGTAGTATATTTTTTGGGATCGAGTACTCATTTGGACAGCTACTCACCATATATTACAGCACAGTTTCCAGGATTTTCATCTTGATCCACATCAGAGGTAGTAAATTTAGATCCAAGGTGATATGTTAAAGAATCTCCTGCATCACCTGAAAATCCTGTTAAGTTTTTTAAAACGTATCCTTCCTTTTCTGAGCCAATTGCAAACAGTGAATACTGAGCATAAGCTTTTTTTTGTTCCCTATCAGTGAGTTCAATTAGTAGTTCGCTAACTTCGAAACCTAAAATCAATATTTACACATTTACACATATCCTTTTGCGAATTCGTTCAATTACAATTAAAAACATTCAACCTACCTGTCATATGATAAATATTTTCTAAACCAATCCAAAACTCTCCATTAAGATCGCCAAATCCAAATTTATAATCCCTCCAATGCAAATAAAAGTCTTGAGAGCCATCAAATCGTTTTTGGATTTGCGTCCATCCCCCGCTTTTTATTTCCATATCACAAAGAACCGAAAAAGGTTTGGTACTAGTCCTGGGATAGATCTCGTAGATACCTGATTTATTGTTTCCTACAACATAATCATATTTATTTTTGTTCAAATGTGAAATTCCAGTTCTTTAACCAATTCTCAAATTTCCACTAGTCGTTTAGTTAACAACCTGCTCTTGTCATTCTCACTCACAAATTTGAAGAGAGAAAAATTCATTTTAAAACATAATTCTTATTTTCCATACTTCTCCTTAAGTAAATAAAATAAAACAACATCATAAAACGATTCAAATTGTAATTAGCTTCTTTTGCAGACTTGCTTCCAAATTGTTACAAATTATCAATAAGTACATGGTAGATGCATCTTGAGGTATATAATTTCGTGAAGATTATAAATGCCTCTGAAACATTCTCCAGTATTTTGCAGAATGAAATGATGTCTATCATAAGAAATGAGAAACCAACAAAAGGAACAAAAAATAGTATTTCTCTTTCATTGTAAATATTAAACTTGTTGATTTAGATTCGTTTGTTTTCTCCTTATATATTATGGTGAAATGAAACTCTCAGTTTAATAAACTATGCTTATTATTTGGAAAACATTGTTGTTCATCCCTCTATTGAGAAGGTTCAATAACTGTAATACATTTTGTACAGTATAACTATAAAGAATTAGAAATCACTTAACTAAACAATACATTCACTCACCATTATCTAAAATTTCTTGACAACTTCTAGGGAGATTTTTTCTTTGATCTCCATCATGGAGCTGCATCAATCTGCAAACAGGAGTGACACTTGTACCTACCAAAGATTTACAAGATTCTCTGAAGTCAATAAAATTGGGAACGTTACTTTGAAGTTCAGTCTTCGCTTTATCAACAGTCAAACTAAACTTCACGGGAACCTGCATAAATTGCTCATTTTTTCCTAAAACATAATAACTTTTATTAAAATAGCACTGCTAATATGTTCACATCCAAAATATACACGAATAATCAACTAAATTATCCTGAATAAGAACAAGAAGTACTTACCAATTCCATCAACTTGTGAAGAAAGCATTTTACTCAAATTATCCTTTATCGTATTAGAGTTTGAATCCACTTTTAATCCCAGTAGTTTGAAAAATTCGATATTGAAAGGTTCATCGTTTTTATCATTATCCTGTAATAAAAATGATCAAACTCTAATTAAATTTGTTTTGCTTGTGTCTATAAATATACCGATAGAACCGATAGAATTAGCTATACTATACATATTAAAAGAGTTCATAGACAATGATGAAAAGTGAGCTATGCATAATTAAAATAATAATGAATTGTTTGTTTCTCGACATTTTACCTGTTGTGTCTCTTCCACTTGGTACTTACATTATAAAAATATTTATTTTCTAATATTTGGTACTTACTCAGAAAAATTTACAATGATCTTTTTTCTTCAGTCTACAGAATATACGTTAAATTTAAATTTTGTACATTTATTATTAAGCTAAGATTTTAATGATTATCGTATATGTAAAATAATTTGAAATAATTTAGTAAGATTAAAATTATTTTGGTCTTCAGGAAAAACTACACAAATCTTATAATAGCTTATAATAAAGATACTAATTTTGTTTTTTAAGATGAAAATTATCAAAATATATATAAATTTAAGAATAAGTGATTAGATTTTTCCCTTAATTATCAAAATAAAAATAAAAAATTTGTTGAGGTGTAATGTAAAACTGATTGAATTTCGAATTATAGTGAGCGGTTAAATTAAAATAGTTTCAAATGTAAAAATATCCTCGAATTATTTCACACGAAAATCTGATGTACCAGAAAGGCAAGAAATGAGCCCATACTTTCAGTTTGGTACATATCTCCATCAAACTACATCTAATAATATAATAACGAAAAAAAAAACAATCGAGAGAAATATTACAATTCATAGCTTGAGTGGAAATTTAATTTTGGGTGAATTAAGATAAACATCCTGAAACGTAGTTCTAGAGAGAAATACATTAAACGTTAGAGTAACATTATTTATTTTTATTGGAAAATAGTCTTAATCGTAAATATACTCACCTTCAAATAGAAAATGGCACTTTCACCGAAACCGATAACTGGAATTGATAATAAAATGTGCCAAATCATTTTCACCATTTAAATGTTAAGTTCAGAATGAAGATGCGTTGGAGTTGACAACTGAATTTATATCATTATTTTTAAGCCCACAGGAAAATTGTATCAATATTTCCGGTGAAGCAGACAAAAATGTCGGTATTTTGTATCATTTCGATAAACATGGAGAATTTCATTTGTGATTTTTTATATTTCACAAAACACTGATAAGTCGAATCAGCTAAATGCCAAGCTATTTTAGTCATCGGTGAAGTAATCACAAAAATACTGTTAGGCTTATCTTTTTTATACTTTTTTTTATAATGATATCCTTGTTACTACACAAGAAGCACAAATTTATGTTCCGACAAATATTGTACTCTAAAAATTCCTAATAACGTTGGTGCATATTTAATTGTTATTGACTTGTTATCAAATCATAAGGGACGGTGGTAGGAACCTATTTTCCACAACTATTTTGGTTCCAGCCTCGTAATCCGGTTGAGTGTTACAGTTCAAAATTCATGGGTTTCAAGGGATGCTTTTATCCTCTACAACTCTTAGGTACAGCAACTGTTAATTGAGTGCACATTGTAAGTGAGAAATGAGTATTGAATATTGAAGAGTATTCGATGTTGTTTATTTATATAAAAGAATACACCAACTGGTGTTTTCTTTGCTTATATATCAAACAGCATCCATTAGTTAATTGTTCTAAATCATAACTTTTACATCATATTTGTAAAATTATTAACAAATGAAGTATCGCCACAAAATGTATGCTACTAATGTTGTTATCATCTACTAAGATAACAAAATCTAAACTCTCTTTGTCATACATAAGTTAGTTTTTTTTTCACCTTTTTATCTATTTTTAACCCTCGCTTATCAACCCTTAGTACAACTTGGATTTGTATGCCATGTTTCTTTTTATGATAAAGTTGTACCCAAGGAATGTCTCCAGGTACACGGCATCCATTAGTTAATTGTTCTAGTTTCCTGTAAATTCTAAGATTTTCAATGTCCACTGTAGCGTCGATGATCCAGTTTGGGTCTTGGGGAATAGCCTTATTCTACTTGTGTGTTATGTGCTATCGGTCTGATAGTATCATAATCACAGCATTATTCTACAAAAGTCAATTACTTCAAACTATATGAAAGTTGTATGTTTCTGGGACTGTCCACAGACACATCTACAAAAGTTAACTAGAAATCCCACAAGCCAGTTTACACAGTGTGTCTTACTACGTTTTGACAGTCCAGTTTCTCAAAAACTGTTCCCATAACAAATATGAAATTTAGCAAATTCAAACAATCGAAACTGGTGTTTACATTGATTATGAAAGAATATCCGATTCTTCTCTCATTCACGATTATATAATCTCACCAAAATTTTTTTTAATGTACCAACGGGTATATTAATAAATTTTTGGTTCCATCTTCTCAAAATGAAATGAAAAATTGATGTAAATGTTCAAATTGACAACCATGTACCTACACATATGTCCAAAAGTTTGGAATATTGGAATATTTCATCTTTTTTTTATTTTTATATAAAAAATTTTCCGAATTATTAAACATCATTTTGCTACAACTCCCACCAATACTAAATTAATCTCAAAGCCAGATAAACAATATGCAAAAAAATGATTTATTCTTTTGGAATTAAAAATTTACAATGTACCACTTACATTTAAAATTAAATTAGTATAGAAAAAAATATTTTTTCATAAAATTGATAATCAGTATTTCCTCCATTGGCCTGTATGCATGACTGTAGGCGATTTGGCATGCTGTCGATTAAATGGTCGAGCTGAGCTTGCGGAATTCTCTCCCATTCTTCAAGAGCAGCATCTTTTAGTTCTCGCAGTGTAATAGCTAGTGTTCTTCGCGAATGAGAAACCAAGCCAATTTTTGATTCATCAAAGAACATCACGTTATTCCAGTTAGGACCATGATGTACCATTTCTCGAGCCCATTGCAACCTTACAATTTTGTGTTGATAGGTTAGTTTGGGAACACGCAAGGATCTTCTACGATACAAATTTACTGCATTTAGTCTGCGTGTTATTTTTTGCCGTGAAATATTCAGTCCTTCAAGCCTAAAAATTTCTCTGGAGATACCATTTGTAGCTTTCAGACGATTCCTTCGAGCTATCAATGTTATCTGCCGGTCTTGTGCTGCTGTTGTACATCGATTTCTGCCACTTCTGGGGCGATCCTTCACGTCATTTGTGTCTTGGAATTTTTTTGGAATTTTCGATACAGCACTCTGAGTGACGCCAATAATATTGGCGATATCACTTTGAATAAAGCCCTGTTGTAACAATGCAATTACTCTAGATCTGTCGAAATGAGATATCGTGTTTCTAGGCCTTTTAAACGGCTTGAATGAAATTTGAACAAGAACTGAAATAATGTGTAAATACCAAAATCAGTTTAATGTGACCAAATTGCTACAAAACGAATCAAATTTTTGATAATTTTCATTTATAAACGCTCTAGAATAAATATCAACAACAGTTTTTAAACAACCATAGGCGTAGATATATTATTTGTACGTATTCCAAACTTTTGGACATATGTGTATATTGACACAATAGCCAAATCTTGTACATGATGCTATAATCATTTCGAGTGTTTGTGGTACGACTGTCTGATTTCATACTTCAAATCAGAGGTCTCCAACTTCTTTTTCTTCTGTACCCTTAAGCTTAATATTTTGCTAGACTGTAACCCTCATTATAACTTTTGTACTTTTTTCACTGAACTACTCTTAAAATGTTTAAATGAAAAATAAGAGTAATATAATATTATGTAATAATTGTGTACCCCAGGCTGGGAACCGATGCTTTGATTCATCAAAACCAGTCGCGGGCTGTTTCATTTAAATACAAATTTGTAGAGATTCCGTAAACGGAAATAAAAGGAAAAACGGACGGCTTTCCATCATGAATATAGGCATCAGTTTCAACTGTTTATAGCTGCCAAATTTTATACTGGCGATGTAAACAGTTTTCGAGAGAATTTTTTAATATTTCGATATATCTTAATTTTTTTGTTAGCATGATTGTTATTCTAATTTCAAGTTTTCTGGACACATTAGCAGGCTATAATACCAATAAAAATACAGTTATTCATTTTTATCAAAGTAGAATAACTGGTAATCGCCAGGACGATATACTACAATCGACACCGCCATCGTATAAGGATATTTAAACTGCAAAATACTCGTTATCGCTAAAAATCATCAGCTGCAGAACACCTGGCCTACCAAGCTGCCAGCTTGATTGATTGATTATGTCAGTTCGCCTAGTCGAGGACTTGAAACCTCAGCCTTTAGGATTTTTATGCTATTGGTTGTACTATTTATGTCAAGAGACTAGTGGTCACAGTCTTTCGCAAGATCCTGCTTGATTGATTGCTTGAATGGTTCGTGACCACCAGTCAGAGGCTTCGAGACCTCGGCATCTCAGCCTTTACGCTTTTTGTGCTCTTGGTTGTACCGTTTATGTGAAGAGACCAAAATACCTTATCAGTCTCAACAGTTTTTTCATTATGTCCTTCTTGGAGAAATCCTCCTTTGGGTACTCTAGTCCTAGGAGCTTTTACTTTGTTCCTGCTTTGACACGTGGCTCCAGTACGTAAGATAGTGTAAAGTGTTGGTGTAGTGAGTGTAAACTTTGTTCAGTGTTGAGTTTCGTTAGTTATTATATTTTCCTCTAATTGTGTTGGTTTCATCTAAAGAACCAACAACATATAGTGTCAAATGCAACTATTTTGCTACTGATAAATGGGAAAATGTATAGTGGCTGGGAATAACATATTATTATTTTCGTCGGTATATAATTAATCATTACTCAATCTATGAATTAAAATAACAAACAGCTTACTAAAAAAGGTACAAGGGTAGGTAATTAACAATACATTCCTACTACATGAAACATTTTATATTTTTTAACGTTAAAACATATTGCAGACAAAATTATATTCAAATGGTTATTTTATATTATCTCTGTGATAAGTAGATGATCAGGTATTTAAATATCACCAACTGGCCTAACTAACATTCTAGAACCTGCAAGGTTGTAATCATGTCCTCTGAATCCACTCCAGTTGAGTCCTTTATATTTATATGCATCGCCCAACGGTTTATTCATATGTTTACCATTTAAGTTACTGATATGACAAGCCCTGAACCACCAAGCACCATCTAGAATAGAATAATGTTCATAATATAGCAAAGTTCTGATACAACAAATAAATAAAAAACTCCAGAATATCCATATAACAAAATTGTAATTGTTTTCGATTTATGTGTACGTTTCAGATTTATGATGCTGTGTTTAATGTGTGTTAATTAAGTGTTTTCCAGAAATCTGATTTTGAAATAAATATGTATGATTCAAATTTAGTTAAAACTGATAGTACCCCGATATATTACAGCTTTTTGCCCACGCCACATACATTTATATGGAGAATCAAATAAAATCGACAAAAACTTAGTAGGCTACTGTCATCTTTAAATACCTACTTAGTTGTCACAAAACTGTCAGATTATATTAGAGAATATGTTAAAAATTTTAAAAAATTTGAAATATGGTCAAAAATTTGGAAAAATGGTCAATAATTGTCAAAAACTGTCAAAGTTTTGAAAAAATGGTTAATAATTGCCAAATATTTTCAAAAATTGTCAAAAATTGGGGAAAATGGTTAATAATTGTCAAAAACTGTCAAAATTTTGAAAAACTGGTCAATAATTATAAAAGACTGTCAAAAATGGTCAACAAATGTTAAAAATTGTCAAAGATTTGGAAAAATTGTCAAAAATGGTCAATAATTGTCAGAATCTGTCAAAAGTTGTCAAATATTTTAAAAAATGGTCAATAATTGTTAAAATTTTGAAAAATGATCAAAAACTGTCAAAATTTTTGAAAGTTATCAAAAATGGTCAATAATTGTCATAAACTGTCAAAAATGGTCAATAATTATTAAAATTTTGAAAAATGGTCGAAAATTGTTAAAATTTTGAAAAAATTGTCAATAATTATAAAAAAATGTCAAAATGGTCAATAATTGTTGAAAATTGTCAAAATTTTCGGAAAGTTGTCAAAAATGGTCAATAATTGTCAGAACCTGTTAAAAATGCTCAAAAACTGGCAAAAATGATCAATAATTGTTAAAATTTGGAAAAATGGTCTAAAATGGTCAAAATTTTTGAAAAATTGTCAAAATTAATCAATAATTGTTAAAATTTGAAAAAATGGTCAATTGTCAAAATTTTCGAAAAATTGTCAAAAATTGTCAAAATTTTGAAAAAATGCTCAATAATTATAAAAAACTGGTCAAACAATAATTGTTAAAAATTGTCAAAATTTTTGAAAAATTGTCAAAAATGGTCAATAATTGTTAAAATTTGTAAAAAAGGTCTAAAATGTTCAAATTTCTGGAAAAATTGTCAAAAATGATCAATAATTGTCAAAATTGGCCAATAATTGTTAAAATTTGAAAAAATAGTCAAAAATTGTCAAAAACGGTCAATAATTATCAGAAACTGTCAAAAATGGTCAATAATTGTAAAAAATTGCCAACATTTTTGAAAAATGTTCAAAAAGTGGTCAATAATTGTTAAAATTTGGAAAATTGGTCTATAATTGTCAAAAATGGTCAATAATTGTTAAAATTTAAAAAAATAGTAAAAAATAGTCGAAAAAAATTTTGAAAAAATGGTCAATAATTGTCAAAAATTATCAAAATTTTTGAAAAATTGTCAAAAATTTGGAAAAATGGTTAATAATTGTCAAAAACTGTTAAAATATTGAAAAACTGGTCAATAATTATAAAAGACTGTCAAAAATGGTCAACAATTGTTAAAAATTGTCAAACATTTGGAAAAATTGTCAAAAATGGTCAATAATTGTCAGAATTTGTCAAAAATTGTCAAATATTTTAAAAAATGGTCAAAAATAGTCAATAATTGTTAAAATTTTGAAAAATGATCAAGAACTGTCCAAATTTTTGAAAGTTATCAAAAATGGTCAATAATTGTCAGAAACTGTCAAAAATGGTCAATAATTGTTAAAATTTTGAAAAATGGTCGAAAATTGTTAAAATTTTGAAAAAATTGTGAATAATTATAAAAAAATGTCAAAATGGTCAATAATTGTTGAAAATTGTCAAAATTTTTGAAAAGTTGTCAAAAATGGTCAATAATTGTCAGAACCTGTTAAAAATGCTCAAAAACTGATTGTTAAAATTTGGAAAAATGGTCTAAAATGGTCAAAATTTTTGAAAAATTGTCAAAATTGATCAATAATTGTTAAAATTTGAATAAATGGTCAATTGTCAAAATTTTCGAAAAATTGTCAAAAATTGTCAAAATTTTGAAAAAATGCTCAATAATTATAAAAAACTGGTCAAACAATAATTGTTAAAAATTGTCAAAATTTTTGAAAAATTGTCAAAAATGGTCAATAATTGTTAAAATTTGTAAAAATGGTCTAAAATGTTCAAATTTCTGGAAAAATTGTCAAAAATGATCAATAATTGTCAAAACTGTCAAAATTGGCCAATAATTGTTAATATTTGAAAAAATAGTCAAAAATTGTCAAAAACGGTCAATAATTATCAGAAACTGTCAAAAATGGTCAATAATTGTAAAAAATTGCCAACATTTTTGAAAAATGTTCAAAAAGTGGTCAATAATTGTTAAAATTTGGAAAATTGGTCTATAATTGTCAAAAATGGTCAATAATTGTTAAAATTTAAAAAAATAGTAAAAAATAGTCGAAAAAAATTTTGAAAAAATGGTCAATAATTGTCAAAAATTATCAAAATTTTTGAAAAATTGTCAAAAATTTGGAAAAATGGTTAATAATTGTCAAAAACTGTTAAAATATTGAAAAACTGGTCAATAATTATAAAAGACTGTCAAAAATGGTCAACAATTGTTAAAAATTGTCAAACATTTGGAAAAATTGTCAAAAATGGTCAATAATTGTCAGAATTTGTCAAAAATTGTCAAATATTTTAAAAAATGGTCAAAAATAGTCAATAATTGTTAAAATTTTGAAAAATGATCAAAAACTGTCCAAATTTTTGAAAGTTATCAAAAATGGTCAATAATTGTCAGAAACTGTCAAAAATGGTCAATAATTGTTAAAATTTTGAAAAATGGTCGAAAATTGTTAAAATTTTGAAAAAATTGTGAACAATTATAAAAAAATGTCAAAATGGTCAATAATTGTTGAAAATTGTCAAAATTTTTGAAAAGTTGTCAAAAATGGTCAATAATTGTCAGAACCTGTTAAAAATGCTCAAAAACTGATTGTTAAAATTTGGAAAAATGGTCTAAAATGGTCAAAATTTTTGAAAAATTGTCAAAATTGATCAATAATTGTTAAAATTTGAATAAATGGTCAATTGTCAAAAATTGTCAAAATTTTGAAAAAATGCTCAATAATTATAAAAAACTGGTCAAACAATAATTGTTAAAAATTGTCAAAATTTTTGAAAAATTGTCAAAAATGGTCAATAATTGTTGAAATTTGTGAAAATGGTCTAAAATGTTCAAATTTCTGGAAAAATTGTCAAAAATGATCAATAATTGTCAAAACTATCAAAATTGGTCAATAATTGTTAAAATTTGAAAAAATAGTCAAAAATTGTCAAAAACGGTCAATAATTATTAGAAACTGTCAAAAATGGTCAATAATTGTAAAAAATTGCCAACATTTTTGAAAAATGTTCAAAAAGTGGTCAATAATTGTTAGAACCTGTCAAAAACGGTCAAAAATTGTCAATAATTGTTAAAATTTGGAAAACTGGTCTAGAATGGTCAAAATTTCGGAAAAATTGTCAAAACTGTCAAAATTGGTCTATAATTGTCAAAAATGGTCAATAATTGTTAAAATTTAAAAAAATAGTAAAAAATAGTCAAAAAAAATTTTGAAAAAATGGTCAATAATTGTCAAAAATTATCAAAATTTTTGAAAAATGGTCATTCTATTGTGCATAAGAAGCAAGCTTCTATCGGCGGTCCGACGTCCGCTCACCTTTTCTTTTTGTTTTACTAACCATAAAAATAAATATTGAGTTACTTTATTTGTATTCTTTAAATTTGTGCAGTTGTAGAAAAAGTATAGTGTGCAACATGTGGGGAAAGTACTTTTCTCACTCGTTGCACAATATACTATTCTCCACGTCTACCTATAGTAAATTTTATACCCATTTAGAATAAGACCATCCTTATTTATTATTAATAAATCGGTTGAAACAAAAAATTACCAACAAAAATGAACGTCGTAACTAATTTATTAGATGTCACGTTTTCGAAGTTACGTAAAATTTTGATTTCATGTTAATGTCAGATGGTTCAAGAAGCCGCATACGTTAAGTTACTAAAACGGCTGGTACCTCTAAATAGGTATTAATTTTACTATATATAATAATGTACAAATTATTTTTACATATTCAGCTGAATAATGATATAAATTCTTCACAGCAGTGAAGAATGAAAAAGAATTCACTCTCGTTAGCCAATCACATTCTCCGATTATCAGAAATCACGCTAAAATGAATAAATCAAATCGTCTCTTTTAAAACGCCAAATACCCAAATACGCAAATCGCTTCTGACAGCGCGTCGTTTGAAACGTCAAAATAATCATAGAATCATAATTTTACGTATATATAGAGAACAAAATGGACAACAGTATAGCGATAGTGGAGATTTTAAATGTACGCCTCCCGAAATAAACAAATTGCTCAATCATCCACAATAAATGTATGAAACATTTATGGCATGGAGACATTCTAATAAAGTAAGTTCCTTTTCGGGAAACGATCTCCTAGTATATTTTACAAAATTTTCCGATATGTTCTTTACATTTTCAATAATAAATAAGGTCGATAGCTTGACTCTTACGCGGGCGATCGAGGTTCGACTCCCAATGGTAGAATTTTTTTTAATGCCTAGTCGTGGAGAAAGTATAGTCTCTTACTTGTGTAGAATGGCTATTATTCACTTGGGTAATTGCAAAACTCACCAACTCACAACCCTATGAAGTTCAGTTTTAGGGGAGCGAAGAGGAAATATTGTGTTAAAACATTTGGTGATTTTATTCAGAAAGTTCAATAACTTTCAGAAACATTAATCCAATCAGGTGTTTGTTAACCTAAAAAAACAACAGCTACGTACCATACATTGCAGCACAATTTCCCGAATTTTCATCTTGATCCACATCACTAGTAGAAAATTTAGATCCGAGGTGATGTGTTAAGGCATCTCCTGCATCACCTGAAAATCCTGTCAAATTTTTCAAAATGTATCCTTCTTTTTCTGAGCCAACGGCGAACAATGAATACTGAGCATAGGCTTTTTTTGTTCTTTATCAGTAAGTTCGATCAGTAGTTCGCTAACTTCAAAACCTAAAATCAACATTTATATAATTCATTTGCAAGAATTATAGTTGCTTATCTATTATGTACATTACATCCAGGGAAATTAAACTTTTCCTAGAAAGGCTGGAAACCATATTTATCGAATTATCACTTTAACATCATTACTTTTAGATACGAATATATTTTTCGCTTATTGCTATTCGCTCGTATATTGTGATTAATTAATGGAAACATTCTCCAAAGAAAATTTCTTTTTACCACATTACACTTGAATAAAATTTTGAAATAGGTACCAAAAAAATGTCTTAGAGACCTATTTTTTGATAAAACTATATACACTTTGATTCCAATTCAAAACAGTCAACCTACCTGTCATATGATGAATGTTTTCTAATCCAATCCAAAACTCTCCATTGAGATCGCCAAATCCAAATTTATAATCTCTCCAAAGTAAAAAAAAGTCTTGAGAACCATCAAATCTTTTTTGAATGTGTGTCCATCCCCCACCTTTTATTTCCATATCACAAAGGACCGAAAAGGGCTTGCTACTAGTCCTGGGATGAATCTCGTATATACCTGATTTATTGCTTCCTAGAACATGAAAGTATTAGTTTTAGATCAAATAGTGGGAAAATTTAGATTCTTAACCCACTCCAAAGTTTCAACTTCTTGTTCAGACTTTCCCATTTCCACATACAAATTTGAGAACAGGCAGATATACAGAGTGATTTTTAAGTTTGGAACGCCTCAATTATCTCGGAAACGATTCGCACGATTTTTACTAATCATTTTACTAACTTCAGCGGAGATAATGTAAATGTAAACTCCGAAATCATGGCATTTAGGTATAGGGAACATTACATGAAAAATATTCAGTATTTCTTGAGGAAAATATACAGGGTTATCTATTTGAAATAACAAAGTTCATTATTATTTCGAAAAAACGAGATATCTGACAACAATGTAAATACCACTATAATTTCGGCCATATCTCAAGATCCCTGCAGACCAAAATCTATAAAAAACATGTCACACATTTTAAACGCTTATAAATTCTAAACCAAATAAGAAACAAATGGCTTTCGCAGGACTTTTTTAAATTTGAAAACGTTTTGTTGTGTCATTCGCTCAACTTTTTGTTATTTCTTCAGGACCTTCAAAAAAATTCTCCATTCTCAATTCAGCATTACGACTGATTCATAAAGTATTCTTCCACTTTCCAAAAATGTATGAATCGTTATAATTTTAATGGAAACTGGGAGCTAGCCATACTGTTTTGTTAACATGTTTCCACGGAAAAGCTTTGGTTTGGAAAATTTGAGGACACTGGCTGAATACAAAGAAAAAGTAGGACTAGAATTCATCAAAATCCTACTTTTTTAAATTGTCTATTGTAAGTAACAGACACTTTAACTGAAAAATAGCTACTGATGTAGACATGTCCAAAAGTGAGGTTTAGAGATGCCTCAAAGTTTTAAAATTGACCTTTAAAAAATGCAGACATTCCAGAAGCTTGAACCACAAGTTCATGAAAAACGACTTTATATGGTGAGACTCTTATGGAAATCTGTTATTCTTCTTCTCATGCCAGACCAATGTTTCCGATTTTTGCGCTAATATGCGTTGTAAAGGACAGTCTATGAAAATTCATCATTTAAAAGAATGTGAAAATATTCCTCATCATTGTTTATACTTATCTACTTCTTCAACAGTTAATTGAATGAAACAAAAATATCAAAAGTTTCTGATTTGAATTCAATTTAGGTAATTTGAATCAGCTGCACTTGCAGACTTACTTTCCAAGGTACTTTCACAACAATTTTAAGTATCTGGTAGGTACAAAAAATAAATGTCTGTTTAGTATGATGGCGCCCTAGGTTTGCATATTTTTTGTGATATTGAAGATATGTATCAATTAAGAAAAACTATCAGTGAGGGAGAGAATAGAATTTCTTCTCCATCATAAATTCTTGTGATAAAATTATATTGATTATATCAGGTTGTGTAATTTTACTTTGAAGAATATGGTTTGAATCTTGTCGAATTAAATTCGAGTATTTTTTAAATTTATGCTCAGTTTCAAAATGATTTATCTATTGGAAAAGTTTCTTATAATAACAGTGCAACTATGAATTATAATCCACTGCACTAAATAATCTAATTATTATCACACTTACCATTATCTAAAATTTCTTGACAGCTTCTGGGAAGATGTTTCCTTTGATCCCCAGCGTAGACCTGCCTCAATCTACAAACAGGAATAGCACTTGTACCCACCAAAGATTTACAGGATTCTCTGAAGTCCAAAAAACTGAGAGCGTTACTTTGGAGCTCAGTCTTTGCTTTATCAACAGCTAAACTGAACTTCTCGGGCATCTGCAAAGATTGTTCATTTTTTCCTAAAACATAATAACCTTCATTAAAATTCCTATGAGAATAGATGAACATCCAAAATATAAAAAAATGAGATATTTACGAATTATTCTGCATTATATCTTCACTTACCAATTCCTTCAACCTGTGAAGTAACCATTTTACTTAAATTATCCCTTAGCGTATCAGAATTTGTATCAACTTTCAATCCCAGTAGTTTGAAAAATTCGACATTAAAAGGTTCATCGTTTCTATCATTATCCTGTAATGAAAATTTATAAGCCCTCTAACAAATTTGTTTTGATTATGTGTATGTAGATCAATTCACAAAAAATTCTAATTGTTTCTCTAATCAAGAAGTGATTTATAATTGATAAATAATCTTATTAAGAATAAATACATTAAACTTCGAAGAGTTAAAATTTGCAGTACTTTTATTATATTTTTTTCATGGATATTTGAATATAGTTTTAATACTAAATATACTCACCTTCACATAGAAAATTGCGCTTTCACTAAAACTAATAATTGAAATTAATAATAGAATATGCCAAATCATTTTCACCATTTAAATGTTAAGTTTAGAATAAAGATGCGTTGGAGTTGACAATTGAATTTATATCATTATTTTTAAGCCCACAGGAAAATTGTATCAATATTTCCGGTAAAGCAGACAAAAATGTCGGTATTCTGTATCATTTCGATAACCATGGAGAATTACATTTGTGATTTTTTATATTTCACAAAACACTGATAAGTCGAATCAGCTCAATGCCAAGCTATTTTAGTCATTGGTAAAGCAATCACAAAAATAATATAAGATTTATCTTTTTCATTTATTTTTTTATAATTACACACTACAGAAGAAGCAAGTTTATGATACAATTAATGTTTTTTCGAAATTTATTTTGTCCTTCTCCACCTTCCCTTACATCGTCGGCCCCTATGAGAGTCCAAACTTTTGTAAGACCATTAAAGTCCAGCGATTGGATATTAAACTAAAGAGATAATGCTTAGCAAAAATCAAAAAATCAAATATCACAAACTTAATTTTAAAGCTATCCAAGCTACTGTAGTTAGAATATAGTAATTCGTGGAAGAATTTGTAGAAGAAGAAAGTAATATTTTCGGTCTTGAATATAAATTTTCTTTATCCAAAAGTTCCTTCTGAGGGAGCTAACCCGAATAACTTGACTGCTGGTGTGTGGCTGAAGCCAACTAGGAGGATCGGGCCCTCAGTAAGGGGCTAACCTCGATACGGATTATCTTGGGATTACTCCATGCTGACAATTGGATATGGTAGACTAGGTCTACGGTGTAGGGTCTTTACTGTGACATACCCTTCACGGAGTCACCACTCAAGAAGCTTCTGTCGATTGTTTACATTTTCCAATTTTTCCTCCAAACTTCTCATGTACATCGTGGTTGAACGTTCTTCTGCTTCTTCGCCAGGAGGCAATCTTCCGAAAAGAAGATCGTGGGAAATCCTCATGTCTCTGCAAGTGGCCATAGATGGAGTGATTTGAGTTCGGAGCTTCTGTAGTACCAGAAATAAAGAAATTAAAGTGTACCAGTCCTTTCGGTTTCCAGAGCATTATTTCGGTCTGTGGGCGGAGAGGCGTAGTGCGTGTTTTCTTAATGCCTAATGTTTTCTTCAATTCCTACGATTATTCGGATTCAAAATTTCGTCCTCGTTCAGAATACAATTCCAAAGGATCTCCGTGCCTCGCAATGATGTTGATTACGAAATCTTTGCTAGTGAAATCGCTTCTTGATTAGGTGCTATTTTGGACCACTTGGAAAAATAATCCATTACAACAATGAGGTACCTCCTTCAATCAAAGGAAGTGGATGGAGAATATCAATTATTGCAAGTGGTTCAAAGAGTTATCCATGTGCCATTTTTTCTCTGCTTTTTTGCTTTAGGACCTTTACTATTATTACACAGGTCACATTTCTTACACCAATCGACGGTCGACAGTTGACCCAATAAAATATCTTCACTGAACTCGTGCCAGTATTCTTTTAGTACCAAAATGTCTTCCTGCTGTTAAGCTCTTTCTAGACTCCTCTGATGTGATCTTGGCCACCAATTTATTATCACATACTGATTTATCTCTTTATTATGTCCATGACATTTAAATTTTAGTTTTTCGACCATAATATGTAGTTTTTCAATTCTTCCACCGCAGATTTTTATAGTAAAAAGTTATTTTTTTTAAATAAAAAATATCCCCTGACATAGCATAAATTTTTCTATGTATTTATTGACATATATTTACAATTTTTGAAATCATTCGTACATATTATTCTACTGGAAATAAGTTTAATAACAATTTCAAAAAGTTATAATTCTACGTCGGAAATTGCCAAAAGTTGAGTCAGAAAATATTTTCATGTTCGCTTGTATGAAAAGACATTTAACAGCGGCCCTTATACCATTTCCACGATATGCTCTGCGCCCTCGGCCTTTTTGTAAATGTTCATTTCTTTGTTTGCGCCTCTTTATTTTCTACGTTTTGTTGATGTCGCTTATATTATATATTATCGGGTCTCCTTTAAATTATCTCCCGTTTTTATGTTTTGTTAAATGAGGCGCATCAGGTCTGGCTTTATGTCAACTGAAATATATAGTTTTGGCGGAACAAGTTCCGATGAAAAGTTTATACAATGTGGGGGGTTACATTTTCGATCATTTGTATTTAAACTAACATGGAATTTCGGGTATTTGAAAGAAATATGATTTCAAACATGCTACAATATAAAGTGTGGATAAGCCAAATGGAATAAATTCATTATTCATGAACACAACAGTGGAAAAACCATTAAATTATAAAATATTTTTACTGGTTGTGAAGGTGACAACACCTTGCAGTATTCTTTTTCAATTCTCGAAAAACTGATAAGTTATGGAGAAGGGGATAAATATTTGGGAAAGATTTGTCTACGACTTGGGAATAGTTGGAGACATAAATTTTTGGGACTAGAGCGTCCAATGAGAAGGTTTTTGTGAAAGGGTCAAATGGTTTCCTTACGTAAATGGCACAAAAAGCCAAAGAGTTAAAGTGCCGAGGAAATCTTGGCTCGAGGCACTGAACCAATCGATCATCTTCTTGCTCATAACCCAGAAAAGTCATCAACTTATACAAATATATTTTTCTCTGGAAAAACTTTGCTAATTTTTCTCTTTTTTTTTCAGGTGAGTCAGCTTTTGATCGCAATCACTTTAGTTTGGTAAGTCAAAATTACTGCTTTTCCATAATTATGAAGAAAGAGAGAAAAAAGGGAAAATTTATAGTCAAAGCGATCAAATCAATAGAATTGACAACATAACATAAAATAAAAGAGTGATACTTAGCCAAATACATGAAAAAATGAGAAAATTGAATATCATGCAATAATATGAAATATTTATGTAATGAAATTAATGATAATGTATCTGAAAACGATGGGGTACAATGTAGAGTTCTGTAACTGTGAAGTTTCATCCTTATTCAGCCGTTGTATTAAAATATCTGATGTAGGGATAATTTGCTCTTTATACAGGGCATATATTTTTTTTCTAATCAGGTATACATCGCTGCAATTTATTTTTCTTGAACTAACAGAGTATTTCCTTTTCTTTTCATTTAAAATAGGGTTACTTGGTATTTTAAATACTATCAATTCAGAAATTATCTACTGACGATCCCATTGTCCAATAAATTCATCACTTTTGTCACGATCTCTTTTCCCCTTAACATCACCAAAGTCACCATTATATGGATACCCTTACATAAGGTATACCTGACAATGAACTGGATGATTAGCATGCCAAAACAGCTTCAGCTTCTACCACAATAATTCCTTATATCCAGATTTAAGACAGGAGAGAAAAGAATCGTTAAATGTATATGGAAAACCCACTGGACCTCTACCAAAACTGCCCTACCATCTATCCAGCCAAATCTCATTACACCACTGTTCACTGGCCCCACTGGTTTCTGTAGACAAGAAGTATCAATATCACGAAGACTTTGAATGGATCACACCAAGCTAACTCACAGCTACTTAATGACTTCAAGCAGCAGACCTTTCAGTCAAAGCTACCAGTGCCCTGTTACTGTGAAACACACCTTCGTTAAATGTCGCCAAGTCAATTCCAAGAAGACGACAGTTTAATTTTAAATCCCAAATTCATGACATCCTAGGGGACCCAATCCAAATTTAGACATCAGGAAATACCAGTGTATCATAAACTTCAATGTATCTATGATGTTTTAATTATTTGTTTCTACAATCGCACCTGTGCAAGTGGCCATAATTGCCGAGCACGTTAATCTGAATTAAAAAAATACTGTGTTGAAGAAGCAGTTTGTTGTACTGCCTAATATTCTTAGATTGATGAAGTACGGGTTCCTTTAGAAAAATAGGCATATTAAGCAGTTTGTTGTACTTCTTAATATTCTTAGATTAATGAAGTACGGGTTTGTAACCGTACGGGGCGCCAATTTGTAACCGTACCCGTCGGTTGTTCGTGACTTGGGCGCTACAGTGGCCACTCGAGACAGATGCCGGCATGAGACATGTTAGTGCTGCACTGGGTATGTCGGAGGTTGTCAGACTATAAGAAGCTTTAGGGCGCCACTACCTTTCAGAGGTCGACGAAAGAAGAAAATGAATTTAAACAAAAAGAAAACTAAGGTGAAAAAGGTAGAAACACCTTGTATAAATTAAATTAATATAGTTATTAACAAAATTAGAAACTTATTTTAGCCCGGACACGATCCCCTACAGCTCTCATAGCCGGGTGAATAAGAAATTAAAAAAAATAAGTTAAAACATTAATTTTATTCTTGACAGGAGTTGGACAAAATGATCGGTATGTAGCCTGGACTTTTTATGGTACTTATCTTAAGTAAATATATTTTTTGGTAAGGGTGTGCAGAGAAGTGGACCTGGAGGTATCTTGAAGGTGTCTTTGAGGGTCCCTTAATAATCTCTTAGCAGTTAATGGTATCCAGCAGCTAATGGTATCCAGCAGCTAATGGTATCCTAGCAGCTAATGATATCCTTAGTTTTCCACCGTATACTAGCTGTCAACCGTATTCTAGCTGCTTTGCTTACCACAGCAATTTGGATAGGAAAGATATGAAAGCGATAAAAAATGGAGGTCTTTCATCGAAGAAAGTCGATAGCGAAAAGGGGTGTCGCTCGTGGCGTTGAAAAAATGGAAGCGACCCTTGGCAGACGTCAATTTAATTAATTTGAATAATTATGACAAAATTGAAACCACGTAGTGATGACTTCACATTTGTCAGTAGACTGTGAGGTAGGTCATGATTTGTTGCTTAAAAATTCATTTTTAGAACGTCTGCGTAGTAAAATGGCTTCCTAAATGTATAATTTCTCTATTGATAATAAAAACATGGTTCGGAGAGAAATATAGTTTTGGTTCACGAGATTCCAAAAATTGGTTACTGGCCAGCGTCAGCGGAAGGTGAAACAATATTTTTATTGAAGTCTTGAGTTATGTTTTTGTCATTTCCCTCTCCCTATTCAAGTGGATATGTCAAATGTTTTTTAATCTATTTTATTGAGAAACAAAATTGTGAATTATAAATCATTTTTCATTTTATTGGTAACAACTCAAGACAGTTTATAAAAATAAAACTGAAATAGATTAAATAGAAAAACTTTAATCACTTCCTTCAGAATAAAGACCTTCGTTTTCGTTTCCATTTATTTTAAAGAGCCTCTTTGGTACATTGTTCGAAATAAAAACAGTTTTCCATTTTCTTGATGTCTATATACATTTGTGCAGCCATTTTATTCTCCTTGAGTCTGCAGTCGTATTCCATAATGTTCCGCGACGTCTTCAATTGTTTTCTTTTCGCATCTCTTTACGTGGTGATTCAACTAAAATTTTTATTTAACCTTTTTCCATTCAGAAAATATGTTTTAAGAAGTGTTCTTCTTTTTAAATATGGAGGGTGTATGTAAAGGAGGCTATAGGCGTAACTGCAAGCTCGACAAACTATTTGTAGGTACAAACATACTTGAGCTAATGATAATAATAGTAATGCAAACGACTTGATGTATGTTTGAATTTCAATAATGCAAGCGATCCTGACGATGTGAACTAGGAAAAATAATTTTCCTACAGTCGCACGTAAAATGACTAATTACTATATTCAAATGAAATCGTAAAGTCGACAGATGCCGAGGACTGTTACTTTACGCTCTAGCGCAAAAAAGGGATCTTTTTGGCTCGCTTATTTCATGAAATTTGGTGGGATTAGCCATGACGACGAAAAACAATAAATGAACGTCAAGTAACCAGATAATACTATACTACCTACTTTATCAACCATTTTAATCGGCTTTATTAATTTCTCACAACATTATAATAATTTTTATAACAATTTATATAATAATTTAAAAGAAATTAAAAGGTGAATTTCAAAAGTCATTGTTATTGTTGATATCTCGGGCACGCCTCTAACTAGAGCAACGGCGAATCAAATGTCGACAGGGGAGGGAGGTATAAGCACTCTGCAGATTCTGACAAGTCTGAACAATTCAGTAGATCTTTTTAACGCCATAAAGAGAAAGCATTTAAATTCTCAAATTGAAATAGGTACTTAAATAGATAATAACCCAGAAAAACACAAAAACGTTATTAGATACACGTTTTTTATATCATTTGTGAATTTAATTTTCAATCTTCAGTAATGGAAGAAATTTCTTCTGAATCAAAAATTGCAATAAATAATTGTAACTATTGTACTTTCATATTTAACATTAATAAATAATATGACAACTAAAATATCAGAATACTATCTTAAATCATAATCCACTCCTATTATAACCTAAGATAATATAAAAACTGTTTTAATTATTGAAAGGGTGACTGTAGAAAAAATTATATGTGTTCTTCGAGCGTAAAGTGAAATTTCCGCTTTCAAAGCATTCTTTCTCAAGCGGCAATCTGTTACTTTACGCTCTAAATACACAAATAACTATTGTACAAGTGTGTTTGCAAGCATTCTTGTACTGTGTGTTGACGAAGTAATTGCACAATTGATTGTACAAATACATCCTTGCAAAAAAGTGGCGGCAAATTTGAATGTACAATCCATTATCCGCTACTTAATATTCCACTTATGTTAACAAAATTTAAAATACAAATGGATTCCGAAGATATTTATTGGTGTAATTTCATTTAAATTCAGGTACCTATATAATAGTACTACATAAATATCAATGTATACATTTCGAGTTATTATAAATTAAAACTAGTATAATATATAATGTTAATAAATATAAATATACATACATATATTTTTCTTAGTGATACAAAAGAAATGTAAAAAAAATATAGTTTATGTTATTATGGATTTAGATTATATTTATCTCAAAAGCTTCTAAAAGATTTAATTTAAACTTTTAGATGGTCTTGAGATAAATAAAAACAAATATGTATTCAGGTAATCTTCTTAACGACCAAATAGAGATCAACTCCCTTATTAAACCTATTTACCTAGAAAATAGTTCAGTAATGATTGTTGTGAATGAATTTCCAGGTACACTTATTCAATAATGTTCTTAATATTCGTAGAATTCCGAATTTAGGCACTTTTTGCACTTTATTTCCATGTAAATTTATGGATATATTATAAGAGTTGTAAAAGTACTTACCACTAAAATGTGAGGAAAATAGAAAACAACAAAATACAATACAATTAATATAAAAAATCACTCTGGGACGAAAGGATATGTTTATCTTATGAACATAGATAAATTATACTCTATCTTATGAAAAACAACCATAAAATGAATTCATGAATGCAACCAGAAATAAGGGTTATGAATGCAGGTATGTAACGAAAATTTATAACATTTGTATAACAAATTGCATAGCTACAAGACTCTGTTATTCGCGCCACCTTTTCGTTTGGAAGAAACTAAAAACGTGGTTTGACCTTGGCCATGTAAGTGTCTACCCTGTGTTCCCACCTCTACGTTTTCTTTGCGAATACACGCATAGCGGTTTGTTAGAAACACTGCGCCGGACTGAACTAAGACTGGCAATACGACTGTTGTACTCGGCGGGCTAGTGCGAAAGAAAAGCGCCGTGATTTACGCAATTACCTGTTCGTCTTCACTTATTATAAAAAAAAATGGAATGTATTCACACAAAATAGGAAAATACTCTAAAACTTAAAACTAAAACTGGACCGAAGGAAAATTGTGGATTTAATGCAATGATGACTCAAATATTCCACTCTGTTGTGCTAATTATAAAGTAAATCTTTCAGAGAAACTTCTGCTTATATCTTATATCGATTATTATTTCCTTATAATCGATTTTTAGTCATAGATTTTTATAGTAATATTAATCGATTTTTAGTAAATCGTTTTTTTAAATTTCGTGTTTAAATCGATTTTCGGAAACGGCTCGTATTATTTATTGACCACTTTTCAAAATTTTAACAATTATTGACCATTTTTGACCATTTTGACTGTCTTTCAAAATTAGTAACCATTTTTCCAAATTTTTGATAATTTTTGACCATTTTAACCATTTTTGACAGTTTTTTACAGTTTTTGACAATAATTGTTCATTTTTAACAGTTTTTAACAATTGTTGACCATTTTTAACTATTTTTGATAGTTTTTGACCATTTTTGACAATTTTTCTAAATTTTAGACCATTTTTCAAAATCATTGACGATTTTTGATAATTATTGACAATTATGGACCATTTTTACAAATTTTTGACCATTTTTGACAATTATTGACCATCTTTTTCCGTATTTCAAAATTTTTGACAATTTTTCAAAAACTTTAACAATTTTTGACAATTATCAACATTTTGTCAAAATTTTGACAATTTTTAACAATAATTGTCCATTTTTGACAGTTTTTGACAATTATTGGCCATTTTTGACAATTTTCCAAATTTTTGACTATTTTTCAAAAATTTTGACAATTTTTCAAAAATTTTAACAATTTTTGACCATTTTTGAAAGTTTTTGACATTTATTGACCATTTTTCAAAATTTTAACAATTTTTGACAGTTATTGACCAATTTTGACAATAATTGTCCACTTTGGACGGTTCTTGACAATTATTGACCATTTTTGAAAATTTTAACAATTATTGACAATTTTTGAAATGTTTTGACAATTTTTGAAAATTTTAATAATTATTGACAATTTTTGAAAAGTTTTGACAATTTTTGACAATTATTGACCATTCTTGACAGTTTTTGACAAAAACGGTCTATTTTCAACAGTTTTTGATAATTATCGACAACTTTTAACAATTTTTGACAATTAATGACAACTTTTGACAATTTTTGACAATTATTGACCATTTTTGACAATTATTGACCATTTTTGACAATTATTGACCATTTTTGACAATTATTGACCATTTTTGACCATATTTCAAAATTTTTGACAATTTTCATATAATTTTATTTGATTTTTAATCTGATAAATTGTTAATGAATGAATCTCTTAGGTTTATTATCGGAATATGAAAAGCATGTACTTTTTAAAATAATCCAAAAAATCGATTTTTTCGCAGAAATCGATTTATTTTTTATTAAGATCGATTTTTGACAAATCGATTAATTTTGAATAAAGAAAAATCGATTTTTATTTAATCGATTCTTTTGTATTCCTCAATTGATCTGGGGTAATGTTAATTGTGGATGGTCTACTACAAAATTACATCTTGTAGTGTTAAGTGTAGGTCTACCTGGCTTCAGTACATCCCTGACGTATCCTAATTCTTTGTTCCTTCTTATTCTACCTACCGTAGATTAGGAAATACGTTCACGATATGGGTGAGTTTCATGAAATAATGTGCATACCTCTTGTTGAGTCTATGCGTTCTATGGCCAACACGAATTATCACTAAAATGTCATTTCACTAGGATTTGTGCCTTGCTCCCTTTATACACGAGCTATAGACTCAAGATAGAACTTATTTTTGAAGTGAAAACGTCATGCTGTGGTAAGTGAGGTTGTATTGGGTTCTTATTTTTCCTTAATTTAATGATGTACCAGGAGCTAATTTCCTTCTTCGAGTCTTACTTCAGGAAATCTAATGTCTCTTGACTAGTTAAATCACTGAACACTGCTTACACTACCACTTCACTAACACTTTACAGTATCTCACGCGCGTTTCGATAACCAGATTATCTTCTTCGGAGACTGAAGGTAAACTATCTTAGTAGTTAAATCAATTACTTTCCAGACTTGAATTCTGTTCAGGCGAGAATGCTAGTAAGGAATACACAACACAAAGGTAAAAAGTTTAATTTGTTTATATTGTTTAAATTGCGATTTATTGAAGTGAAAACTTCTTCAGTCGAGTTGAGTGAATTTTGACCCCATACCAAGGGTCATCGCGTAACCGTGACTGCCTCATCGCTACCGCGTGTCATAGATGTACAATTAATTTATTATTTATTTATTGATTTATTCGTAAAAATGTATGATAAAATTTATTATTTACTTATAATCAAAAATTCTGATCTACTATAGACGTACGATAAAGTTTTTCCAAGGGGTTGATTTATGATTGAAAATTTTCTTCTATTACAGCCGTACGAAAAAAATTTGTGTTGGGGATAAATTTATTTATAATAATTTCTATATCATGTGCTTACGATGAAATATTTCTAAGGGATCAATTTATTTGTAAGAATTTCTATATCATGAATGTTCGATAAAATTTCTGGAGGTGATTAATTTTTATCAATTTCCATTTATCATTGGCATACAATAATATTTTTCAAAGGGTTCATTTATTTTGTTTTCACTTCTGCCGGCACCATCGATCTTAAGAATGTCGAATGCTTTTTTTTATTCCACGTAAAGTTGAATGGTATAGTTATGACTGGGCCACCCTGTCTACGAACTCATTAAAAGGTAGTGGTAGTACAGGAAAATAGGAAAACAGACTTTTCTCGAATAAGTACACGTCTGCTTATAAAAAGTATCCTTAATGACGCTACTTGTGAAATATAGAATCCAAATGAACTGAGTTTTGTCCTATGTGTATGCAATTCGTTAGAAAAAAAAGTTGTTGATGTAAATTATGAATGGTAAGTAGATTGCCAGAGCAGGTCACTAGTCTAGAAATAAATATTTACCTTTAATTATGTTGATTTATTATTCCGTAAAACTTGGTGACATTTTTTGAAGAGTAAGTTTTGATTTTCTAGTAAAAAATCAATTTAAGCTTAAACTATGTATTTGATACTAAACCATATTGATCCGTATCCAATGAAAAATTGTAGTTATTGTTTTTCTTCCTACTTTGTGAAATTTTTCCATAAAAAATGAAGCAGGACAAGAATTATACAAAACCTAGGACATATATCCATAATCTGGAAAGATTCCCTTACCAGGAAATTTCTTGTTTGAAAGATTACACAGCAGCCACAGGTGAGCAACCAACCATACCATATCCAGCTGAACTGGGATGGGTTGGAGACATGCAGTCAGAAAGGAACGTTGGTGTGGTACACAGACGGATCTAAAACTGACATAGGAACAGGAGCTGGAGGTCATGGTGCCAGACCCAGGTATAATGTCCACGCATCGCTGGAGAAGTTTGCATCTGTATTCCAGGCAGAAATCTTCGCTATCGACACGTGTTTGCAAATAAACATCGAAAGGGGGTATAGAGGCCAAAAGATCCGCATACTCTCAGATAGTCAGGCAGTACTGAAATCTTTAGCATGTCCCCAGATCAGATCTTGACTTGTTCATAATAGAGTAACTCTTAAGTGGGTTCCGGGGCATAAGGGTATTGTAGGCAATGAAAAGGCAAACAGACAGACAGTCTGAAACTGCATTCACTGGTCCTGAACCAGTATTTGGAATATCACGTGGTTGTACATCTCGGCGGATTTAAACTAAACATCAGACGTACTGGAGACACGTACCAAAATGGGAACACAGTTTATTTCGTTGGTATCGTCTTTGTTGGCAGAATAAATAATGAAGAAACATACAATATGTTAGTATTTTCAATTTCAAGTCCGAAGATCCACAGCTAAATCTCATTCCATGGAAACTTCTTGGAGCTGGTGTATGTCTTCGGATACGTCGTTCCAACTCATCCCAGACATGTTCAATGTAATTCATGTCTCGACTACGGACTGCGGGCTGGCTCGAGTTTTCTCCATACTCGTCGACGTCCATCTGTCCCAAGTGCGACCCATCTGAGAACAGTACCCTGCTCCATGCCTCATAATTCTATCCCAGGTCATTTCGGGCAAAAGCCAATCTTTTAATTGAATACCGACAATCCAACAGCCTGAAGTCTTCTTCTAGCGATCCACTCACTAACATTTTTATGCCTTACATTTTCGACCGCAGTTACTGTTCCATTTCGCAAACTTGTGGACATCAAAAAATGGTTATCTCTTTAATTGGTGATTCTTTTTCGCACGGATCCTGGTCTTCTGATTATCAGGCCAGTCTCTTGTCACTTTTTGTACACCATAAAGACTCACACCATTCATTCTCACGGTTTTTCGTTGCCACCAACCATCTTGTATTAACGCTACAATTCTCGAAACATCAATATGTTCAGCTTTTGCTGCACATTTTTGTGAAATAAGAGGTGTACAAATAAATTCAAAATCCATTGATACGTCACTGAATGACATTTTCACACAAAAATGTCAATTATTGAGTGCTACCCAAGTTAAAAAAATAGGTATATGCAGAAGTATCAAACAAGTTAGTTGAGCTTACTTGTGACCTTGATATAATTTTAACGTTTATTACATTCATATATTTATAAAAACTCAATTATAGTTATAAATTGTATATATAACAGTCGTGAAAAATTCATAATAAACCCTAATCAAATTATAATTATTCATAAGCTACAATATACAACATATGGCATTTCTCTCTTGTTTGAGAACAAATTATTTCTAGTGAATTTAATCACGTGATTCGTCGAGAGGACCGCAAAATCCCGAAGCTTTCACACCTTCCTTCCAATTTTGGTGTAATTAATTCCGTAGACCCCAGTATGAACGTGAGTTGTCGTTATTACACCTTTCTGAACTCGGTGAATCTGTGACGTCCCGAACTATCAGATTTCTGATCTGTTATCAGATAAGCCATAGCTTTAAACAAACTTGTTCTTTGTTACCGTTACCTTTGGTTCATCACGCCAAACGCCGTGATGGTTCTACAAATTATTACTTCACTTAAATTGTTAACCTTGCTGTCAGTTTGGAAATTGATTATATAAAATGGATCAAAATGTGAGTAGATTGATTGTTTTAACGCTTTCTATATTGAAATTCACGCCTGTGAGGTTTGAGCCTGGGATAGCAAAATTGAAAAAATTGTTTTAGTTTGAAACTATTTTCATTTGATGTATTCGTGAATGTATTGACTGTCATTTTTTTCAATCATTAAAATACCTCAATGAAGTTTTCTGAGCACATTTAATAGTTATTTACGTAATTAGTGGGATATGGACATTATTAACGCACGCATGTGAAGTGCACGACGAGGCCTTAGGCCGAGTCGTGTATTCACATAATTCCTATCCCACGTGTTACGTACAAAATTTTATCTACAACTGTTTATTAGTATTATCAACAGTATATCATAAAATGCTAGAAGAGTAATTCTGTCGTTGAAGGCTATATCGAAATTTCTGATGAAAATAAAAAACGAACAGCAATGAAAATTTTGGGACAAATTGAAAACATTCCTTCGACATCAGGAAATATTCAAAATCAAAATATAAGTTATTATTCTAGTAAAACGTTGGTCATGTCAGCATCTGGAATTAATTTATATAATTGTAAATATATATAATAAATAAGTTAATAATAATTTAATTCTGGTATTAATATATTTCTTGATTCTTATTATCGTACTAGTGCGGTAATGTATTCAAAAACGCACTAGTGCGGTAATGTATTCAAAAACGCACTAGTACGGTTATATGCGTCATTATGACACTAAAAATAGTGTCAAATCTTACCCGTTACATGACAGTTGTAGATAAAAAATCTAATCGAATCCTATGGTGTCAAATTTCTAACGAATTGATGAGTGAGTAAGTTAATTGTATGTAACAGATTCAGACTTCTCATTGGAAGTTGTTTGAACTAGAGTCTGACCCCCCTAGATAGTAAAAAAAAGGTGAGCGGTCGTCGGACCGCCGATATAAGCTTGCTTCTTATGCACAATAGAATGCGAAGTTGGGAAAACCATCAATTAAAATACGCGCAATAGAATGCGATGTTGGGAATTACATTAGGCCCAGTACGTTCTACTAAGTTTTATTTTATATTTTATTGACCATTTTTTCAAAATTTTGACAATTTTTGATAATTATTGACCATTTTTTCAAAAATTTTTACAATTTTTGACAATTATTGGCCATTTTTTCCAAATTTATGACAATTTTTGACAATTATTGACCAATTTTGACAATTTTACAAAATTGTTGACCATTTTAGACCATTTTTCCAAATTTTAACTATTATTGACCATTTTTGACAATTTTTGAGCATTTTTGTCAGGTTCTGACAATTATTGACCATTTTTGACAATTTTTCAAAATTTTTGATCACTTTTCAAAAATTTTGACTATTTTTAACAATTATTGACCATTTTTGGCAGTTTTTTATAATTATCGACAATTTTACAAAAAAAATTGACATATTTTGACCATTTTTGATAATTTTTCGAAAATTTTGACAATTATTGACCATTTTACAAAAAATTAACAATTTTTGACCATTTTTGATAATTTTTCGAAAATTTGGACAATTTTTGACAATTATTGACCATTTTTCCAAAATTTTTGACAATTTTTGACCATTTTTTCAAATTTCAACAATTATTGACTATTTTTGCCAATTATTGACCAATTTTAACAGTTTTGACAATTACTGATCATTTTTTACAATTTTTCAAAAAATTCCACTATTTTAGACCATTTTTCCAAATTTTAACAATTATTGACCATTTTTGACAATTTTTTAGCTTTTTGACAGGCTCTGATAATTATTGACCATGTTTGACAATTTTTCAAAAATTTTGTCCAGTTTTCAAAATTTTTTACACTTTTCAACAATTATTGACCGTTTTTTATAATTAATGACCATTTTTTCCAAATTTTAACAATTATTGACCCTTTTTGACAGTTTCTGATAATGATTGACTATTTTTGACAATTTTTCAGAAATTTTGACTATTTATCAAAAATTTCGACAATTTCAAACAGTTATTGACCATTTTTAACAGTCTTTTATAATTATTGACCATTATTTCAAAATTTTAACAATTTTTGACCATTTTTCAAAATTTTAACAGTTATTGACTATTTTCAAAAATTTTAACCATTTTTCAAAATTCCAAGCCATATTGAGACCAATTACCACTTACAAAATGCCTAGGGCACAACACCTAAAGGACTACTGGATATGAGAGGGGCACACTCAAACTGAAGCCTGAGAATTTCCTCAGAAACTAAGTAGAATAAATACATACCTGCATGGTATAGGCAATAATTGTTAATACAATATATTTTTATATATGAGATCTTTGTAGTGATTCATAGAACTAAGTATAAATAATCATGAATATACCCTTATAATTTTTTCTTTTCATGCGTTAAAAAATCTCTGTAATCAATTTTATTGTTGAAAAAGTAAACTGTTTTTAAAAAGTCCCACAATCTGTTAACGACCCCTATATTTTTACTTAACGAATGATGAGAACAATTTTCAAGTGTCATTGACGAGTGCTACTTATATTCCTTCATTCTCTAAAATTGCTATTTATAACGGCGGAGTGGTTTTCAGCTTTTCCGTCATATTTATGATATATCCAACTGCTTTGATGAAAATGTTTTGAGTGCAATTGTCACGGAAGTGTGTATCTAGCTCGGAACAATACAATTGATGGTTTTCCATTTGGTGGAGAAAATGTTTTTAAATTTTTTTCTTATTTTGACCGAATTAACGCTGAATGATTGCAAAATTGGAGAGTAGCGGATAGAAACCAATGTGGGTGTGCAAAGCTGAGAATATTGTAATGTTTTTGTTATTTATTCGAATAGTTTTTATTTGTGGGATAAAATTACACACTACTACTATCTATTGATTTATTTATCAAACTTAATTTATATACACACTCTGCTTAATGTCTACTAATTTATTTACACTCGGTATAATAGTTCTAATTTATTTTTACCACTTGAATATTACACTATTTATCTTCACGCTTTCATTCACTGACCGATTACTAAAAACTTTCTGTGAACTATCTGTGAACTAACTCTGTACTAACTGTGAACTGACTTTGAACTCACTGTGTTTTTACTAACTGTCATCTCACTTAAAAACCCGCGTTTACATAGTCTTTATCAATTCTCGAAAATTCCTGTACTTTCCACTCCCGTCATATGCGTAAACAAAACGACCTCTCTAGAATGTTCTTGAAAGCCAAAATTAATAGTCGAGTGACAGGGCTGGCTTTGAGTTGGTGACTTCGTAACAATATTTAACAAGCGAGACACACCCAGCGTCCCTGACGCTTCTAAGGTCCCCTAAAGCGAAGGGTGTTCCGTTACTAGGAGTCAAGAAATTAGATAAGCATTTACTTCCTCCTAAGTAGATGTAGCTAATCAATATATCACGCATACCGTCAACCTTGCTGCCACATGTGACTCCCTCTCTTATATTCACTCCATAAATAATTCCGGCAACCCCTCTTTACAAAACATGATTCTCGGTGATTCTCACGTTAGAATAACTGGCAATGGCACTGCTAATCTTCAATCCAAAAAAGCTATATCTAGTAACATTCCAATAAAACAAATCAAACTAGTAAGGCCCTTAAGCCTAGAGTAAACAATAATTCTCGAATCCTGGGAAACTATTTGGAACGTCAGCAGCATCCACCTCCATAAGATCCATCATCATCTAATCAACCAAAGAGAGAGGGTACCATTACAAGAAGACTCGGAATTAGCCATACAACACTTGCGCATTGTTACGTGATGTCCAGGAAAGATCGGACTCTATGTGACTACTGTCAATTACCCGTTACCATTATCCACACTCGAGTGCTATCAGTTGAATATTACACTATTTATCTTCACTATTTAATAATTCTCTGTCCGATCACTAAGAATTTCTGTAAAGTGTCTGTGAACTAACTCTTTGTCTTCGTTTCACTCAAAAACCAGCGTATATGTAGTCTTTATCAACTCTCGAGAATTCTAGTATTTTCCGCGCTCGTCCTGTGCGTAAGCAATACGTTTTGTCTGGAATGTTCTCGAACAGGGGGGCGCATTCGCCAAAATTCATAGTCGAGAGACAGGGTCGGCTTTGAGTTGGTGTCCTCGCAAGAATATTGTAATACGGCAATGTAGAATCTAACTTTGAATGTCACGCGAATATGCTGGATACGCAATTATAGTTGATCTATCCAAAGTAATCAATTTTAAATTATTTTCCAAAAAAACTCTAAGCAATTTTCGGACAATTTCCTGTGCAGATCTTACACTTTTCTTTGGGTTTAAGCAAATTTTTATAATCAACTGTTTTCTTCAGAGGCAATTTTAGTTCAGATAATACTTCAAGACACAGTGAACATAACAAAATATTCAACCATTTCGTCAACATTTGAGATAAACCATTGTGAACCGAATATTTTTTGTAAAGTCTGGATCGACACCCGCTGGATGTCGGTGTCTTAAAAAACACGCTGCTCATAGCAGGCAAAGACAATTGCTCCATAGACGTACTCCCGTAACTTTGAACAGTTTTAATCCATTCCAGGGTTGGATTTTCGACAAAATTAGGATGCTGTTCACAACCCTCTTAGATATCAACTCCTAGGACTACAGCGACCAAGGGAGAATTTCTCCAAAAAGGACCCAGTGGAAAAACTGTTGAGCCTGATAAGGGCTTCTGGCCCCTTCACATGAACGGTACAACCAAGAGCACAGAAAGCCTAAAGGCTGAGATGGCTTCTGACCCAATCTCCAGTTTTTTTCCCATTCTCTTCTTCCCCCTCCGCTGGTTGAATAAATACCGGCATTTTAGCTTTCTTAGAAAAGTTTAGACAAATACTCTAAGCTGTAGCGTTGATTGAGTTCATTCAACGGCTGTAGGTACTGTGCCTCTTAAGTGTTATAGGTAAAACCATTCCTTGTTCATCCTGCTGTAATATCAATAGATTTTTAGGTCTATTACCTTCCTCAGGTCACTTTCCTTTTTCAATTTCCTACACAGATACCCTTTTTTCTTTCTTAATCGCTTCCCACCTACCAACAGCCGATACCGGCATATTTAATGTACCCACATAAATGGTTGGCCCGTGAACAGTAGTTTTATAAAATGAAAAATATGGCAATATTTTACATAGTGTGTGAGTCTTAATAATAGTCTTGTACTTCCTTAACGATGTGCGATGTGTCTTAAAATGGGGATACAGTTGATGTCTGAACAATAAGTAAAAGTTAACAAATTTCTTCAATAAAGCGAAGTAACGTCCTCCTTTTTCTAATAATAGGAGTAGTTTTCTCGCCTAGCACTCCTCGACTACAATTTGAAATATTGAATTTTTAAGACTGGGGTCGACGTAAAAATTTTATCAGCTTCAAAATAGCAAATCTCTCATAAATACAAAAATATATGGACTGGTCTAATTTTATTTTTAAACTCTTTGCAGTAATATTGCATGCTGCGAGAAAATGAAAAGAGCAAAAACGTACCTTAATGTTCCAAAGTTGGAATTATTACATGTTGGTTATTTTTGCATACAAAAGGATACTTTGAAGTTTGCACTGTTATGCGGTTTAAATGAAAAGGTCTTTTATTTACGTGAAATATGCACGTGTGGTATTTATGAAAGGTATTAGAGTGTATATGCTTTATTCTAACTTACATAGTCTAGTGAATTTTAAGCTAGAACAACTAAAGTAGAGAGTCCCTAAACTTCTTATACAGATACATTCAAACACAAACGGAACATAGGGATTTTAAGCAATGTATCAGAACTGCTTTCGAACTAGTCGACCAACATCCAGCTTCAACAGATTAAAAACACGATTATTGCAATCGTTTATTTGGACACCTATAACATATCGTACAATTCCCCCCACTCCGTATTCTCAACTGTGGGCGGTCTTTAATTAGCGTCAGACAGTCAGTAAACAGCAGTCGATAGGTGAGAGCGTTGCTTTGTTTCTATTTAAAGAATCATATTTTGTTTTATTTACGAATTTATTTTTATTTTAAAAGCCGTTATTGCAAAAAAAAACAAAACATATTATCTTAACTCGAAACATTAATTGTTAAAGAGAATTTAACAATTAATTTTTGATTTTAACTACATGAAACGTAAGCATATTGTTTCAATATGTAGCGACGTTTACTATCCCCATCAAATAATTATTCATTACTAAATCGCAGTTCGCACACCTCGCACATAACTAACAAATTTTGGAAGGAGAATGGCTTATCACCGTTTGCCGGCATGGAGGCAATATTGGAACACAAGTGAAGACTTGGGCCTCCCTATTATAGCTAAATGCATGGCAAGGAATCGCTTCGAGGAAATTTTGAAATATCGTCATTGCAACGACAACAGCCTAATACCTAGGGATAATAAAGATAAAATTTACAAAATTCGACCACTAGCAAATACTCTAAATAGGCGATTCAAAGATTGCTATGGGACAACAAGACGAATAATTATTGATGAACGTATGATACTTTTCAAAGGAAGAAGCACACTAAAGCAATATAATCCAATGAAACCAATAAAAAGAGGTTATAAATTATGGTGTGTCGCTGACCAGAATCAACATTCGAAGTTTACCAAGGTAAAAATGAAGAGTTGAGGCATGAGTTCAAAACTTTTGGACTTGGTGAAAGAATAGTGCTTTCTCTAAGTCAATCAGAATGGGGCAAATTCAAAATTATATATGCAGATAACTATTTTATATCCATCGCTTTATTGGAAACATTATATTTGAAAAAAACATTGGCTTGTGGATCAATCAGAAGCACAAGAATCGGATTTCCACAAATTACTGATAACAAGAAAATGACAAGAGTCGATTATGATTACCGTATTTCAAATACTCAGATTAGGGCATTCACATGGAAAGATAACAAGGTAGTAAGTTTTGCGTCAAATTTCCATGGCACTGAGGAGGTCACCGTGAAAAGAATCCAGAAAGATGGATCACGTTCTGAGGTGAAATGCCCAGATATAGTTGCAGACTATAATAAGCACATGGGTGGAGTTGACCGTGCTGATCAATTGCGAAGATCTCATGGTATGATTCGTAGATCTCGAAAATGGTGGCATAGGCTATTTTGGGGTTTTCTCGATATAGCTTTTGTTAATGCTTATGTATATATAACATGCAGTTCGAAAAAATTTCAACACTTGAATTTAGAAGGTCAATCAGTATGGGTTTTATGGCAATGAACTGTTGCAGACCTAATCCTAGACGATCTGGACCTATAGTAAAAATACGCAAACATAACTTTATAGTGTCCCTAAGGATGTGAGGCTTGGAAATCGTGGATCCCACTGGGTTACCTATGTGGATAGTAGAGGGAGATGTAAAATGTGTTTTCGTTCTGTCCAATCTCGCCCCCATAGCAAATGTTCTTCATGTGGTGTATTTCTATGTTGCAATCAAAATAAAAATTGTTTTCTTGAATACCGTGAAATTAATTAATATTAAAAAAGCATGTTGTTAGTTCCTGACGGTACTTAAAAGTCCAATTTTTGAAGCTTGCTTCTTATTGGACGACATAGAGGACTTTTGAGAAGGCTAGTGAACTCGTGAAACGTGTGATGTTACGAAAAAGCGTTCGTCACGCGATAACTCATTCAAGCGACTGTGCGCAATCTCTCTTGCCGCACTGAGCTCGCACACCCATAGGAGTGAAAAATTGTCAAAAATGGTCAAAAATTGTCAAAATTCTGAAAAAATGGTTAATAATTGCCAAATATGTTGAAATTTTTGAAAAATTGTCAAAAATTTTCAAATATGGTCTAAAATTTTCAAATATGGTCAAAAATTGTCAAAAATTTGGAAAAATTATCAAAAATTGTCAAAAACTGTCAAAAATGGTCAATAATTGTCAAAAATTTTGAAATTTAAAAAAAAAATTGTTAAAAATGGTCAATAATTGTCAAAGACGGTCAATAATTGTCAAAACCAATCAAAATTCGTCAAAAATTGTCAAAAATGGTCCAAAAGGATCAATAATTGTTAAAATTTTGAAAAATGGTCAAAAATAGTCAAAATTTTGAAAAAATGGTCAATAATTGCCAAATATGTTAAAATTTTTGAAAAATTGTCGATAATTGTCAAAGATGGTCAATAATTGTCAAAATTCGTCAAAAACTGTCAAAAATGGTCAATAATTGTTAAAATTTTTGAAAAATTTTAAATATGGTCAAAAATTGTCAAGAATTTGGAAAAATCGTCAAAAATTGTCAAAAACTGTCAAAATTTTGAAAAAATGGTTAATAATTGCCAAATATTGTCAAAAATTTGGAAAAATGTTCAATAATTGTCAAAATTTTGAAAAAATGGTTAATAATTGCCAAATATTGTCAAAAATTTGGAAAAATGTTCAATAATTGTCAAAAATTGTTGAAATTTTTGAAAAATTGTCTAAAATGGTCAAAAATTGTCAAAATTTTTGAAAAATTGTCAAAAATGGTCAAAATTTTCGAAAAATTGTCAAAAATGGTCAATAATTGTCAGAACCTGTCAAAAATGCTCAAAAATTGTCAAAAATGGTCAATAATTGTTAAAATTTGGAAAAATGGTCTAAAATGGTCAAAATTTTTTAAAAATTGTCAGAAATGATCAATAATTGTCAAAATTGGTCAATAATTGGCAAAAATGGTCAATAGATAATTATTAAAATTTGAAAAATTGTCAAAATTTTGAAAAAATGGTCAATAATTGCCAAATATGTTAAAATTTTTGAAAAACTGTCAAAAATGGTCAATAATTGTCAAAATTCGTCAAAAACTGTCAAAAATTGTCAAATTTTTTTAAAAATGGTGAAAAATTCACGAAAAATGGTAATTCTATTGTGCATAAGAAGCAAGCTTCTGTCGGCGGTCCGACGACCGCTCACCTTTTTTTATTTTTTCTAATACTGAAAATAAAATTTTCTATTTTACTTCACCTATGAACATAAACTGCAAATAAAATTTAATTTTAACGCTTTTTAAATATCTGGGCACTAAAGGGTTTGTAATTACTGAGAACTATTGCGTGAAAGGTAAATATTGGTTTCACTATGGCTGTGTACATCCAGCTCAGAATTCCTGGGCCACAACCCCAATTTTTATCTGCCAAGTTCCTGCACACAATTAGAGCCATTTTTAATTTGTATGGTACATTTTGATGAAGTTGGTACATATTTTCTGTAGCAGCTGGCATACTGATAGGAAAACTAAGATTTTTCGAGTTCAATTTCTCAGCAATTTTTATTACAGTTGAAAATTGAATCGTGGAAGTTTCATCTGCTAGATATATAACTTAATTGAATTTCTTGTACTGTACAGCTTTATCACATATAAATTCTCAAAAAATATCGAGTGAAAAATAATAATTTGTGTTTCAAATCATCCATGAGATATATGAATGCAGTTAATAATTTGACACAGCCATCTATGAAGCTAGATGAGTTCTATCAAGAATACACTTAATTAAATTTAACAATTTTTCATAGAGTTGTTTACACTCAAGTAAAACCGTATGTGTAACGGTCATTAATCAATTTTACATGAATATGCAGGAAAATTCTTTTGCATATTGATATGCGTTGACACGTCAATCATTCTTTTCATTTATTCTTTTTAAATATGTGGTGATATACTAGGGGTTAAAATCAATGGAATTTCAGATAACAGTGTGTGGATATTAATTATTTTTCACACAAAATAAATATAGCCGGAGTGATTAAAAGCATCAAATTTTAATATAAAGGGTGTTCGAATGACAACGAATCAGGAAAAATTTGGTTTAATTCACAAGATAATATTGTAACTCTTGAAATAATGGTGAAGTTGCAGATCTGATCATAAATTGTGTCCCTTTTACACCCATATCTTTGGTGTCCATAATTGAGTGAGAATTCTTACTGCCAAGAAACACATCCCCAACATTAGTGCTTTTTAAACGGTGAAGATACGTTAAGGATACTTTGGATAGTTGAGAGGATCCAAAAATTATGTATCTTGTCACTTTTTACAACTCAAAATTATAAGAAGCGACTCCGATGTTGCTAAAATGGAACCACTTCTAACAATTTTAACATCTGATATCAGCCATTTTGAAAATGGCTTTCATTTTATTTTTATATGTCACAATAGTGAGACATGCTTGTCAAATCGCTTATGAGTAACTGAAGATCTAAATTCGGTGAAATTTTAACCCCCCGTCGGGCGCAATAGTAGATTTCCTAGTTTGGGCGCAATGCATCTCTTAGATTCATGAGCAAGATTTTTTTCGTTGCAATCTAATTAGAGTAAAAACGGAACTATATTGTATTATTTTGATGAATAACATTTTACAAAAATACATACAAAAGCATATTAATTAACATATAGAAAAAGGATTTGGCATCATCGGGGATGTCTGGATTGTATGGTCTTGACGTCTACCCATTTTTGCACAAGGTTTCTAGTAAGGAACAAAAAACACTATAAATGGGCGTAATGATACTTTCAAATTGATAATATAATATAATTGCTACATTTGGATAATAAAAATGACTACACTATTCACCTCTTTATGCAAATTCCATGCAAAAAATATACTGAACGGGCGCAATGAATCTGTTAGATGAAAACACTCACTGCAAACGACACCTTTACACTAGAACAGCACGATTGCGACTGTTTAATGCACACATCGTTAGGATAAGCTGCGTCGCCGCACTACCCGCTAGACTGCGTATTTGATGAAATACATCAATCTTTCATTGGTATGTATCTGTGAGATTATATGCGCCCGACGGAGGGTCAAGTTAAAATGTACCAGAAACTGAACACTCTGAATTATGCAGGGTTTCCTTGAAGTATTGAGTATACTCGATATTCCGTCAACCAAAGGACTTTTTAGAAAAACGTCGATACAGTTACCTTAACCTTGAACAATTTTGGTTGTACCTTGTTTATGGTTTGTTAAGAAATATTGTTTATTTCTGTTCGAAATTTTTTTTAAATCTTCAATATTTGCTGGTTTCGATTTATGAACAGCATTTTCCAGATGGTCCTACTCAAAATGATCCAAAGGATTTGAAGTCTGGCAACCTCGCTGGCCATTCAATATGCCCACGTCTAACAATCCACCTGTTTGGAATAAGTTCGTCTTGGTACCTTCGAACACATAATAATGTGGAAGCGCACCTTTTAAGACCATAAACTCTCATTAAAACCACCAGGATTAATTAGGTGGTACGAGAAACTGAAAGTATGTTGGCCCATCTGAATGATCCTATTTCTATGCCAGTCCATCCATTTATCTTTTGTGGTGTTGTGTATTATGCTCAAGCCTATATTTGGGGTTTTCTTTTGCCCAGTATCTACAATTCTGACGGTTGACATATTTTACGAACACACTGTGTAAATTCGGTTTAAATACTTTTTAAATACATATAAATAAATTTGACAAATAAACTTCCAGCATTCCTTCTTAATCTTTCCATAGTGTTTTAAACAACTTGAAATTCCTTATCAACCCGTAGCGAAATCCTAGGAATTAGATTATAAGGTATTTCATCAGGTCTACGAGGAAACTTGTTCGAATTAATTAGCTTCATTTTATGCAAAATAGTTCCAGTGCTTTCGGAATACTGACGAGTATTTCAAGTAATAAATTAATTGAGTCTTCTGCCTGTCTTGACTTGCAACTAGCGTGTTTTCATTATGGTAAGTGAGGCACTGAAGTAATCTTGAATCGCTAGTTACGGAGAGTGTGAACAGCGGCCTGGTTTTTAAGTACAATATTTTTAACTAATTGTCACGCTGCAGATATTGGAGAGTAGGCCATTACAAATTTAAGGGTTTTAGTGGTTATTAGTAGTTATTAGTCGTCATTACAAATTAAAGTTGAGCTAATAGGTCGGAAACAAAACGATCACAAGTACGGATAATAGTATACTAGGTGCGTTACATATTGCGTAACTGTGACGGTTGATAAATCTCATCCAAGTTATCAAAGTTCATTTACAACGTTTCATTGGAATCCAAGGCAATGAGTGAAATTATATTTCATTTCAGTCAAGAGATAATGCTGGAACTGGCAGAAGAATCGGGATGAGCAGGGTCGAAGAACATACTTGGGCCTCATGCCCCATCCCATAATTTTTTAATAGTTTCTGGGGTCGATAGTTAGCTAGTTTGACTCGCTTATTTGAAGAATGTAAAACTATTTCAAACGCCACTAACTCTATTTAATTAGGGAAAGTATAAACGTAAACTAACATCCCATGTACATTTTCATATGAATATGTTGAGCCGTTTTAGAGTAAACTGGAAAAACCACTTCTAAAATTTCTTCCTTAACATGCAGTAACTTTTTTACTATCGATTTCTTTATATAAACGATTTTCAGAAAAAAACTCAATACTGGAAAATTTTTTCAACGCAGTTTTGACAGTGTATGAGACTATACCTAATATCTTAAAAAATTATAACATTTTTCATAAAATGTGGAAATGGAAATTTGTACAATTGAATTATTAACCCCTTATAAAAAAAGTACACATATGTACACTACTTATATCATATAAGTTTTATCACAAAAAAAGGAAAAGTCTACTTGAATCATGAGTTTTATCACAAAAAAAGGAAAACTCTACTCAAATCATGAGTTTTATCACAAAAAAAGGAAACGTCTATGTAAATCATGAGTTTTATCACAAAAAAAGGAAAGGTCTACTTAAATCATGAGTTTTATCACAAAAAAAGGGAAAGTCTACTTATATAATGAGTTTTATCACAAAAAAATGAAAAGTCTACTTAAATCATGAGTTTCATCACAAAAAAGGGAAACTCTACTTAAATCATGAGTTTTATCACAAAAAAAGGAAAAGTCTACTTAAATCATGAGTTTTATCACAGAAAAAGGAAAATTCTACTTATATAATGAGTTTTATCACAAAAAACGGAAAAGTCTTCTTAAATCGTGAGTTTTGTCACAAAAAAAGGAAAAGTCTACTTATATAATGAGTTTTATCACAAAAAAATGAAAAGTCTACTTAAATCATGAGTTTTATCACAAAAAAGGGAAACTCTACTTAAATCATGAGTTTTATCACAAAAAAAGGAAAAGTCTACTTAAATCGTGAGTTTTATCACAAAAAAAGGAAAAGTCTACTTATATAATGAGTTTTATCACAAAAAAATGAAAAGTCTACTTAAATCATGAGTTTTATCACAAAAAAGGGAAACTCTACTTAAATCATGAGTTTTATCACAAAAAAAGGAAAAGTCTACTTAAATCATGAGTTTTATCACAGAAAAAGGAAAAGTCTACTTATATAATGAGTTTTTATCACAAAAAAAGGAAAAGTCTACTTATATAATGAGTTTTATCACAAAAAAATGAAAAGTCTACTTAAATCATGAGTTTTATCACAAAAAAAAACTCTACTTGAATCATGAGTTTTATCACAAAAAAAGGAAAAGTCTACTTAAATCATGAGTTTTATCACAGAAAAAGGAAAAGTCTACTTATATAATGAGTTTTATCACAAAAAAATGAAAACTCTTCTTAAATCATGAGTTTTACCACAAAAAAAGGAAACTCTACTTAAATCATGAGTTTTATCACAAAAAAAGGAAAAGTCTACTTGAATCATGAGTTTTATCACAAAAAAAGGACAACTCTACTCAAATCATGAGTTTTGTCACAAAAAAAGGAAATGTCTATGTAAATCATGAGTTTTATCACAAAAAAAGGAAAAGTCTACTTAAATCATGAGTTTTATCACAAAAAAGGGAAACTCTACTTAAATCATGAGTTTTATCACAAAAAAAGGAAAAGTCTACTTATATAATGAGTTTTATCACAAAAAGTCTACTTATATAATGAGTTTTATCACAAAAAAAGGAAAACTCTTCTTAAATCATGAGTTTTACCACAAAAAAAGGAAAAGTCTACTTAAATAATGAGTTTTATCACCTAAAAAGGAAAAGTCTACTTAAATCGTGAGTTTTGTCACAAAAAAAAGGAAAAGTCTACTTATATAATGAGTTTTATCACAAAAAAAGGAAACGTCTATGTAATCATGAGTTTTATCACAAAAAAAAAGGAAAACTCTACTTAAATCATGAGTTTTATCACAAAAAAAGGAAAAGTCTAGTTTGATTTAAAGAAAAACTGTCATGTAGTTGTCAATATAATTAATATATAGCTTTGTCACATATTTTTGTGCTCTAAATAGAAGTGGCTTTCTGCTAAGAGTATGCGGTGAATTGTTTTTCATTTTATAGGTATAGATTTCACATACGATGGATGATGGAAGGGCTGACATGAATCACTTCTACCTCATTCATATTGTAAAATTAGTGTCGAACTTGTAACATGTCTATTGACCTTTTATCAAGTTACAAATTGGCGCCCAACGTGGGGCCTTATTTTTTAGGTACTTGGGTTCACACTAGACTGTATACAGAAAACAACAAATAACTTGTTATGGAAATTTAAATAAAAACGCGAGTAGCTTTAAAAAAAATACTATACTCGCATGTTCGAAATCCATTATACGACCAAATTCATTTTAAAAAATGTAATAAACAGGCAAGTAAGGAAATTTGTACAATTAAATTATTAAACCCTTATAAAAAAAGTACACATACGTACAATACTTATATAATATAAGTTTTATCACAAAAACGGGAAAGTCTACCTAAATCATGAGTTTTATCACAAAATAAAGTGAAAGATGATGAAGAATGAAAAATAGTTATATTTCGTCAGAGCAAGAAGAGCGAATCGTAGAGAAAAGCCAACAAGCGTATACACAATATAATATACGTACACTAGTCAGTCGTAAAGTTAAAACCGTTCGACCAGTGAAGGTAAAGCGCACTTGATTTTCATTTTATTTTCAGTAAAACGTGAACAATAAATCGAACAAGAAACAACAACAATTCCAGGTGTACCGCAATAAAACGTATGCCGGTAGAGACACTAAAACTGTCGCTCCCGCTAAATATTTATACCTATTACTCCGAATTTTACGTAAAAGGCCAAGAAGATTTAGGCCAGTTGGAATCATTTTAAATATTCCTTGATCTCTGTATATAATTGATTTATTCCCAATCATTTTTAGAAAATAAAGCTAAATATATAGGAAAATTGTAGCCACTCTGGAACGAAAAGCAACCAAGTAGACAAAAATGTTATATTGGAATACCTTTAAGCAACAATCTTGTTTCCAATGGAGTGAATCTGACTATCTATATGAAATAATAAAGAAGCATTGCAAGAAAGAGGCAAATTGTTGGGATATTTTCCAAGTAAATAGTGTTTAGGTCGTTCAGACTTCCATAAAATTCTCAGTAGTACTTTGCATCTAAAAGCTCATTTTCACGATGATAGTAGAAAGTACTCTCGTGATAGTTTCCTTGATAGTGCGTTATGAAAGTGTATGTTTAGAAGGGTGACTATTGTGACAGTAACGAACCTTCGTAGAGATGGCTGACTCTGAGCTACTTGCAGGTATTGCTGTTGTTGGTGAAATTATAAAAAAAATGTCGAAAAGACATAAAAGCTAAGAAAATATGGGCTTTTTGCCACATGGAAACCTTTGGTATTCCTCTAAAAATTTCAGTATATCAAACGAATTTATTGCGATGTTATTTCATAAAACGATTGAACACGTGTTGGATGAATGAGATGTTGTCGAGGAGAGAAACGCGCTATCGCGGCGATATCGATAGTATTAGCATATAGTACTTTCTACTATCTAGCCCGACGAGATAGTGCAAGAGTGATGTCGCGACAGTACGATAGTAACTATCAAGTAATTTACATGGTGATAGTTCCTGCGATAGTTGCTGTCACGACGGTAACTATCGCAGAAACTATCATCGTGCAAATGAGCCTTTATATACAGGGTGTTTCTAAATTCATGCGACAAAATTCAAGAGGTGATTGCTCGTATGAAATTAAGATGGGTCTTTCCTATAACAAAATTTCGCGTTTTGTCCAAAGTGGAATTTTTTTTAAATAATTTTTCCCGTGCAATAACAAATCAAAAATCATGAAAATCGGTCCAGCCGTTCTCGAGTTAAAAGTGTTCCAACAAACCCGACTAAATAAGATATTATGCGAGCGGTCGTTCTCTGCCCGTTGAGTGGAGTGTCAGAGTAGCTTCTATGAATGCCATAAATTTCTTTCTTTCTTTCTATAAATGCCATCCTTCCAATTAGATGATCTCCAAGTAACGATACCTAGACAAAAATTTTAAATTTCAATTTACCGCCATTTTTTATCCAAAGTAGAATTTTTGTAAATAATATTTACCCGCTGAGTGGAGTGTCAGAGTAGCTTTTGTTTATTTCAAATTTCTATAAATGCCATCCTTACAATTAGCTCTTATATCGTACTACAATTATAAAAATTTTGTCTAAAAAATAAAAAAAAATTAAGGGGTGGATCACCCTTAACATTTAGGGGGATGAAAAATAGATGTTGACCGATTCGCAGACCTACCCAATATGCACACAAAATTTCATGAGAATCTGTCGAGCCATTTCGGATAAATAACAAATAAAAAATAGGGGTTGTTCGTAGAGGGGTGAAAATTTAGGGTTGTATGTATTTTTGAATGCTGTATCATAAAAAAATAAAAAGAAAAAATTTTGTCTAAAAAATGAAAAATAAAAATTAAGGGGTGGACCACCCTTAACATTTAGGGGGATGAAAAATAGATGTTGTCCGATTCGCAGACCTACCCGATATGCACACAAAATTTCATGAGAATCGGTCGAGCCATTTCGGAGGAGTTTAATTACAAACACCGTGACACGAGAATTTTATATACTAGATATAATGAGACAATTAAATTTACTTTACAAATCACAATTTTGCAAAAGTGAGTTAGTAATCAATAGTATAAATAAAATTACAAAGTTTTCAAATAAAGGTGAAGCCTTGCACAATTTTGCAATTTACTTTCCTCAACCCGTATCATCCAGGAACAAAAAATAGGAAACTCACGCCTGGGAGCTGTGTCTTCCGGGAAGTTTCTCCAGGAACTAGTAAATTAACAGGAATGTCTATTGCAGGAACTGTCTATTGAAGAACTTATCTTCAGGGAGCTTGCCTATAAGGAAACTGTATAAACCAGGAAATTTCTTATCTTGGGATCTTTCTACAGAAACTTACTGCAGGAATTGTATATGCCCGGTACTTTATCAGTCCTGAAAAAGTATCTCACCAGAACTGTATGCCCAGGAATTTTCGAGGCAAATGATAGAAAGAAAAAAGCGGCCGGAACCCTCTCCATTCATATTTGTGTAACTCATTTCAAATTTGGCGCTGAAGTTAACATCCGCAATTATGATCATTGATTTTTGGACCGAAAACACTTGTTGTCTATTCCACCAAATGAAAATATTTGAGAAATTTTTAAATATTTTTGTATCAGAATAGACTTGTCTATTCCACCAAAAGATTAATTTTGAGAAATTTTTAAATATTTTTATCTATCAATATCTAGATTTTAATTGGTTTGAACCTGAATGCCGTGAAACGTTTGTGAAACATTGGATTGATTTTCCAAAAAGATTTATTTCATTCAGAGAAAGGTGGAAAAGGTGGTTTTGTCATACAACAACCAATTTGTTTACAATAACACATCAACTATCGGATTCTATTGATAGTAGACTCCAAACGGATGTAATCTACATGGATTTTTCGAAAGCCTTTGATAGACTTGATCATGGTATTCTTCTTAGTAAACTGAAAGCATTTGGTTTATCTGATTTGCTGATATTGTTCCTTCATTAATACCTTTAAAATCGAATGCAGTTTGTTCAGATTAATGGATTTTAGTCTTCTGAATATAATGCCTCGTCAGGCGTTCCTCAAGGTTCTATCTTGGGAACTCTATTGTTTAATATTTTTATGAATGATATTTCTGAAGTCATCAATATAGATTTCATTTTATATGCAGATGTCTTGAAACTATACAGTTGTGTGGAATATATGCGAATTTGAATTCAGTTGTTCAATGGTGTGAACGCAACAATCTTCCACTTAATGCAGCCAAATGCAACGTCATGACCTTTTGCCTAAAACCTGATTTGCTTAGGTTTATGTATTGCATAAAAACATTCGCATTCAACGGCCTGAAACCTTTACTGATCTTGGTGTCACATCATTTGACCCTGCTCTTTCATTCAACAAACACATCGATACAATGATTTCATCCGCTAATCGTTTGTATAGTTTTTTAGGTCGGTGCTCTCTCGATTTTAGTGAAGTATCCACACTGAAAAGCCTATATTATGCTTTCATAAGGTCCGTGCTAGAATATGCATGTGTTGTGTGGATACAATTTACCCCTCAATTGGCGCATCGCACTCAGGTTTGTTAGAAAGGCATATTTTAGTAAGATTGGAACATAGACGCGATTATTTTGGTGTAATTCTTGTATACATATAAGATCATAAATAATATATATATAGGCCAGCTCTTCTGTTGTCGGGGGATAGGCCGCTCTTTGTGAGCTCTTTTGATCCCTTTTGTACGGTGGATCAATCCGTGTGTTTTCCTCTGCTTACTACAGCATGCGGTGTGAGTTCGCCATCTTTGTAATTTTTTTCCATTCCTTCCTATCCTCTATTCCTCTACCCCAGTCACAGATTCCTATTTTCTTCAGGTCATCAATCACTTGATCTTCCCATCTAAGTTTGGGACGTCCCCTGGGTCTGGGGTTTGCGGGCTTCCAATCAGAGATTTTCCTTATTGGATCGTCCTTAATCCTTCTTCGGAGATGCCCATACCATCTTAGTCGCTGCGCCTTTATATGTCTGACTATATCTTCACCATTCATGTATGAATATATGAATAATATAATTGACTGCCCAAATTTACTAGGGAAGTTTAATTTTTGTGTACCTCGAATAGAGTCTAGAAATCCTATTACTTTATTCCATTTGTAATTTAATTGCGTTTTTTTCTTGCTCTTATTTTTTTTATATATTTATTTCTAACTGTAGAGTGTTATGATGAGAAAAAATATAAGAACTTTCTTATTATTATTATTAATTATCGCGATGAATTTTTTTTTATTTCACTTACCCGCATCAACTATGATAGGTTATAAGAGGTGGTATAGTATTTTTTTGGTTATTCATTGGTTTACAGTATGAAAAATGTTAAAATTTATATATCACTAGAGAAATATTTAAATTTGCTTGAATAACTATCGCTTTTAAAAAATCTGTGAGCCGTCACGAGACAATTATTGACCATTTTTTGAAATATTTAACAATTTTTGACCATTTTGACAGGTTCTGACGATTATTGACCATTTTTGACATGTTCTGACAATTATTGACCATTTTTGACATTTTTCAAAAAATTTGACCATTTTTTCAAAATTTTGACAATTATTGACCATTTTTTCAGAAATTTTGACAATTATTGACCATTTTTGACATTTATCAATCAATTTTGACAATTATTGATCATTTTTGACAATTTTTCAAAATTCTTTAACAATTATTTACCATTTTTTACAGTTTTTCATTATTATTGACCATTTTTTCAAAATTTTGACAATTTTTTACCATTTTCCAAAATTTTAGCAATTATTGACCATTTTTGACAATTTTTTAAAAATTTTAACCATTTTTCAAAATTTCTGACAATTTTTACAAATACCCATTTACATATACCATTTTTGACAGTTTTTGACAATTATTGACCATTTTTCAAAATTTTTGAAAATTTTTGAAAATATTTGGCAATTATTAACCACTATTTAAAAATTTTGAGTTTTTGACAATTATTGACCATTTTCCCGAATTTTTGACCGTATTTCAAAAATTTTGACATTTTTTCAAAAATTTTAACCTATTTGGCAATTATCAACCATTTTTTCAAAATTTTGACAATTTTTGACCATTTTTTACAGCTTTTCATAATTATTGACCGTTTTTTTTAAATTTTGACAATTTTTTACCATTTTCCAAAATTTTAACAATTATTGACAATTTTTCAAAATTTTTACAAATACCCATTTACATATACCATTTTTGACAGTTTTTGACAATTATTGACCATTTTCCCGAATTTTTGACCATATTTCAAAATTTTTGACAATTTTTCAAAAATTTTAACATATTTGGCAATTATTAACCATTTTTTCAAAATTTTGACAATTTTTGATCATTTTGACAATTTTTCAAAAATTTTAACATATTTGACAATTATTAACCATTTTTTCAAAATTTTGACAACTTTTGACCATTTTCGATAGTTTATGACAATTGATCATCTGCATATAGTCCCAGCTTGACAGGACTATTGATGGTATCTACTATGTTATTGATAGCCACTCAGAATAGTGAGACGCCTAACTTAGACCCTTGGGGAGTTCCATTGTCTTGGATATAATAATCCGATAGTTGTTGGTTAGATCGGACTCGAAAATTTTTGCCTTGAAGCAAGTTTTGGACGAAGGGTAAAAAATTCCCCAGTTTTTTAATTTGGTAAGGACGTCATATTTCCATAATGTGTCGTATGCCTTGATTATATCAAAAAACACTGCTAATACTTGACGGTTGCTTGCAAAAGTTTCGCGTATTGTAGATTACAGGCTTATAAGGTTATCAACAGTACTCCGACTTTTCCTGAATCCGCTTTGATGAATACTGATAAAGTTATTTGCTTCTAGATAGTACTGTAGACGATTGTTCAAGATCTTTTCCAATAATTTGCATAACGTTGAGGTTAATTATATGGGTCGGTATGAGTCTGGGTCTGTTTTACATTTGTTGGGTTTGGGTAGTGGGAAAGCGATGAATTGATTGTGAATTCGATCTATTTTATTGTTCTGTGCCATATATTAAGTCACATTTCCTTAAATAATCATATTTTTTGTAGTTTATTATAATGCATGTATTTTGTTATCAAGTTTAATCATTGTTTTGAATATTTATTTTTCCCTGCTTTGTAATTGGGATTTTCCCGCAGAGCAGTGTATCATCTATTAAATAAATAAATTAGTGCTGTTGGTGTTATTACCGAAATATTTATTATTCTTAGTTAAATTAGGTCTCATTAAGGTAGATAATATGGTTTTGATCCTGAATCAGTTCAGCATCTAATAGTTTAGAAAACTATGTTCAGGATAAAGATGTTTGATGTTATAGCGAAGAATACACCACTTAACAAGAAGCGAAGCTTCCGATCATTTTTTGTATGCGCATGTCTGAAAATCGACATTTTTACAATAAGATACTTGTCACACTTCACTTTGTTGACCAATCGAAGAATACAGGTGTATTCTCTGGACCAATTATATCGCCGATATTTAAGAATTTGATCATTTTCTCAGTGTATTTACTAAGTTATCTGTCAACGTCGGTCTCTCAAGGTCACAAATTTTGGTTACCAAAACATCAAAGAAAATGCGTCGGGCTTCGCTTCTTGTTAGCTGGTGAATTATTTGGTTATAGAGTAATTTAAGTAAAGAAGATTTGGAGTCAGCATGAGCTTCATTTACAAACTGCAGTGAACTTGCTCAAGTTAGATACAGTGTGAATGTCAATATTTTGTCCAATTGGCACAAGCATTCCGATATAATATGATGGCCATTTGAAATAAATAGGTATGATTACTACTACCACCGTACAGTAACTAACGACAAGTAAATTCACTTGCGTCGGAACGTTCGAAATTTTTGGTACATCGTTTCTCTGGCGCTCTACTCGCCCGTTATCATAATACAACAATTACAAGGTACAGACGTGTGATTAAATAGGTGTATGTACTGATTTACAGTAACCATTATGACTGAGTACAAAATTTTTATAAAAATATGTATAAATATTTCAATATTCACGCAAAAAAAATGATCTGCTCACAAAAACGAAAACAAAAAGCATTAATTATATTTCCGAGGTAAGGAAATTTTCGGTAACCGTTGAATCGACGAAGCGAATTTACTTGACGTTAGTTAGTGTACGGTGCTACTGCCTACTATAATTTTTAGATAGCTTTACACATACGTGACTATAAATTGAGGAAAGTAAAATAAATCGGAATTTCTAATCTCTTATTAATTGAACAAACTGTATAATTTCATGGGTTGAGATCTCTGTTATATCTACTCTGAATTCAAACTGGATTGAAAATGCACTCACACATAGCTTTGAAAGAAATATGGAAAAAATACATAATTGATGCTACTGATTTATCTATGAGCAGACCTTTCATATAAAATGTATGAATTTTAGGAAATGTCACACCTTCAGCTTTTTATTTATTTATCTTAACTCATGTCACATGAAGCTGGAACATGCAAACACAACAAAGAAGATAAATGGTTTAGTTGGTAATAAAAAATAAAAAAATTTCAAACTCAATATTATTATTAAAAATAAGGAAACGGCAAGGCTGGGTTAACATACAAAATGTACTAAATCTAAAACAGAATCGTTGATATGTGCCGAGAAATATGTTTTATTTCTGTTCTAAGTTGGGAATTCTGGAACCGTTGGCGATACTTGATACTGTTTACACTACCACTACACCAACATTAACACTTTACACTATCTTACGCGCGTTTCGATAACCAAGTTATCTTCTCAGTTTACCTTCAGTCTCCGAAGAAGATAACTTGGTTATCGAAACGCGCGTAAGATAGTGTAAAGTGTTAGTGTTGGTGTAGTGGTAGTGTAAACAGGGTTCAGTTTATTTCTGTTAATCACTGGTTTCATTTGATAACGTGGTTTTAATCTTAACATACTCAAATATGATATTTCTTCAATGTGATTGTAATGTATAGCATAGCCAAAAAGTTGGAAATATTCGTTCCTAGTCATCAAGAAAACCTGAAATGCAAGAATCGTTACAAACAAAAACTATAGCATTTATATACACACTTTACTTAATGTCTACTACTTTATTTACACTCTGTATAATAGTTATTTATTTTTACGACTTGAATATTACACTATTTATCTTCACTATTTCATTCACTGTCCGATTACTAAGAACTTCTGTAAAATGTCTGTGAGCTAACTCTTCACTGTCCGTTTCACTAATTCTGAATTAACTGTTTGTCCTCGTTTCACTAACTGTCCACGCACTCAAAAACCCGCGTCTTTATAGTCCTTATCAGTTCTGGAAAGTTCTAGTGTTTATGACGCTCCTCATATGCGTAAAGACTGCAGTAACCAGAAAATTCTAGAAAGTGCATTCACCAAAATTTATAGTCGAGAGACAGGGCCGGATTGTAATATCGTTGATGTAAAGCAGAAACTGTAGGAAATTTCCAATAAATAAGGCGTTAACAATATTAACATCAATAATAACTTTACTTGAACCATTTTATTCCTTATCATGCCATCGAATGAAACACCTTATTAGAACTGGGAAAAAATCAGATTCCTTTGTACAAGAACAATAACAAGTCAATAAGCTAAGTTTTATAGTGAAGGTATTGAAATTGAAGAAAATAATAATATTTTCGTCAGTTCCACATAAAATCATTGACCAGCTTTAAAAACATCTTCATCTTCTTCGATTGACCTAACATGAAACAGAAAATTCAAAAGTGATATCCTAATGTTTACAGTCATAACTACAATGGAAATACACGTATCAAATTAATGTTGCGCAATTTACTTAATGTGACTTTGTAAGGTAAATACACTTGACAGTTGGAATCAACCATATTATTCAACAGAAGTACTCGAGGTGTATTCTGTTTCCAATTTTCGTCTGCCTGTTAATCAGCTGTGTGACATTGATTCCTGAATATTCAGGTTTATTACTAAACAGCTAAAATTCAACTTAAATTTATAATTCACAAACATAACCTACAATACATTTTGTTTTCTCGAAGACGCTTATCAAATATCTTGATAATTGTTACTTATATATTGACAAAAAACACTTATTTGTGCCTTATCAAGGACAAATCGAATCTAAATTTCAAAATAAAACACTCCAGTCACACCATACTGTGATTGCTTTTTCTCGGTGTCTGATTTGGAATTTCAATCAGAGCTGTGGCTTATGTAGCCAGACCATATCCTTATATCTGTTTCTGTATGTGTCACCAACAGTTTGAAGATTCGGAGACTTGGTTCAATCTTCTCCTCATATAAGTTTACACTCACTGACACTTTATAATATTATCTTGATTGATTGATTAGTTCGGCACCACCAGTCAGAGGCTTCGAGTCCTCGACACCTAACCTTTAGGCTTTTTGTGCTCTTGGTTAAACCAATTATGTGAAGAGACCTTATCAGGCTCAACAGTCTTTTCACTGGGTCGATCCTTTTGGATACATCCTCCCTTGGGTACTCTAGTCCTTGGAGTTAATATCTCCAATGAGACAGTGCTTCATATTCGAAGATAATATGCTCCTCTTCCATGCACAATGGACGGATAGGTTTATCCTTATATACATATACCTAACAATTCTATGTGTTTCCTTAGGGTTCAGTGACCGGTAGGCCCCTACTGAGGTTCAATATTTCGTTAGTCAGCGACTCCAAGGGTTTTTTTGACCAGCAGTTTTTGCTGTGTTTCTGCTTTGGCACGTGGCTCCAGTACGTGTAGATGTTTTGTTTGAATCCAACGAGATGTACAGCCACGAGCAACCAAGAGCAGTTTTTGATATTCCAAATGCTGGTTCAGGACCAGTGAATGCAGTTTCAGATCCTGGCAAAATGTAACAGCTTTCTACTAAAAAAACCATCTAAAGGTGATACTTATTCTGATAATGTTTGTTTGGATTGAAATCTATTATTTTCAATATTGTATTATAACATAAAAGTACTAAAATTGATGATAAAAATTTAGTGTCGTCTCTATATCATAACCGAATTGAATTATTTCTCTAAAGCAGAGCGTCAAGTAACACCTCCCAAGATAATATCCACAAAATCAGGGACACTTAATGAAATTTCCATGTAATCCCGAATATCAAATTTCAGAAATAACTTGCTTGGTTTAGTCTTTATTGATCCAGAAGCAAATTAAACTTCATTTTGTAGGACGTGTCCTCATTGATGCAAAAGCAGAATAAACGAAATTTTATACTAGTTATTAAACGAGAATATACAGAGGGAAGTGAATACCCACTTATCCAAGATCTAAGTGAAAAATGTGTTCGTTCGTTTGTACATAGTGTGTAAACATACTCTAAAAGTCTCATCATCAGAGCTAATCCTGAAATGAATGCTACTATTCACTAGCTTAACGTTAAATAAGTAACTACCTTACACAAAATTACAATTTTTTTTAACGAAATAATTCCTTAAACAATTTTGTTCCTATTAGACAATCAGTGATAACGTTTTGAAGTTTAAGACTGCAAAGAGAAATGTTTAAGGTTCCTTTACAGTAGGTTATTTTTGATGAAGAGTACCTACCTTTTATCATGAAAAGGGACGGTACAAGACAAGGAATGATAGAAGATTGGCCTATGCTTCTGCAGGTGTTGGTCTGATACCAATTCACATCTAAACGAGTTTTCGAACTTACAAAAGGAGTGGAAGAGTTGAGGAAAGGGAGGAAGGGGAGAAAACGAAAAAGCAAGCAGCCAAGCAGAAAAAATAATGGGGGAAAGTAAATAGAGTCTCTGTATGTATGTATATTGGGTTGATATTCACTGAGACCTAAGAGATCTATTATACCCCCTTTCTTCAACTTAGTACCTGAGGAAAGTCTCAGAGACTAGTAGCTACTTTAGAGTTATTTTCCGGATGAATTTTAAGATGTCTGCAGGCTTCAGATTAGACAAGTGTCCCTCTTCTATTCAGTAGTCTCCTAGGTGTTGTGCCCAAGGATTGCTGTGCGGTCCTCAAGTATGTGGATGGACGTTTCTTCTTCCATGCCACAGAAACTACATCCTTTTCTCTCCAATATTTTATGCTTTTTCAGGTGCCATTTAGGCGACAGGGTCCCGTTAGGACTACTATTAAAACTATTAGTGCAATTTTTCTCTGATCTAGGCATTCATTTGTTCTCAACTGGTTGTAGTCATCCAGAAGTATCTTTAATTGTCTAAGCCCTACTAGATCTTTCCAATGATCAGATCTTTTATTCTTTCTTTCGGCCGTGTCTATTTCTTCCAATATTACCTTGAAGCTGACAGCGAAAAAGGGTTACGGTTCATCTGCGATTCAATTTAAGTGTGTCCTGGAATCCACAATAAGGTGACGATGCTGCTTTCGCCTAGTTCATTTAGTTTCCTAGGCATTTCCGTACCATTTTAGAACTTTGCCTTTGTCTTTGTCTTTGTCTTTGTCTTTGTCTTTGTCTTTGTCTTTGTCTTTGTCTTTGTCTTTGTCTTTGTCTTTGTCTTTGTCTTTGTCTTTGTCTTTGTCTTTGTCTTTGTCTTTGTCTTTGTCTTTGTCTTTGTCTTTGTCTTTGTCTTTGTCTTTGTCTTTGTCTTTGTCTTTGTCTTTGTCTTTGTCTTTGTCTTTGTCTTTGTCTTTGTCTTTGTCTTTGTCTTTGTCTTTGTCTTTGTCTTTGTCTTTGTCTTTGTCTTTGTCTTTGTCTTTGTCTTTGTCTTTGTCTTTGTCTTTGTCTTTGTCTTTGTCTTTGTCTTTGTCTTTGTCTTTGTCTTTGTCTTTGTCTTTGTCTTTGTCTTTGTCTTTGTCTTTGTCTTTGTCTTTGTCTTTGTCTTTGTCTTTGTCTTTGTCTTTGTCTTTGTCTTTGTCTTTGTCTTTGTCTTTGTCTTTGTCTTTGTCTTTGTCTTTGTCTTTGTCTTTGTCTTTGTCTTTGTCTTTGTCTTTGTCTTTGTCTTTGTCTTTGTCTTTGTCTTTGTCTTTGTCTTTGTCTTTGTCTTTGTCTTTGTCTTTGTCTTTGTCTTTGTCTTTGTCTTTGTCTTTGTCTTTGTCTTTGTCTTTGTCTTTGTCTTTGTCTTTGTCTTTGTCTTTGTCTTTGTCTTTGTCTTTGTCTTTGTCTTTGTCTTTGTCTTTGTCTTTGTCTTTGTCTTTGTCTTTGTCTTTGTCTTTGTCTTTGTCTTTGTCTTTGTCTTTGTCTTTGTCTTTGTCTTTGTCTTTGTCTTTGTCTTTGTCTTTGTCTTTGTCTTTGTCTTTGTCTTTGTCTTTGTCTTTGTCTTTGTCTTTGTCTTTGTCTTTGTCTTTGTCTTTGTATTTTACGTTGGATGCAACTTGTCCGTTAGAAAGATTCCATCTCAATTTTGAATTGCAAAGTTTGCTGAATAACAGCTCCAAGTGTACCTAAATCAATTCCTGAAGGTATTCGTATACACAGTGTTAAAAAAAAGATGATTCTGTTGCTAGGATAAGTAGAACAATGAAAAATAAATGGGGTTTTATTAAAGATACAGGGTGTGAAAAAAATGTATACACATTATTTATGTCGAAACTACTTTTGTATGAATATGTTTTGGAAGCTGATACGTTCCATGAATTTGATTTGGCTCTTATAGACTGTGCTAGATACACAATTATATCGAGTATGAGCAGAATGCTGATTCTGTGGAATTGTAGAAAAAGCCTTTATTCAAATATTTGCGGAAAGAATGGCATTTTACAGATTCCCAGGTCACAACATCTGTGACAAAACTGAAAAGGAAGGCTTGCCTAAACTGAAACCTACAGATATCCCAAAATTTTTTTTAGGAACTACTTGTCTCTATGACTTTCCTCAGCTGAATAGAAAACACACTTGCAATTCAAATTGTAGAATTGGGATTTGAAGGAAATTCACTGAAAATTATCAGGAAACCTGAAAACTGGAAATTGAACAAAGTTTATAGTTGAAATAAAATATTATAAAAAGGCTGTCATATATACAGGGTGTCCAAAAACTCTCGTGTCAAACGCAAACTACAAATACTAGATGTGACTTTATGTCCATCTAACCTAATTCACCTTTATCAAAGAGTTCCTGACTTCAAACATCTTTAGAATAAAAATTTTTTTCATGGGATTTAGCATCAAGTAAAACTCCTGTTTGAGACCCCTCTGCACTGTATCAACTGCAACTTACTTTGTTTATACTATAACTATTTTTGTTTATGTATTATTTAATTTTATTATCCTATTTTTACATTCAGTGAAAGTGTCTACCACAGATGTAAAAACAGGTTTCTAACAAATGTTAATTACAAAGCCGTCTGTTCCCATTGAGTAGAGTTTAGGTAGTCGAAAGCTCTCGTACTAGATGTTACGAAATTGTATCAATTAGCCACTCAAACATACTTTTCGAAACGTCTATCATTCGAACCTTATAAATTTGATTCAAACAAGAATAAGGATGACATTACGTGGTACGGTGCTCCAAAGAAAAGGTAAAAATTACCACCAGAACAGAAATATGAAAATGACGATCTAAGAACATCTCCGATAGGAACAGTTCTAGGAGTCAACTGGTGATGTTTGGTTGTGAGATTTTTGATAGAGTAATCAATCATAGACAACTACTATAGTTTTTAAATACTTGGGATTGAATTCGCATCCACGGATATCTTCATAGTTCAGTCTTGAATATTCTCGATCTCAAATCTCAAAGAGCAAAATAGGCGTTTGACTTTCATATATAAAAAATTCTCTGTATTTTTGATTGAGTGACCCAAATATTAGTCTCTCAAAAATTACAAAGTAAACATTTTTATCTCAGAGACAGGTGCCGTCACACATTGCCAATATAGCGTTCTGCAACCACAATAATTCTCCTTCAAATAAAACCCGAATCGCAGTGTACATCAGAGGGAGCGGGAATTCTTTGTCCATCCAATTTTGACCTATTGTATTGTCACATTTCTCGGGATCATGACTTTATTGATGCTCTGTCGTCTGCTTTCATAATGTGAAATATTGCGAAGTATATTGAATTCTCAAGTGGAATCGAATCTATTCGGTTTTCTTACTTTTTATTGCGAATAATAAAAGATAAATAGGGAACGGTGCTTTCATTTCAGCGATTCGGTATTTTATACATCCAAGTAATCAATATTGACAATAAGGTTTGAGCTTAAAGTAAAGCCAGAACATGAAACAGTGTAGATAATAAAAACAAAATAGGTATATTTATGCTATTCTATCTTCTTCTTCTTATCACGCCCTCTCCTGCCGAAGGTTGGCTATCCAAACGGCAATTGTTGTCTCTTGCCAGCCTGTCAAAAGAGGGGCCGGAGCCTAATGTAATATTGGAAGGAATAGGCAACGCTCAAAAGAGGAGAAGATCTGACCATTGGAAGGATCTAGTAGGGATAAAACAATCAAACTATGGGCGTACGATACAATTTTCAAAACGAGTTAATTTCCTTGCAAAACTTTTAATCTACCATGGGGGTACGATTAAATTTTCATAAAGGATTCATTTATTTGTTGAAATGAAGTGAATTGAGATCTGCTTCGGGATTTTTTCATCTTACTCTTCATTTAACCAATAATGAATGATGGGTTACTTTTTGGTCACACTCTATACACATTTCTTTCAACATTTCAAATTCATTGTACTCTTTAATTAGATATTGATAATAAGCACCAAAATCGTACCTCAATCCACGATATTCAACTCAATATAAAAATTACACAATTTTGGTTTAGTTTTTAATTAAACGTCAAGTATTTGTTTTTGTATTTGTATCCAGTTATAGTTTCGTGCACGAGTTTTGACGTAAAACCGCTAGCTAACGAGAATTTCAATCATTCTCAGACAAGCTAATTGAAATAATTTGACTTCGTTTAAAAGTTTTGATAAGCAGAGCTAAAATGCGGGCTAGACTAGATTAATCGCGGTATACTGTATTCACGTATATAATATATAAGGGTAAGGGAATGTTAATTTTCATCACAATTAAATAAGGATTTCCTTTTAACAAGATCTTCACATGAGTGACACTAACATAAGGTCTTTGTTTATCTTGAAGTTGTTTATGTGAATTGGGTGTATTTAGAACACAAAAGAATTGATTTAAAAATTCAGCTGAGCAATTTTCATTTATATCTCTTTTTATTGAGGGATTTAAAACCCGTAACTACAGATGACACGTCTGTGAGACACCTCTGCCCTTGAATTGTTCAAGTACTCCCCTCCCCGAGTATCTACGCGGATGCGACGCTATGTACATTCGACGGGTTCAGTAATAAACCGTCCGAGTTTGTCTGTGGTTGATTGGTGCGGTTTTGAATTTTTCACGAGCGATTTTATGTTGGTTGGTGTCTGTGAGACGTAAGGTCTGTGTTAGTGTGATTCTGTTTACGGTAACAAAAATTTATAATGAATGATTTTCTTGTTCGGTTTTCGATATGGACGACAACAATCTACCTGGTCCTTCAAAAAGGGTGAGGTATACCGACCCAGATATCGAAGAAACTGTTTTAAAATGGGCTGAAGAGGATTATTCCTGCGATTCTGCTGATGAGGACGAAGACGTAGAAAATGTTTTCCTGTAAACAAACGTGTTAGTATTTAACAATAAAAAGAATCTCATTTTGTAGTCAGTAAATAATATCTGGTGTATATAAATAATATTATTAAAAAAGCATTATTTCAATTTTTGATAAAATAAAATTGCCGTCTAAGAGACGTTACGTCTGATAAAGTGTGACTGAACTTTCACGTCTGTGGGTACGGGTTAGTTCATGGAGGAATGAAATTTCTTCAATAGGTTTGTTCGTAGAAAGGAATTCAAAATCAATTGGAAATTTTTCCCACTCCTAGATTCCTTTTGTTATTCTTTGTGAATAGATCGCCAATTTTCGATCTACCAACGAGTAGAAAATCTTCTTCACTATAGACAGCATGAACAAATAAATATAATAAACCATTTTGTTCACCTTCTATTTTAGAAGGAAGTGGTTTGCTATTTCGTTATTTCTTTCACAATGTAAAAAGTACTCAAATCCAAATAGATAACCAAAAATCTGTCACTCCACTTGTCACTTTCTGTCACTCCACTTGTCACTTTCAACAACATTACATTGCGCATGCGCCTGATTAAAAAGTTCCTAACTGTCAGCGAACTATTCTGATCGTTGGCAAATGATCCGACACAGCGAATTTCTTTCAACAAAGTATTTTCAAATCACCAACGGTCAAATTGTTCTTAGGAACGCTTTTTGTAAATGCGCATACCTCTGACCGTTCCTGATAATTTCTGACTGTTCTACGAACAAATCTAATATTTCACTTGTCAGTTTCCTCCAAAGTTTGCATTGAATTTATTAGGTGATATCACCATGAAAAAAGAGAACAAATATGAATGATAGTGACAGTGAGGGACCTTAAAACAACTGCACTGCGCAGCTTCTCCATTGTTTCCTATTTATCTTATATGGTTGTGATGACGTAAGACTCAATAACGCTGAAAAGAACTTAATTATTATTTTATTTTCCAATAACTAATATGTCAACTTCTACATATTTCTGACATTGAACATACATTTTTAAAATAAGTTAAGAATAATTTGTCCAACCTCGTGAAAACTTCATATTCCCAAATGCTCCTTACATTCCTCCTTTACCACAGGATTTCCAGTTCAACGGCAATATTTAGCGAATGCAATCCAAATAAATGTTTCTGGAACAAACAATAACGCGTAGAATGGCGAATCAACCGTGGAAAACGGTTTGGGGAAGATATTAGGAAAGTATGAATAAGGAGAATTCGGAGGATTTCAAAATGTGTGACCCAAGTCGACAGAGCACTATACAGGGTGTCCCAGACTAATTTATCCAGGCTATATCTCTTAAACGAATTGAGATTTTCGATTGGGACAAAAACTGATCTATTCCATTTTTAATAGGTACACTTTAATATGGCAAAGAAAAAATCATTCCCTAAATATTCATTCATTCATTAGTTACAACCACTAACCCTGTCCATTTTTTTATAATTTTGGATGTGGTCTTCCATCGTCTATTCAAGAAATTTTTCAAAAATAAAATGGGTTCGTAAGTAATCAAGAAACAAGCAACAAGACGGAGCTCCTCCACACAATGCGAGAATCGTTAGCGACCACCTACAAAACCGTTTCGATAACCACTGGATAGTAAACAACTCTCCAGAAATTATGTGGGCAGCACGTTCACCTGATTTGTCAACTCTTGCCTCTTTATTTTGGGCAGGGGGTTTACGTTTCTAGGGGGGTATTGTGGTACTATCTATTGCTCAAATTTATTTGAATAATCCTTAATACAGACTTTATTACTTCTGTCCATTGTTTACAAAGTGGAATTATTTGTTGGATGACATTGACAATTGGCCGTGACAGTCGTGTCTTGGATAAAAGCGATGGTTTGTCATGCCGTGGCTTACATAGAGAGAAGTGTAGCACTTTATGACTTGATCTGTACGGAACTCGCTCGGTGTAGTGAGCAGTGTAGTTCGGATGTATGTTTTTGGTAGGTTTCTCTATGGTAGAATTCTGTACTGAAGTTGAGGAAGTGTCAGTCACTTTTTTTCCGCTGTGTGCTTTCTACTAGGTGGCTTGGTTTCCAAAAGTGCATCGAACGAGAATCTGAATTTTGTTAATGACTGGGGGGTCATCCCCTGCTGGGTTTTATAGGTTCTCGTTCTGAATTAGTTGTGGAATATACGGTATAGTGTTATGTTCTACAGGAGTTCGTATTGTTGGAGAATTCCGTCCTGTTCTGGAAGCAGTTTTCACAAACCCTTATAGGGGATATATTGCACTCAAACGATTGAAAGCGCCAACGTTGAAGTTTTGGCATTGGAGGTGTGCCACATGTTGTTGATGTTGGTTCATTATTTGTTGGTTGCCATCCAGTAAGAGGAAGATTTTGAGTACTGGACCCTTTTTGGAAAAGGGTTCACCCAGCCAGGGCCAGTGATAAAAGATATTGTTTATCAATGAAAACCGCAAAATGTAGTTTGTTGATAGTGTCAAGGGCATAATGGGCAGAATGATACCTGTGCTTAGAGCAATGTCTGCACCTTAAGTACCTTCGGTCATTAAACAGACTAGGCAAATAACTCGCTATTCTGACGACACACATCTAAATCGATTCTTTCGTTCGTGAGCGTAAGCGGACATTGTTGTACTCAAAGCGTTATTAACCTCACTTTTAACTTATACATAATAAATTTTACATGAGCATTAGCTCACTATAAATATTTCAATCTAACGATACATAAATAACATCCAATCGTATTTAAAAACCGTTGTAATAAATAGGAACATTCAAACTCATTCTTGTGTCTATTCAATAGAGTCCTAATTATAACCATGAAGATATAAGTTCATCACTGTTTTTGTTGATCTTTCCCTTGTCGGTATACTCTGAAATGTTCATTCAGATTGCCTGTACTTACTGTGGATTGATCGGTAAGTAATAGATAGCTAGATTTGATGCATGCATACATGCATTTGTCGATCTATCGAATATTGCTTGTCTAGCAAACAATGCAGAAGCTGCTCTATGTGTTTTTGTATTAACTGAGCCAAAGATCAATATTGGAACAGGTGTGTGGTGAAATGAAGACAAAAGAGATAGTAGCAAACCGCACATCATGGATAAAATTGAATATCAGCTGTTTGTTAATATGCATAGTTATACTTTTATACAACTCTCTCGAAAAGTTACGTACTATGCAATTTGAAAAAAAAATATCCCGAAAGTAGATATAAAATGACAGTGCGGAAGTGCTCAGTAGAAAGTTTTCTAATGACAGATCAAAGTTGCTAAGTACGAATGACCGTAGGAGGATAATAATATACAGAGAGCAGCGAAGGTATGTGTGCTCCGACATATCATTGAAAATATATTATACGAGGCAAAATAAAAAGTCAATTTTATTAGAGAGAATACACAGCGATAAATGTTATTGAATTACTATGAATGTTCTTTAATGACAGTTCAAAATGAGCATGTCGATGTTGGATTTTAATTAGGTAACTTTCGATTTTAATTAACACGGTTCCTACATAATACTTGCTATACATTGTTTCGATTTAATCCAAAATTACGTGATACAATGATCTTCTTTTATTTGCTGGATATTTCATTGTACTCAAGAACAAAGGTAAATACGAATAGAATTTAAAATATTCGGGACGCCAAAGTAAAAACTCATTATCAGAATTCATTCTTCACTCATTTAATTTATTCAATTTTATGGTAGATAGTTAAATTAAAATTCTAGATATAAGTACCTTAATATAACTATCAAAATGAGAAAAAAATAGCTTTTTTGAAACTGACAGCATATAGTTATCCACAATACCGCTGCTACGTATGTATATTAGGGTGACATTCACTGAGATCTAAAAGATCCCCATCCTTCTACTTATCTTCTGAGGAAAATCTCAGAGACAGAGTTCATTTAGTCCTATTTTCTGGAGGAATCTGAGGATATTCGCAGGATTCGGTTTAGGTCTCCTAGGTGTTGTGCCCTAGGATTCTGTATTGCTATGCAATTCGCAAGTATGTGGATAGAGGTCCCTTCTTCCCTCTCTCAGGATCTACATTCTTCTTTCCCCACTATTTGGAGCTATTTAAGGTGCACATTCAGGCGCCAGTGTCCTAACAGGACTCTGATTCAGGCATTAATTCCATCTCACCTCTTTGTAGCTTCCCATGCGTATATTTGACTGATCTTAGACCTATTAGAGCAATCCAGTGGTCAGATATTTTAATTTTTCGACGTTGCCAATTTCTGTCAATAGTAGGTACAGTCGATAGAAGCCAACGCCCGGTGTTATTTTGAATCGAAAACCAAATATCAATACCGTAAGTGTCAACTGTCAACAAAGTGAACAATGTCAAAGTTGCTCTAAGAGTAAAAAATTAAGATTAGACAAAAAATAAAACTACCATCTACCCTAAATGTTTATATTCTGAAATACCAGAGGCACCTCTGTAGTAATGTCTTAAAAAAGAACTGGGTCAAGTTTGTATTGGAAGCAACAAAGTGATATATGCACTGGTTGTAGGTATCCTATTCCCACATCTATCTGTTTATACCAGGATCTTTTGAAGTAGAGCCGAATCGAATGTTAGTTAATAATCAATGAGTCTTGATAAAGACAGATTGTTCTGAAATGTATGAAGCAAATCATGGAGAGTAGATAATCTCCATGGTGCAAATAACGTATAAAGATATAAAATCAAGGATTTTGAATGACAGCTGATATCGAATAACATGCAATTCAGTGTTGCCGATGCAATAATAGAAATTATCCGACCTTATAATTAAAATTATCATAATTTGTCAAAATTATCAAAAGGACACCGTGTTTTCTAAAAAAAAGTTTTCACCCTAGTCAATTTAAAAAATTCCCCAATACAACAGCCGTTTTATGTATCCTTTCTGCAAAACACTCTAAAAATTATCCGGTTAGCGAAATTGTCTGAATTATCCTCACATTGACAACACTGATGCAGCTACTAAAATTGATAAAATCATTCGGTCCTATTATTTCGATTATGTTTACAATTTCTTACTAATGTACAATCAATAAATATTAGCTCCTGATTGGCTGGTTGTGATGACCTTTCTTTTAGTTCACACTAAGGTGTGTTTTTCAAGGCATTTCCATTTGAGTACTAATTACACTAGAACTCAATGCTTAAATGGCAACATGACGCTAATCCTTTGACTATCCTTTTCCTAGACACACTTTTCTATGGCATAAGTTTCCGGTTAAAAGATACTTGGGGTTTTCCCCAAACTTTCAGGCTGTTTGGTTATTTCCAAGTCTGGTAATTTGTTCAAAAAGCTATACCATTCTGAGGCATGTCCCAGGATTCCTAAAAAACAAGGAAAGTTTTTACTATGATTCCCTCTCTACTTAGTCTGTATCTTCCATGGGCCTCGTTGGGCATGTTTTCATTGCATGATGTAAGAATTAAAATCGTAGTTGAATTTGAAATGACTCAATGGCTGAGTCTCTCTGGAACACTTTTATAGATGCAACTGTAGCTGCTCATAAAATTGAAATCACACTTGTGATTTGTTTAATTCACTTTATCCAGTAAAGCTGCTCCACAAAATGGAGAATAGCTGGCAACATAGCAGCCCTGCAATGAAAAGCTAATACATCCAGTCCAGTATTCGGCATAATATAACGAAGTAACCGGACAGTTTTAACTCGGCCAACTGGGACATAAAAATGTTGAATATATAATACAGTGGCTCGTGCTAGGGTTATTTGTGCTGCTGCTATTTTTCATGAAGTTTCACAAGATCACTTTTTGGTAAAAAAAGAGATCGAAGCGCTTTATTTGGGTTAAAAAATAGTTGTCCAAAGAGACGTGGCCTCGTAACAAAAATCTTCTGATTGTTACTGCAGTATGTATTTTGAGTTGCAAATAATAAAATATATCACATTGGAGCTGATATAGGCTTAATGTAATGATCCATATTTTTAATCCCTTTGAAGGCAAGTGCCGCCCAATGGCGTCCAAATATTTTTTTATAAATTCGAATATTGTGAAATACTTAATGTGTTTCATTCAAATTAATATAGTAGATTAAAATTAACCGGCATACAAAACTCATAAAATTTGTGATATAATTTTCTGTAAATAACATCACAGATCACCATGGCAACAGCGAATTATACTGGAAATTTTTTGACGTTTATAATGACAGAATATTTTTTACAGTCTGGTTTTTATTTGTAAAAAAGCATTTTTCTACCACTTGTAGTTACTCAAAACTTATGTAAAATTAAAGAATATACTGTGTACTACAACAAGTAGAAATCAACAAAGGTCTAAATTGCTGCCAAAACTGTGACGCGCTGCGTTTCGAAAAACCTTTTAAATTATGATTTTCTACCACTTGTAATGAGCCCAAGTAACTGTAAAATGGAAAAATATAATTTTTTAGGTCCTAAAATGGCACTTTTGAGCTACTACAATCAGTAGAAAGTAACCCAGGTCAGGCTAGATGTTCAACATTTTTTATGTCCCAGTTGGCCGAGTTAAAACTGTTACTGTTACTTCGTTATACTATGCCAAATACTGGACTGGATGTATTAGCTTTTCATTACAGGGCTGCTATGTTGCCAGCTATTCAAAATTTCTTAAATATAGTAATATACATAAAATTGTTTTTAGTTAATTATTCTTTTTCTAGCAATTTTAAGCGGCTTATTTCATTGCTTACTAATAAATTTATATTATGTATATTTTTTTAAATATTTCCAAACTAGCTTTCTAAGAACATCACGAACTAACGGTTTACTGAAGTAAGGAGTGCATTTGTATAGTGAGCCTAACAATTCTAGAAAATATATCTGACAACATTGCTTTATTTTATTGTCGTTACACTGACTTTGGTTCCAATATACCTCAAAAGGGTTCCCCTAAGAGAAACGAAGATTCCTTGATCGGAACACGCGTACGTGAAACACAAAAAATGATTAAAAGTGTAATTTGGAGTGAAAAGTTTCCAATTAGATGGACATTTTTGTGGAAGACTTGTGACATGTTCACAATTTCAAATAAACTCTCCTGGGGTTGTGGAAATTATAGTCAATAGTTTCGAGTTTTTTGTTCGGTAATAATATTCAGTACTAAACATTACCAGTTTTTGTGTACATGTTTCAAAAATTATCAACAATTGATATCTACATTTGAGAGTTTGTAAATAGATTTATTTTGAAAAACAGAACCGTAGGCAGTTAAATTGAACCAAAATGGAATTTATTGAAAGTGTGAATAAATTAAACTCTTTAATTAAAGCTACAAATTAAAACGAAAAGTACACCAATTTACGGTGATGAAGTTTATTTCAAATACAAAAAAAGTGATCGTTTTAGAGGCAGCATACGCGTACAAAGAGTATTTACAAAGAGTAACTAAAAAATATAAACGAGTGGACCGAATAAATTGGTTGTGAAATTTATACTCGAATTTATTAACGACGACTCTATAAAATTTAAATGAAATATGTTGAAATAGCAGTTTTCCGCTTCGACAGTAGTCATAATAGAACCATTTATCTTTCCCTTTTTACACGTTTTTTTTTAAATGGGAGATTGTAGAAACCTACTTTGAACTTTTTCTATCACTACTATTGGGTTTCATTAGTTTCATTAGATTTTAGGTACTTCCTAATTAAGTAATTCCTAAGCTAGGAAATGCTCAAATCCGATAGGGTAAAGGAAGGAGAGATGGACCACCATTTATAAAATAAAAGATAATCTTTTTATTAATCAAATCACAAATCTGCAAATTAGTACATAAAATAACTAAACTTTGGTACTTTTTTTTGGAATAGTTACGAGGTAAAACATATTCATCAATAAAACTAAAAAAAATTAAATTCTTGAACTTGTCAACGGTCCATCTATTCTACCCTATAGAGGTGAGAAGGACCATAGTAGGGAGGATAGATGGAACATTGTAGGTAAGAGGAATGGACCTCGCTACTACTATTCTTTTCTCGTGCAACCAACGCTTGCACAAAAGGCATTGCAACCATTAATCTTTCTTTTTTTGTTAAACGATAGTCTTCACTGCAGCCAACACACCCGTTTTCCAAATCGCTGAAATGTTTATCCCCACTGGAATGGTCAACTATTGCTGAATCGCCAGCTTCCTCTTCAGCAGATGAAAATTCTTTCTTCTTTTTCTACTTACCACTTTCACTGCCAAATTGGGGTCTTTTCTCTTGCATTGTGCCTTTTTTTTCTTTAATAAATTCCGGTGAATTAATAACTCCTGATATTTTCTTACGAACTCTTTTTACAGCAATAGATACGACGGATACGGGAGTAACTTCATCCAGGAGTAATATCTCCAGTAGCTGTTGTTTTGTTAGGAGTGGCTTGTTGGTTTTGTATACCAGAGGTACTTGGTTGAGGAGATTCAGGTCTTGGTTGGGCAGATTCAGTTCTTGCCTGTATTGTTTTATTCTGCCTTGGATCTTCTACAGAGCAAACAGGATTTTGTGCTAAAAATGCGTAATCGGGTATGGATAAGGGATTATAGGGGAGAATTCCCGTTGATTCAAAAGAGGAAATTGCGTTTTGTGCAGTGGATGCTTTTCCCCAAGCTTCACCCAGTAGCTTTCCAAACTGCAATTTATTTATAACTCTTTTTGGGTTATTTCTACATGCATCGTAATAGTAGTCCTTCAGAGATTTAAAAAAAAACGATCCAGGGGCTGTAACTAATGAGTCGTATGGGCGGGTGAACAAAATAAAATTATGTCGTTTTCTTCTGCAAATTCCGGTAAATCTAGGTTGGTCGTATGGGAGGTATGTCCGTCTAGTAATAATAATACCTTATCAAGAGGTTTTCTTGGAATAAATTGGGTCTTTAGCCAATCCATAAATATTTCACGATTCACATAAGCAGTTTTTGACCTGTGAACCTGGTGGCCATCAAGCCATTCATCTTTTTCATTTTTGCCCTTAAAAATGCAGTAAGGGGGTATAAAACTACCTTCTGCATTACAGCATGCTATGACGCTTATAGTTTCTCCTTTCTCTCCAGGGCTTATACTCGGTACACTTTAAGAGCCTTTTGCGGCTAAGACTTGACCAGCTCTTGTATTTAACTGTAAACCTGTCTCGTCAGCGTTGTATAAATTTCCAGGTTTGTCAAAAAGGCTATGTTCTGTCATAACTTTTTCAAGGTCGTCGAAATGGGTTTCAACAGTTTCTCTTGACATTCCAACAGATCGTGCAATTGAAGTATTCTCAGAATTTCTGATTGAAATTTCAGGCCTTCGACGCAAAAATAACGCTAGCCATTTTTTGCCAGCTTTACCTAAAAAAATGGATAGATATAGGTAGGGACCTAATATTAAAATAAGTTTTAACAATTTATAGCTTACCTTCTTTTTCGTTAAATCTATTTGCAATTTCCAATCGTTTAGCTAATTCATATGCCAAAATCCTTACTTCATTTCTTGTTGGTGCAAAATCCGATTTCTGAAGTTTTTCGATATGGTCTACCAATTTGTGCTCAGGCGATTGGGTTTTTCGAGGTTATTTGATTTTAATCGCCTTTTAAATGTAGTTTTCGGTATTCCAAATGCCTTAGCCGCCATATGCATACCAAATAGGAGGATAGACGGACCACTCGATAACAACTAAACGATTTTAAATGGTTTTCACATTTTAGGTCCAAGAAGACACTAATGCATACACTTACAGTTTCAGCAGCAGAAAAACATTTCAGACTCACCTAAGTGTGTTAGAAATACAAATATATTTTTTTAAATATAATTTTCACTAGGACAAAATCTATTTTTTTCAAAAATTTTACACATAAATGCGGATAACCATGTGCTCGTGACTATTTCAAGGTTGAACTGACTGAAACGCAAAACATACGCCGGTCAAACATTTCGGTGTTGCCATATCTTCCAAAATAGTCCGTCTATCCTCCTGGTCCATCTGCTTTCCCTTTACCCTACTTACCCAAATCGGATTCCACCAACCTATATAATCCTTAGGTAAGAAATACCTAACTCAACATCGGATTTGGATTTATTTTGCGTATAATTGGTATCACTGCTTAAATTTAACTGAATGGGTGAAGATCATAACATAACAAATAGGGATAAAAGACGGTGAGAAAAGAGGAAAAATACCTCAAATTTTTTCAAATTTATGTCGAGTGTGAAATTTCTTTTCAATATTCTGGAAAATATTATTATATTTTAATATTGTCCATATCCTTCCAAAATAATCCTATTTTTTTATTCTGCTAGTTGTCTAAAAAATTAATTTTTTCAATTGTTTTTCTACGCCTCTTAAATATCTCAAGAAACGTTTGCAATAAATTCTCCAACATTTTTCTCCAAATATTTTTGTTTATTCTCCCAATTTTTTTCAATATTTCGGAAAATAATTTCCTTTTTTTGGAAATATTGTCCATATCCTTCCAAAATAATCCTATTTTTTTTATTCTGCCAGTTGTCCTCAAAATTAATTTCTTCAATTGTTTTTCTAAATTTCTTCTTTTTTTTCTGCGCCTCTTGAATCTCTCAAAAAATGTTTTTAATAAATTTTCCAAAATTTTTCTCCAAATATTTTTGTTTATTCTCCCAATTTTTTTCAATATTTAGGAAAATAATTTTCTTTTTTTTTGGAAATATTGTCCATATCCTTCCAAAATAATCCTATTTTTTTTATTCTGCCAGTTGTCCTCAAAATTAATTTCTTCAATTGTTTTTCTAAATTTCTTCTTTTTTTCTGCGCCTCTTGAATCTCTCAAAAAATGTTTTCAATAAATTTTCCAAAATTTTTCTCTAAATATTTTTGTTTATTCTCCCAAATTTTTTTCAATATTTCGCAAAAATAATTTTCTTTTTTTTGGAAATATTGTCTATATCCTTCCAAAATAATCCTATTTTTTTTATTCTGCCAGTTGTCCTCAAAATTAATTTCTTCAATTGTTTTTCTAAATTTCTTCTTTTTTTTCTGCGCCTCTTGAATCTCTCAAAAAATGTTTTTAATAAATTTTCCAAAATTTTTCTCTAAATATTTTTGTTTATTCTCCCAAATTTTTTTCAATATTTCGCAAAAATAATTTTCTTTTTTTTGGAAATATTGTCTATATCCTTCCAAAATAATCCTATTTTTTTTATTCTGCCAGTTGTCCTCAAAATTAATTTCTTCAATTGTTTTTCTAAATTTCTTCTTTTTTTTCTGCGCCTCTTGAATCTCTCAAAAAATGTTTTTAATAAATTTTCCAAAATTTTTCTCCAAATATTTTTGTTTATTCTCCCAATTTTTTTCAATATTTAGGAAAATAATTTTCTTTTTTTTTGGAAATATTGTCCATATCCTTCCAAAATAATCCTATTTTTTTTATTCTGCCAGTTGTCCTCAAAATTAATTTCTTCAATTGTTTTTCTAAATTTCTTCTTTTTTTCTGCGCCTCTTGAATCTCTCAAAAAATGTTTTCAATAAATTTTCCAAAATTTTTCTCTAAATATTTTTGTTTATTCTCCCAAATTTTTTTCAATATTTCGCAAAAATAATTTTCTTTTTTTTGGAAATATTGTCTATATCCTTCCAAAATAATCCTATTTTTTTTATTCTGCCAGTTGTCCTCAAAATTAATTTCTTCAGTTGTTTTTCTAAATTTCTTTTTTTTTCTGCGCCTCTTGAATCTCTCAAAAAATATTTTCAATAAATTTTCCAAAATTTTTCTCCGAATATTTTTGTTTATTCTCCAACATTTTTTTCAATATTTCGGAAAATATTTTTTTTTTTTCGAAATATTGTCCATATCCTTCCAAAATAATCCTATTTTTTTTATTCTGCCAGTTGCCCTCAAAATTAATTTCTTGAATTGCTTTTCTAAATTTCTTCTTTTTTTTCTGCGCCTCTTGAATCTCTCAAAAAATATTTTCAATAAATTTTCCAAAATTTTTCTCCAAATATTTTTGTTTATTCTCCAACATTTTTTTCAATATTTCGGAAAAATTTTTTTCTTCGAAATATTGTCCATATCCTTCCAAAATAATCCTATTTTTTTATTCTGCCAGTTGCCCTCAAAATTAATTTCATGAATTGCTTTTCTAAATTTCTTCTTTTTTTTCTGCGCCTCTTGAACCTCTCAAAAAATGTTTTCAATAAATTTTCCAAAATTTTTCTCAACATTAACGATTTTTTTTCAAAATTTCGATAATTTTCCCCAAAATTAATTTCTTCAATTGTTTTTCTTCATTTTTTCTTTTTTTTTCTGCGCCTCTTGAATCTCTCAAAACATATTTTTTCAATCAGTTTTTTAATTTTTTTCGTCCACAAACTTATTGTCTGTGAAAGTGACAGAAAAAAGGAGTAGTAGTGCCAATTTTACATAGGAAGGAAAAAATACAATGTAATCTTAAGCTCCTAGCTAATTTTTCCTAATTTCTCTATCGTTCATTTCATTCGTCTCTTTATTATTTCCACTTTGTTGTTTGGAAGGAAACATCAGTAAAAAATTCAAAATACTTATATATTTGAAGATATGAGCACAAACTAACTGAGGTAAAATAAACATGGTCGTTAGCTTATACTTATTTTCTGTCAACCAAAAAGAACTTCAAAGTTCAGAGAAAGAAGTTTAAAATTTATTCCAGCGAAACGATGCTTTGCAATTCAGTATATGTTTATCCGCTTATACCTTTTTGCATATCAATGGTTTAACATTGAAATTCCCATCACAATTTTTGTGGATTTAAGCACCCCAACATTAAGTTCTAGTTTAAAGGAGCGATTTCTGGTACGGTAAAAATTGGAACTGGGGAGAATGTAAGTCGTTACTTGAATAATAATGGATCCTGAAATGTTCATAAACATAAAAATAAGAACAAGGCAACTACAGTTTAACGTCTGTGCAGGATTAAGCGGTGCTGGTAAATTAAATTTTTGGTTTATTTAGAAAACCGAAAGTCTCGTTAAAAATTACAAGCTTGTGAAAGTAATACAGTGTATTCAATTTGTTTATAAAGTTTGGACAAATATAAAATTAGAATCTACCTATAAAAAAAATCCAGTGATGATCCCAAGTACTCTTAAAAAGAAACAGTTCCATAGAACATCAACATGGTACAGGTTTTTTGCATTGAAGGTGATGGAATTTCATAACAGGTCAGATGTGCTCGCTGTTAAATAAATATCCGAATATGTTCTTGGTACCTATGAATTGGTCTTCCAGTTGAATTGTGAAAGTTATTCCAAAATAGAGTGGTAAGAGTTAAATCGAATATGTAACGAATAGCACTTTTTTGTAATTTGAAAATAGATTCGAAGAGGTAGGTACAAACTCCCAGAAAGACAGACTATACAGTATTCGCCAGCTAACTTGATGTCCTAAATGCTTTCTAGGGAGCTATTGACGCCGCCCATCTGATAACTGTAAACAGTGCCGTGCAAGTTCTGAGGATACGCTTTCTGTTACAAATTAACACAACTTGTACAATTAATAAAGTAAAGTCCGTCCGGAAATATATGATCCCAACTTAATAAATAATATTTAATTCTTTGTTATAATTATTGGTATATTAATTTTAATAGAAACGGATCTGCTTTATACCTGAATTCTGAGTACATAAATAATATTTTAACAATAAGGTACCCATTACTATAACATGTTATTTATCTAATTGAATATGATAAAGTTAGGATCTTATATTTCCGGACGGACTATAATTAAAATTTGTTAGAAACTAAATAATTTCTTCCAGGTAGTAATGAGAATAAAAGAAACACAAGATAATGGGAAATTATTTAAGCTAGGTATATTTCTAAGAATAGCCATAACCAGTTTTTATCTTTACGAAGAATCTGACTCACTGCCGCTACTGAAATCACTTTCTTCTAGAGTAAACACAAGAGGGTTGACGTCATAAAACATATCTGTTTGTTTTACAAATACTTCATTGTACGAAGCAGAAACAATAACTGTGTGACGCTACGCTACTGAAAATCTTAACACCTGATAAGGTTCGATGCAATTGGCGTTTGTCAAAATTTTACCACCAATAGCAGCCGAGTAGGCAGGGCATTATTACTCTGTCTCTCTTAGTTGGTAATTCCTGGGAATTAGCTGACGAATACTGTAGCGGAGGTGAGGTACAAACACAGAGAAGTGAATTATTAATGCAGTAGAAAAATTAAGCTGTTTAGAAACATATTTAATGTTAAAACAGCAGATGCACTGAAAACTTTGATATCAATAAAGACACGATCAAAGGTGATGAGGAACTGTCCTAAAGTGCTGTCAAAATTCGCGAAGAGGAGCTATGCTGGAATGCTGGGTCCCAAGTCACAGTGATGAGGTGGGAAACGATAAAGTGGATATACTCGCAATGCAAGGAAATGAAGTAGACATTGCAACGGCAGTAACTATAATCCTACCTTCACTTAAAAATGTTATTGATAAAATATAGTTGAACAAAGAGGATATAGCCCGAACTCTGTAACCTGAGATAGACAAGGGGAAAATAAAAAGAAACTTTTGGAGAAAAGGTAAACTTAATAACTGGTATATTTACAGGAAATTGTACAGTAGGGGTGAATATCCGGAAAATGAAAAATTCAAATGGTGGCTTCTGCAAATGATTGGAAGAAAAAAAAACTATTGGTCACAAGCAAACTCGGGGTATCACATAACCTAACTAAAACAGAGAATAATTTTTTCACTAAAGAAGAAACTTAATTGAATTCATCATCGCTCTCCGACCAAGGGACACAGATCAAATTGTAACTATCTATAACAATATCAGAAAATAAGAAACAGAAAACAAATAAGAAAATAGTAAATAACAATAGAAATAACCTCAATAAATAATAGTAATGACAATCAATAGTTTTCATCATAATCCAACACATATCGCTTCCCGACCACTTGACACAGATCAAAGTGTAACTAGAACCAAAACCTAACCTAACCCAACTTACATTAACCAAATGAAACTCAACAATGTTATAAACTAGAGAGGTTAAGCTCCAAAGTATCATTTCATTTATTTCAAAGTAATAATATATATGAAGAAAACTATGTGGTCCAGCAGTAAGTTTGTTATAAACTCTTATATTCAATGTCAGGTATAAAGCAAATCTATAATAAACATTATATTCTAAGGATGTTTATTATTTCAATTTTTATGATTATAAATGCAATTCATTTTATATTTTTATATATTCATGTAATCTATTACAATGCAAAATTTATTCAACTAAAAGAAAATAAACACCATTTGACAACGCTGCTTAAACTATCACCTGATCACACAACAATCTTAATTTGTGAACGTGAGGTATCTAGACATAAGATATTAGTGTGTTATTTTGTAACCTATAAGTGTCGAGAGAAAATAATTATGCTTAAAAATATTTCTGAAAATTGACAAAATTTAAGCATTTTCTTCCAGTTTTTTTTGTGAAACAGACTTACATTTAGGTTCAAATAGTGTTGAAAAAGTATCATTTTTTGAACTAAATTCGTAATTTCTAAATTAATTTCTGATTGATCCAACGAAATTTTTGTTCTAAACAGCTTTATTTAAGGTGAAGTATCAAACAAATTTAAAATTAACATAAAATTCCCAGGGTCGCGAAATCTACCAGAACCGAAATTCTTTAATATTCGAAGCATTTCCATCGTACTCCGGGCGTTTTTATCAACAATCTCTGTTCAAATTGAAGACTAAATTGGTAAAATCAAGTAATTACTTATAAGAATTCATTCAATAATTAAATAATCGATAACAGCAGATCGATATTTAAATCGATAATCAAATAGATTGACTCATCTAGCTTGTCAACAACATTCTCTCAGATCTTTAATCGTTTTAGTTTTTTACTTGCTAATTCGCAACTGTCATCAACATGGATCCTGATCAATTCCGACGTTTCATGGAGCTTCAACAAAGCATGATTACACAGCTTTTTTCCCAGATTCACTCTCAGCAGCCTAGATCACCTGTCCCTCCACTAAGTGATGGATCAAATGAACTCATACCAGTTGTTAACACGACTCTGCTTTTCGCAATTACAAACAACGATTTGAAAATTATCTTGAGATGAAAAATGTCCTGAACAATAAACCCTACTGTGCACGACTTCTTCTGAATTCATTAGGAGCCAACAACTTCACAATGGTCTCTGCTCTTGCCGCACCCCAAAAAGCAACAGAATTGGGTTATGATGAACTCATTGGGTTGTTAGATATCCATCTTTCACCTAAGAAAAATGTTCTTGTTGCTCAGCATCAATTTCTATCAATTTATCAAGGCGACCAACAGTCTGTTCCTGGCTTTGTAGCAGTACTTCGAGGTGAGTTGACAGATTGTGATTTCGTTTCACCATGCGAGTGCATCGCTGATATCTTCCTTAGGGCTCAATTCATTAGAGGGTTGACGGACAACAGCATCCGAGAACAACTTCTACAGTCCAGTTCCTTAAACTTTAACAGCCTTGTTGAGAACGCCATTGCCCTGGAAACATCTCAAAGTGTTCTTGCTCAGATACCAGCAGCTACGGTGGACATCAACAAAATTGAATCAAGCCAAAGAAACCGTTCAAAATTTCGCAGCCACTCACAAACCCATATCAAAACAAGACATCACAGCCACCATCGATCTCAATCCCGATCAAGTAACAGACAATCAAAGAAACTTAAAATCAATTCCAAGGAATTGGGTATTGATGGATTGTGTCTTCGATGCGGCAAAGATAATCACTTATCAAGGGAATGCTTCAACCTCAATTGTTCTGAATGCAAGAAGAATGGCAACATTTCTAAAGTGTGCATTCAAACAATCCTTCAGAATAAGTCATCCAAGTGTTCAGCCAATCAAATAAACTTTACATGACTATGGCATTCAAAAAGTAGAAGAGAAGTTATCTCAAACAATCAACCACGTCAAAGTTAAATACAAAGTAAACATCAAAATTGAAGGTCATCCAACTGAATTTGAGGTAGACTCTGGTTCACCGATAACCTGCCTTCCAAGAGATAAAAGTTTCACCAGATGAATCTGAGTGTACCTACCGATGTTGCTAGCGCCTGAACTTCAATCTTACACCAAACACCCATTTGTTTCAGATGGAATAGAAATAGTTCGTGCTTCTTACAATTGAAGGACAATAGAGGATGAACTTTTTATTGTACCAGAGCACTACGATGCAATCATAGGGAGATCATGGATACGACAGATGAAGATTGAACTGCATAAAATAGATCAAAATACCGGAAATTCTGCAGTAAATTCCCTGCACATCATCGACCCTAAAAAGATATTCTCATTCTCAGACCTTAAACCGACCAAAGAAGTGCAACCAGCAGTACTATCCAGACCAGCACGACATTTAAGTGTGGGAGACCGAGTGTTAGTACGCTACTACGGAATCAACAAAAACTCGTGGAAACCGGGAACAGTCGTAAAGAAATTTGGTCAGCTGCACTACTCAGTAAAATTGGACGATGGGTTCATATTCAAGCGTCACATCGACCAAATGATCAAGTCACGCATCAACAAATGGAAAGTGGCATTTGCGGATGAAGTTGACTCTCCAGCTGAAGAGCATCAGCAGATACCAGACCTTGGCAACTTGGTCACAATTCAAGCAGGACCAAGGCAACGCCCAGAGCAATCGACGCCTGCTCGTCCTCCAGCATCTCCACCCAATGAAGACCAACAGTAGAAAGAAAAAAATTCTGTATTTAATTTGACCTCGTGTGGTATTCGGTAAGAAAATTCCTCACCAAATTTTGTTTGAAAACCAAATAATTTAAATTTATTTTTCGATTTCCAACAACGTCAATTTTTGACGTTTGAGGTTTGGTCGACTTGATTATTTAGTTACCATGGCAACTAAGTGAAATCCTAACCTGAAAATTATTTCAGTTTTGAAGCTATCAAGCGTCACTAAAATTCATCCGTTGCCATGGTGATCTGTCAAAAAACACGTTTTGATTGGTTAAAAATTACAGGTGTGGAATTTTCAAAAAAAATATAATAGATCTGTTAAAAAATACAAACGTATATGAGTCAACCTCAATGAGTATGATATTCCTCTTCTTATTTAGAAGCTGATTTAACTTTATTCTTCAAATAATCTAAGAAAAACCTTCCCTATTTCTTCGATTCGCTGATATCGATTAGATATTTCACAACAAAAATGATTCTATCCTTTTGGATTTTGCATAAAAATATGCTTTCGACGGCAGTATATCAGCCGTCGATAGCTGCTTGAGTAGTTATCCCCTCATATATTGGTATTTCATGAATTGACATTTTGCTGTCGATATTCAATTAGATTTTATTGAAATTCTCGTTTTCACCTGCCAAATACGCAATTTCGGTTTTATACAAACATTAATTTGCTTATTGCATTTCCGTACCGTACATAATTTTATCATAGATCGATAACAGAATACTATTTTGCAGACAAAAATCAATTGGTGAAGAATCTATTCCTCAGAACAGCAAAGCAATTTGATACGACTCCGTTTCCTTATAAAAAATAATTGTTTCAACCAACTAAATATGAATATTGATACCTTACTATGAATACCTCGTAAGTACATCTTTATCATAATATGAGCATGCTTTGTTTTGAAATTTTCAATAGTAATAAATTTCAATTCTTCCGGCGGATTTTCGGAATGTTGAGCTAAAGAACCAGATTGATTCTGCGTCTGGCACAGAATCCTATTCATGATAGGTGTCAAATACCCCGAGAGCAGAAACAAGACACTAAATGCAGCTCAGAAAACAAAGAGATTGACCAAAATATTCAAAATTCATGGAATTCTTCAAATCTACTTAATTTATCGCTGCCGGATTCAATTTTGGACAATTTAAAAGGTGACATTTTGATATTCCCGTTTGATAAAACTGAAGAACCTGACACTAGAGCAATTAATGGTCCAATGGATATTGTAGGATGTTTATGTTGATTTAATATTTTGAACTGACCAGTTACACCGGTCCTTGATGAACCGCTAAATGAAATGATCAATCAAAATTTAAAAAAAATAGTTAAATAATTTTCACATATACAGAAATGATAAAAACGCCCAACCAACAACTGTCATTTTTATAGACGATTTATATAATTTATCACAGAAAATATGGAAGGAATGTGAAAATTATGATTCAGTGCAAAATATATTCAAACAAAAATTATACGTTCAGTTCGATACGCTCGATTATGAATTACCACTTTCGGTGATCAATTCACTTTTTCGCTGCTTAGTTAAACAAATTCTGTGATCAATTGCCTGCTTGGTTTAACAAAATTTATTTTATCATCAAAATCGGCAAACAAATTGCTGATTTTTCGACAGTTGATAGAATAGCAGAGCTCCAATAAATCCAATAAATGTAAAAAGTGTTTGATGATTGGAATTATTCATTAGACACTCATTCATATTATATTTGTTCGAATAACTATTCTTTCATTGAATAATATCGTATGACTGTTTTACAATAATGTGTTTTCCTTTTTAGGTAAGCTGTTTTTCAAAACTTCCTGAATACGTAAGTACATTATAATAAATCTTTGAATATTGGTTGAATGCCTCGATCATTAAACATACTATATGAATAACCCTGCAATACTGACAACACACTTTGTTTGAAGCCAACATCTAAATCGATTCTCTCATTCCAAAACAAGAATAGCAGTACAAAGGTCGCAGATTTCAATAACAGTGCCGTGCTGCGTGAGGATTAAAATTTATTGAAAATATTCATTTATTACTCGAGGAATGAATTTTAGTTGCCGTCTATATTTATAGTTACACATTGTTTATTTTCTCTTAGTAAGATAAATTTGTATTCTTATTAGAATGAGTAAATAATAATTATATATCAAATGACACGACACTGGTGTGAGAGTCAAAAATAAACACCCCAAAACTTATCAGAACTTTAATGAATAAAAATGTAATTAACTGAAACGACAATAATGAAAATAGTCGACGCGCCGTTCGTTACGTAATGTCGAGACGAGCCCGCTCAACGATGTGTGTCCCGTCAGGTTCCAAACTGGCCTCCCTTTCTGCCCCATACAGCACCGACCATGGAGACTAAATAAGGAGAACGAACTCCAGTCCTTAAAATCGTCTATCTAAGCAGTTTGTTTTTTCACCGTGGAGTCGCGCACTGTAGATCTTGCACCATTTTAAAACTGTCACGACAATAACCTTACTTTTTATATTTGACAGTAGGTAAATAGTGAACAGACGAAGACGTGACCTGAATTTAACAAATCCACGATTTTTTAAAGTACCAAAGGTAATTAAAAATATTCAAAGATAAATGAAGTAGAAAAGAATATTTATTGTGATAGACTAAAATTATATACCTTATAAATACATTCAGCTAAATATTTTACCATGAAACGATCACAATTCTCGAAATTTTTGGAAACGAGGACAAAAAACGGATTTCCTATTCACAATATTTTCCATTTCTAAGACCTAACCTCACTTACCACACACGCAAACCGCGAACTGTCAAAGAAGCTAGCAATCAATAAAACATCATGAATTCGAAGTTTATGATTGGCTGTTATTGTTCTGCCGTCAGATGTTTTGGTGCAAGATTTTGAGTGGCGCCCTCTATCATGACCAGAAATTGTAATACATGGAGTTCGATCTCCTTGTATAGTCTCAATGGCATCGACCTTCAACCCTTGCTCGGTACGTCTCTTAAGGGCTGCTTACACTGGTAATTTCAGAACTGTAAAACTGTTCAGAACTTGCTGCTTACCTGTGAAAGGATGTATTGTAAACATCACTTATACTTCATTTTTTGCATAGTACACAACGATTCACCATCTTGTTAATATATTCAACTAATAAATAAAGTATCCTTAATTGATCTACATCAAAATTTCTTCACAATATCTACTACAGTTGAACAGAACAGCCATAACATATTTAGTGAAAATCAAAACAAACAACTGTCAAAAAATGTAAACAATCAATATAAGCGATTTTGTCACTGTTTATAAACATTCACTCATGTTTTAATGAAATTTTGTATATTGTCAAAGATCAAATAAATCGCTTTTTATACATTTATCTCAATTATATAATAAGTATTAAAGGACATAATAATATAATAGTTCTAATTTATTTTTACCACTTGAATATTACACTATTTATCTATTTATAATTGTCTGTGAACTAACTCTTCGTCTTAGTTTTACTAATTCTCCACTCACTCAAAAACCTGCGTATATATAGTCTTTCTCAACTCTCGAAAATTCTAGTAGTTTCCGCGCTCGTCCTATGCGTGAGCAAAACGATTTGTCTGGAATGTTCTCGAACAGGGGGGGCGCATTCGTCAAAATTTATAGTCGAGAGACAGGGCCGGCTTTGAGTTGGTGACCTCGCAACATTATTACATTTAAATGATACGACACAGCAAAATCTGTGGAATCAAGCAAAATAAATAAATTTTGACTTTGACATTGTTTATGTTGGCATCAAATAATATGTTTACTCTTCTAGTATGTTCATTGTTCGGGTTCGGAGGTTGAATGCGTCATTTTTATCATCCATATTCGGCTTCAGTTCTTATCATTCAATATTTTTAACTCACGTCTCAAGCAGAATTAGAATGGAATCCAATACAGTAGAAACATACGTCATCGTTTCGCGCATCTATAATGGCCGGCACTACGCTCGTAAGAAATATACAGTAATTTTACAGCAAAACTTAAAATTGAGAGTGTTTCAATTAAATGACATTTCTGACACTATAAATGATCAAGATAAGAAACTAATTAACATGACGAGCAAGTAAATATCTGAATAAACCTGATGATAAGACCAAGTATAAAATTAGTTCAGGATGAGATACATATATATTTATCAGCTCTTCTAGTGAATTTCTGTTGCTTATCGTATACACCGGAGGTCAAAACTCGAGTAAGTGGTATGGCTGTTGCTTCGATGTGGCCATTTAATATAACAGCAATTCAATTTAAGTTTACATAAATGCGCTACTTCATCCTACGGCTCGAGTCGCCTTACAAAAAAGAACTGTCTACTTGTTTCATCCGCTGCTCCCGTCCAAGCGGCGCCAACCGTTACATTTCGACATCACCGACACATAACGGTCATGAGGAGTAGGATGTATGTATGTATATATGTGAATTGGGGTGCTACTCACTGAGACCTAAAAAATCAATTATGCCCCCTTTCTTCTACTTAGTTTCTGAGGAAAGTCTCAGAGACTAATAGCTCCTTTAGACCTTTCTCCAGCAGGAATATTAGGATATTTGCAGGCTTTAGTTTTGGTAAGTGTCCCTCTTCTATACAGTAGTCTCCTTATGATTTTGAATTGCTACACAATCCGCAATTAGGTGGATGGAAGTTTCTTCTTCCATTCTACAGAATCTACATTACTATTTTGAGCTTTTACAGGAGTCCATTCAGGCGACAGTGTCCCGTTAGGTCACCTGTTAAGACTGTTAGTGCAGTTTTACTCTGGCTTAGGCATTATCATTTGTTCTCCCAGAAGTATTTTTGATTGTCTAAACCCTACTAGATCTTTCCAATGGTCAGATCTTCTCTTTTTCTTGGCTTTGTCTATTTCTTCCAATATTACATTGGAGCTGTTATCGCAAAAGGGTTCTGGCCCCCAAAGGGGTGTTTCAGCCCCTCTCTTTGCAAGTTTATCTGCTATTTCATTTCCTTTTATTCCAATGTCTTCTGGGATCCACAGTAAAGCGACGATGTTGTTTTCGTCTGAGGAGTGGGATTCAATAGTTACGGCCTTTTCTAACTGTTCCAATCGTAATGTATTCTATAAAAACTTTATATTAATTAACTTTATTGAGCGATGAATGGATTAAAAAAATAATAAAACAATAAATTCAAAGAAAATGACAAATAAAATTCAACCTCAGTAACCCCGCATTATAACGTAATACATCATCCAGATAAGCGGGATCACAAGCATCTTATCCAGATTGAAATTTTTCAACTTTACTACGGTTTTACTTATTCAGGCAACCAGCCAAAATGTAGAATACACCCAAGAGTATCCCACTTTAAGCCTTCTCAATTATTTAAATTTCCTTAGAAAATGTATTCGTAAAGAGATAACTTTCTACACTAAATCAATTGCAGTTTCCTTCTTTTTCGGCTATACTATCAAACGTGTTTTCGTCATAATTCAATCGTTATCGCGAAAAATGTAAATTTATTTTTGTACTTATTCCGGGCAATTTTAGCACAATTGATTTATCGATATTTTGTTTAAAGTGACACTCGGGGATTTGAATTTATCACAATATACAATTTTATGAGTATTTCTACCAAAATATTTTACAAAAAAAGCTCCCTTCCATTCACCTACATATTTTTTATTTTGTTCTATTTTAGTTTTTCATTTGTTGCCCACTATGGTGAGTTTGAATTTAAAATATACGGTAGCTCAAGCGGGAAAAAAATATTCAGGGTGATCCATTTGAAATAACCAAGTTCATTATTATTCCGAAAAAAAGAATCTACAACAATGTGAATACCACCATAATATCTGCCATATCACAAGATCCTTCCACACCAAAATCTATAAAAATCGTGCAAACCGTTTCTGTATTTGTAGAGTGGGGAGGGTGAGTTTAGGGCCCGAAATGTCCCACCTCATCTTATCCTCATCAATTACTGCACTAGCAAACTGCCAGTCGTATTGTGAGGGTGTTGTTGGTACTTCCGTTCAGTTCGTCGTTCCAGAAAAGACAGATCCTGGGAAGTAAGTTTCCATAAGAATCTCAGCGCTCTCTTGGAGGTTGGCGGCTTTGTCGCCGTTTTCCTTCGTCGGGATGCCGATACTCTTATGGTGGTCGTTTGTGTGTGCCTTCTCTCTCTCCAGACTGCTCTTTGTCTTTGTCTGCAGACTTTTTTGAACTCTTTGAGGTTGGCTTGGTATACTCCCCAGTCCTCTTCGAGTTTTGTTCGTTATGCCTTGTTAAAGGTCGTTCTCGCTGTCTTTCTAAGGTGTTCCAGTTCCGGGCACCACCAAGTATTGGTTTTGCCATCTATCTGGACCATCCTCATCGGACAGGATTCCTTATAGGCAATGTCTATTTTGTTTTGAATAGATACTATGTACCTTTCCAGTTCCTCATTATTGCCAGGAGTCAGGACCTCTGTTTCCCGCAGATCACCTTTAAGAGGCGATTGTAGAGAGCTACATCCGTCCTCTTCGGGTCACGGGATGTTACAGTGGTTCTGAGATCTTGGCTTACCGTATAGGTCAACCAGCGGTGGTCTGGCATAGAAATGTGATCTAACACTTGCCAGCCCTGAATTTGTTTTGATATTTCAGGCAGTAAGATCTGAGGTGCAGAATTGTGCCATCGGAAGGGCTCTGTATATCCTAGGAACGTCAACAGCTGTCCTAGACTGCTGATTGCTTGGTAAGCTGAAAATTTGACTAATTAGGCTACGGAAACCAGTAATTTTGTTCTTTATTATCCAGGGCTCCTGGATCAACGCTATTGCATCCTCCTGTACATCAAGGTGGTGTGCAATCTGTTTCCGAGATAATTTAGGCGTTCCATACTTAAAACTCACTCTGTATATAATGATCAACATACACAGTTAACTGAAGAGCAAGAAATTATTGTAATTATATTAATTGTTTTATAATTTTGAAGTCGTTGTCAATTGAACCAAAAAACTATGTATTTACTACGAGTAACATTGCAGACTTCAAAGCCCAGTCCAATTCATAACCTGCAATCCCCTCGTGTCCCAGCACCCATACTAGTGACAGTGTTGTCTCTTGCCAGCCAATTCCCAGGAATTCCTTACAGTTTTCACCAGTTCAGACTTAGGTAATGGAAAGTGGAGTAATGGTGCGCGAGGGGTAATTATGCGCACTGACGTCAGAACTTCTAGAAAAACCGACAGAGCCTAACGAATTGTGTGGAATTTGTGGAGAATTTGGAAAAAGTGGAGAGTTATGGTATCAGAGTGTTTTGTGTTCAGCATGGAACCACGCCGACTACACAGGCGCTGATAATCCCAAGGACTATAAATGTGACTTTTGTTTAATGTAATAATGTTTTTTTAATTACTTATTGCAACCATAGTAATGAATATTTTGAAATGATGAATGTTTCAACAATTTTTTTACTGCGCACCATTTCCCAATCAAAGCGCAACATTACCCCGTGGGGTAGGGAATGGTGCGCAAATGCATTTTTACACTTTACTCATAATTGTAATTTTGTTCTTGAATCTTTTTACATTATTTTGTTATATATTTTTAGTACAATAGTTACTGCTTGCACTAGTGTAGACAAATTGATATTAACTATAACACTAAAGAATCTTGCTTAAGTGCGCACTATTCCCCCAGTAATATCCACTTTCGTTATATAATTATTTTGCCGACGCCATTTAGACATTTACCAATATTTCCCTGAATAATGAATTATACCTACAGTATAAAAACCTTTCGCTTGCTGGTCGTCTTTAAAATTCTCTGTCACAAATTTGTGAAACCGCCGGCTTTGTAGAGACTCCATTTTCTGGAATTTCCATTAATAGATTCCCGTGACATTCTAAAATTAATAAGTATACATACATTTTCCCGAGAAAATCCCGATTGGAAAGATAAAGAGGCGAAGTTAACTGAGCGAGATCCCTTGTGAATATTCAGTATATTTATGTAAATTCCGATTATGGTAATACCTATTTCGTGCAGGTCTGATTTTCTTTTCAATTCCGTACACCGACGCTTTCGGCCCGAACCATTCATCAAATTGTTACAAAACTCAGACATGTGCAATATGTCTCAATTAAATATGTTCTTTGGTGTGTTAACAATTCTTTTGATAAAAATAATGCAATCTTGTTATAACGAGGTACGTTTATACTCTTCTATTACTTCAAAATAACAAGATCCATTCCCAAGAAACTCGCCAAACGTAAACTGAAGCAAGGGGTTCATTTTTAATAAGTAATTCATTAAATGAATACGTAGACACTTCAGTTTCCTATTGGTCATCCCCACTCTTCTATTACTCCAAAATAACAAGATCCATTCCCAAGAAACTCGCCAAACGTAAACTGAAGTAAGGGGTTCATTTTTAATATCGAAAAATGAAGACCTGTATGGGAAGGTTTCCAAGGGCATTTTCCATTTCGGATCGTAACAAACTGAATTTTTATGAATGGCTTCGTTGTGACGAATCCTACAACTTTTCTATTGACGAGGTTTCTCAATTTCAGGTGCGAAACAAGTCGATCCAGTGATTGCAAAATATTTTACATTAACAATTAGTTATTTAGTTAAATCGAGAGGTAATTGGATGAAGAATACGGTAAAACGTGTCCTGCAAGAAAAATCCCAAAGAGGAAAGTACCACGGGCCCGAGCTTGGCCAGACTTGGCCCAACTATGTAGAACTCTGGGCCAAGCTTGTAAGCCACGCTTGGCCCAACGTTGGTAGAAGTCTGGAGTGATAACGATGGGCCAGGCTTGGTTGCCAGGTCTAGTCCAGGCTCGATTGCCAAGACTGTAGCAGGCTCGATTGCCAGGACTGGACCAGGTTTGGTTGCCAGGACTGGGCCATGCTCAAGTACCAGGAGTGAGCCAAGCTCGATTGCCAGGGATGGACCAGGTTCGATTACCAGGACTAGGCCATGATCAATTGCCAGGGATAGATCAGGCTTAGTGGCCGGGAGTGGACCAGGCTCGTTTGCCAGGACTAGGCCATCCTTGACTGCGAATACTGGCTCAAAATCAAATACTAGTTATTGGCTATTAATTAAACAATTAGATACCATTATTAGGTACACACATAATAACAGAAGCTCTGGTAATATTTTCTTATTCTTTAATGATAATAATAATAATGCATGTCTCGTAAGGCCCGATTTCAAGTTCAAACCACTTCTTCACCTTGTCTTCATCTTTTTTTGGTGGCCGTAGACACATATTTTCGTTCTCAGTAAGCCAACCGATCGGTACTAACTCCACCACTTTTTTATTGTTTTTTATCTCATCAAACTCAACCACTGCGTAGGTTTTAATACATTCGGTCATTTTAAAAATAAAAAAATCATTACTATAACCCGAGAAAAATTTTAAATGTCACCTGAAGCACGTTATCTTTACGACTGATTCACGAAAAGATCTCAAATAACTGACTGCGCAAGAAAAATGGCTGTCGACCGAGCACTTACGAAAATACTCGAATCACCATCGTACGGCCACGGCTGGGTTATCCAGCCCTGGGCCGACCTTGGGTTATCATTGGTATGGCCAAGGTTGGTTTATCCCGCACTGGCAAAAGCATGGGTAATCAATGGCATGGCCAAGGCTAGGTCAGACAGTCTTGACTCAAGCTTGGATTATCATAGGCATGGCCAAGGCTGAGTTAAGTTACCTGGCTCTCGCATTGCCCTATACAGGTACGCCAAAGCTAGGCTTACCAGTACTGGTCCAGGCTCGGCCGCTTTGTCAACTCTGGTGAACTCCTGCATGGGATAGTCTTATCACCCTGTCCTCCACCCCCAAAGTGTTGAAATAACGAAATGCAAAAAATGTATCATAACATTCTATTTTTCTTCTGGAGCTTATAAAATGTTTGTATAATTTAATGGCAACATTGTCCTACAAATCGATTAGTCCGTTTTCCCAGTCCTATACTCGGAAAATGGAAAAACTGTGGAAAACTGTATATTTCTAGTATTTTTGTGAATACTGAAACACATTAACTCCAATAAAAAAACTTCGAATATGGCTGCCTCGTATTCTATGTAGATGCTTCTTATTTCCGCACATTTCCGTCAATATTCTCAATTAATTGGTTCAAGAAGCCAAGACCAGATATGGGAGGATACCCACAAATCAATGTTTGCTCGATAACCGAATAAGGGAAAATTCCAACTTTTAATATTTATTAACTTCAAGGCTTCTTATGTCGGAAAATTTAATTTTTATAGTAGTAATCACTACAGAACAGAGACTCAACAAATGTGATCAAGTTTATACTTGTAATAAAATTGCATTCATTGTAATCATCATTATATTGTTCAGGAATAGAACCGTGGTATTCTAATGTCTCTTGATTCGTCCGGTTGCTCTATCCTTCAATATAATAACTGAAATGGTAATTTATATACCAAGGACGTCTATTTTAATCGACTCTGAAAATTGATAGCCGAGGCTCAGAACATTTTTTCGTCCACCTCTAAGATAAGATTAAATAAATATGGGGTTTATGTGCTTCTAAGAGCCTCTCCACTACAACCTTTAGATTTGATGAGGTGGCTATTCCACTGTTACCTTTTCAGATCTATTGTAGTCCTCTGAATCTAGATTACATTCTCCAGCCTGAACCTTTTTAAGTAGCCAATCAGCATCGAGACTGAATCTTTCATGTAGTTTCTTGCCGGTGGCTTCTCATCGCCTGGTTCAAGAAACCGCACATTCGCCAGGCACTGGCATAGGATGTGCTCTGCAGTTTCCTCCCCTAGGTGACAGAATCTGCACATAGCTTCATCTGTCAACCCCATTAGCTCTGCGTATCTGTTAAGCTTACAGTGCCCCGTCAACACACCCACTACGGCTTTGACAGTTTTCCCATCTTTTCCCGTAAAAGTTGGCGAATGTCCTCTAATGAACTGTTTCGCCTGTCTCTGTCCTGGTGAGGTTATCCACCATTATAGAGATTTATGAGCCACCCACTTCCTCGTGGCCATATTTTTTGTCCACTTTGCGACGCCGCAGAAGGGTTCCCGTCTAATGAATGGCATTGATGAGTCTTGTTTGGCCGTTTCATCCGCCAATTCGTTGCCCCTTATGACCCTCGTGCCCTGGTACCCAGGCTATCATGACCTTGCAATGGTCTCCAAGTGCGTTCAAGGCACTTTTGCAATCCCATACTAGCTCAGTATTGACCTCTATGGAATCGAGTGCCTTCAGTGCAGCTTGACTGTCGGAGAAGTTGGCAACTAAATATGTCCTTTCCTGCCTTTTAATTTCTTCAACGTAGTGGTGAATCGTCACTTCCGCTTGGAAAGTTTAGGACGTTCTTAGAATATTGGAATAGCTATTCTTTGTTTTAGCCCTACAATTCCGGCTCCTTGCTCCTACACCTACTTTTGTCTTGGAGCCGTCCGTATACCAGGTCGCCTCAGCCTGTATAAGTACACCTTTCTTCCAGTCTTCCCTACCTGGTATAGTTATTTGAAACTTATTATTAAAGCTATATCTCGTGGCCGTTGCGTCCATGGGTTGCCCCACTAAGACATCCGCTTTCAGCTCCTCGATAAGCTTTCGATAGTCAGCTCCGTGCGTTTGGCTTATGTGTTGTTGACTTTTCAGTAATCTGTGCGTTACAGATCTGGCCTTGTATAAAAATGTGTAGTGGATGCAGATTCAGCAAGACTTCCATCGCACTTGTGGGAGTAGTTTTTATGGCTCCCGTAATACACAGACAAGCAGGCCTTTGTGCGCTAGTCAATAGCCTTACAGCTCCTACTTGCAGTGTCTTTGTCCACCACACTACTGATTCATAGGCTATCATTGGTCTAACAACCCTTGTGTATAGCCATTGGGTCATTTTTGGGGTAAGTCCCCAGTTTTTCCCACACATTATTCTGCATCTGCCAAGGGCAATGGTAGCTTTCTGTGTGGTCTTCTGAAGGTGAGTGTTCCATGAAAGCCATTGATCAAAATTTACTCATAGCTACTTTCTTTCTGTGGCAATTGGAATCACCTCTCCTCCTTACACTATTGGCTTTGGACCTTGTAGTGCGGTCTTTTTCGTCTTTTTCTGAGCATTGACTGTCAGTCTCTCTTGTATGCACCAATTATCAACTATATTTAAGGAAGTTTGCATTTTTTCCGATATCACCTCAGCAAACTGACTACAATAGCGATGTCGTCTGCGTATCCAAGACAGTAAACATGTGCTGTGGACAGTTCTGTAAGGAGGTCGTCTACTAAGGTTGCCCATAGTAGAGGTGAAAGCACTCATCCTTGTGGACATCCTCCACCCGTCCTTGCCTTGATGGTGACTTGCCCCAGAGTGGAGCTTATTATCCTATCTTCCAGAGCTGTCTTTCTCCATAGGCATATTGTTGTGGATGTCCCCCGTCTATTCATTGCATTAATCAATGAGTTCGTGGTAACATTATTAAATGCTCCCTTAGAAAGTGTCCATCGCTATCTATTTGTCTTCTATTGACTTTGAGGTAAGCCTGTTTAGATCATCCAGCGCTAGATCCCTAGATTTGCCTGGTTGATAGGCAACTACATCCTTTCCAGATCTATGCTTGCTCCTATTATGCTTGTCTAAACCCGTCTTTATTACTCGACTTCGAATGCCAAATCTCAGGTCCTCCATACGGTACGTATATTAAGTCTTACCCCCCTAGGAAACTCCTTTATTTAAGACAAAGATGAAAAATCCTCGAACCCGTCAATTTTTATATTAATCGAGGTGTTATATAACATACAAAGAATTGTCACCCCATTTACCACCTACACTTGACAGCTACCCCCTTAGATTTTACAAATATCAAGAGGGGTCGTGCGATACTTCGTTGGAGAGGATTTGAAAAGCAGAACTCAAAAATGTATCATTTTTAAATTTTGTATGTAACAATTAATTAATAGAAGTTATCAAAAAATATCTTTAAAATTGAAGGACAAATTGATGTAAAGAAAACTTGATGGACTACAGGAGTGCTCGAAATGTTCTCCCTTTACTTCCTGGCAGAAGTAGATCATTTATTTCGGTACCTCCCTAACCAATTGTAGGGTCTGAAGATCATCCTATTACATTCTTCGATTATTCTTTGGCGGAGTTCAGCAAGTGTCGTCAAATGGCTCATAAACACTTCGGATTTAAGGTAACCCCATAGGTAAAAATCTAGAGTGGTTCAATTTGGGGATCTTGGTGGCCATTCGATGAGGTGGAGCCCCATCTTGCTGGGGGATTGGTTGCCTGGTTTTTTTCTAACTACATCATTAATTGCAGGGTACAATTTGTGTCTCTAACAGGTTAAGATAAGTTTCTCCCGAAACATATATTTCATTCTGCCAGGTAATGGATAAAAAATGAGGCCTGTACTTTTTAGGTGCTTCGTCCTGGAAGGGTGAACTGGCTTCGGGAAAAGTTGCGATAGTTGACTTGGAGGTATCCCAGTGATGGATCGTTAAGAGTTCTAGGTGTGTCTCAGGGTCAGACTTTAAAAATTATTCAACGGTGCCCTTGGTGGTGTGTCTTAGGAGGTGACCTGGGAAGTATGTTTACTACCACAGTTTATTAAAAAGGGTGCTAATGAGACGTCTAGCGGAAATTAAAGCATTTGCGATATGAATTTTAGGAAAGTTGAAACAGATCTATAGACACACATTATAAGATTTTACCATTCAATGTATCAAATTAAATTAAAAATTGTGGATCTGGTATTCTCAAGCCACTTTTATCAAAAATTAATAAATAATGTTGATGGAAGGTACATACTATGTAATTAAAATTATAAATGTATAGGTTAAATAGCTGTAATTTATCAACAAATTACCTCATTTGGGCAAGTATTATGTAATTATGACCCCCTTTTGTTTAATTGAGAAATATTCTGGAACTTTTCACTGTAACATATCTTAATCTAATTAAACATTTCGGTGTTTTTCGTAAAGACGGCCCTGCTTTTTTTTATAAAAGTAGCAGAACTAACAATGGCAGTAGTATTGGCAACGCTGTTATCCTATACCCGCGTACTGCCATCTTAATGTGAATTCCTCTATAGTCTATAGTATTGAATTTTCCCAATTTTCCCAAGCTTATTTATAATTACTGCTGAAAATCAAATGTTATTAATTGATTTCGGTAAGAATGAAATCGCATGACTCAAATAGGTACCTACTGTACCGATCACAATGATAAAGAAACTGAAACCATATACATAATCACAATATTTAAGGATTTCATTATAGTTCTAAATACTTTTAGATTGTATTATGGCATGTTTAATACGTATAAAAATATATGATAATTACTGTACACATTCAGAATATCGGTGTAAGTGAGAATATTTTTGATCAAAAGGACTATTAATTATAAACAACTTGCTACTAAAAGTTCAAGAACAATTATATACTTTATTATTTGGAATAATAGACAAACTAAAAAATAACCATATAGTGGAGAAAATTCTTCGAACATAATTCTCATTTTACTGCTAATAATCACCATTTCTGGAATATAGCGATTATAAGAATTGGGAATGCCGTATTCTACAAAATATGAAAATCTTTTTGCACCACATTTTTGTACCTGGCACAAATTTTTTAACGTGGTTTCCCCAAGCTCGTTTTCTTGAATATCTGGGAAGGAAGCGTTCCCGGGAGCGCTCCAGGAAAGCTAGTTCACTTTCACTCCCGGAAACAAAAATGTCGTATTCTTATTTCTTGAACGCTCGAGAGTGCCAAAGACAAGACAATAACGGGGCACAGTGTTGCCGCGTATTCAAGTATCAATGAACGTACCAAAAAGGAAATGTGAAGAGGAACCGAAAAAAAAATAAGAAGACGAAGTAATTCCAAGTTCAGCCTTGATTATTTTTCAGTTGAGGACCATATTTTTCTTAATGTTAGATTTGGACAGTAATATATGTATCTGCTTGAATGATGTTATTTAAAAGTATATCGTTGTAATTGTCCACATCAATTTCATTGGAAAAAACACAAAAGCCTCAATCGCAGAACATACAAAATCAGCAAAACATCAAATTTTCTATTTTTGACGTTCATTTCACAATCAGATTATTAAGAATATGACAATCCCCGCTTTAAGATGAACAACGCCCATTTTCCTCCTAAAAATTAGAGAATACAGGTCCAGTAGGTCTATTCCATGATCCATTGTGAATTTTCTGACAAAAAAGGTACCATTAAAAATAATTGAATTGTCAGATATTATCGTTGATTTGAGAAAATTATTATTCTGACTGATAATCCTCAAAATAAACTTCAACAGTTATAACTTCTTTGCTTCATTTTTTCTAGATATTTGTAGATGGCTCTAAGAAAGATGCATCAGTTGACTTCTCGTTTAAATCATGAATATCTTCATCTGTTGCAGTCAATTCAATTAATACATACTGGTGAATGACATAACTTTTTTACAGCCATACTTTGCGTCGTAGTCTTTTTTTTAATTACAACAAATGACCATGAGAAATTTTTCCGAAGCAGGTGAGAGTGAAGAATGAATTGAGTCCAAAGTAGTCTCAAATAAATTCCAGCCCCAGTCTAGTGGATCCAGTTGATTCCATAACCTCACTCGAACTTCACTTTTGACCTTAAATAAATTTTTGGGACACATAAGATCGATGGCATTATATTTACAATAGTGTACCTAAGGCATCCACAATATTTACCTGTAGGGTAATTTTGGCAAACCTATCACTATTTTTGTGTCTACTTTGACCGGATTAATACCCAATAAATTATGCTCAGATAACTGACGACTACCCATCTAGGTTTTTTTTTAATGATAATATCTATAGATCGATTTGCAAACGATAACTTTTCAGGTTATACTTTAGCTTTACTAACGTTGAGGTTATATTGAAATGACAAGTTAATTATATAAATAGTTTTATATGAAAATATACATTACATTATCATTATTTATTAATATCAATGTTAACATTAATTATAATTTATATCTAAATGACAAGCAAACCGATTGATGTCTGAATTAACATAGTTAATACTAATGGACGCATATGCATTTGTTTGGCATATACATGGCTCACAGCATTTGATATGAACGTAAATGTGAAATTCAGTATGTCAATTAAAACAACTACTATAGACATCAAAGAACTACTGTAATATTGCTGTTCAAACATATCACCGTCCTTGCAATGCTTCATAATTTGACCACAACTCAAATAACACAAGACACTAACGTAACTGAGGGAGAAATTGATAATTATGATGTGAATGTAGGAAAATAATTTTATTGAAAGAAAAATATTGCGCGTGATAGAAGTGAAACTTTTTGAAAAAATTCATGTTCCTACATAAAAAATATCGAAAATCTTAAATTCATTGGAATTAAACAAATATGACTTATCTATTCTATTGTAAAACATGATAAATTTGGTATTTGAATGTAGCGAATCCACTATTTCCTCCCTATAGTTTTATAAGGCAAGGACAATAAATTTCAACAATACTCACATCATATTTATCAATGATAATGCAGATTGAATGATCAAATGGAAAGTATATTACAAAATAACTGTTTTCTGAGATATATTAATTACTGATAGTGAAAGGTTAACATTACAAGTAATTCCTGATAGCACCTAAAACAAAGATCATACTGTATACATTATTTTTACAGAAAATTTACTGAGCATTCATAGATAGTATCATGTTTGAAATATCTATAGCCGATTCCAATGTTCTTATTATTTACGCAGCATTTATAGCGAGACTTGCTAGTCTTGGAGCACTATAGTATACACGTTCTGAATTAAAACTAATCTCTGGTGTCACACACCTGCTAGCTTCCATTTGTTTCCTGCTAATCAAATTAATAATAATTTAATAACATTCTCTACTCTTCAATACCTAATAATTAACTTTTTATTCTGCTCCATATATACTACCTTACCCCACTCCTATTATATAAAGGTCAACTGCGGTCATTACCCTTGATAATTTTGGACTGTCATTAAAGAACATTCATAGTAATTTATTAACATGTATCGCTGTGTATTCTATCTAATGAAATTGACTTTTTATTCTGCCCCGTAGAATATATTTTCAATGATATGTCGGAGCACACTCACTTTCGCTACACTCTGTATAATTAAATTTTTATTTATATACTAATATTGTTCCCTGTACTACATACTAACTTCCGCTGCTCTATGTATATTATTATCCTCCTGTTATATAAAGGTCAACTGCGGTCATTCGTACTTGGCAACTTTGTTCTCTCATTAGAAAACTTTCTCAGCACTTTTGCACTGTCATTTAATATCTACTAGCGACAAATACAGAAAAGCAGTGTTAGAGGGTTGGCGATTATTTCCAAAAAAGATCGATTTTTAAATCGATTCGAATCGTAACCTGATGGATCGATTCATAAAAATATCGAGGTCTAAAAGATCGATTTCTAAAAAATCAATTTCTAAAAAATCGATTTTTTTCAAGTTTGTATTTACAATGTAAATATAAATCAATTTAATGAAAAACAAGAAAGATACCATAATAAACAATCTCTGGGATCTGTTATCAGTAAAATCAGGGATTTTTTAGTTCAGGGAATTCGATAATAACAATTATTTTTATTACCATATCAAAGAATCAGATCAGATATAAAAGAAGACATTTATTTTCTAAATGTATTTTTTACATTAAAAAGTTAAAAAAATAGATAATATAGCTTATAGTTCCCGAAACCAAACCAGAAAAAATCGAATGTCGATTTTAAAGGGTGAAATATCGATCCACTGAATCGATTCAGTGCAACATATCGATTTTAAAAATCGATATATTTGGCCCGAGAAATCGATTATTCGATTAATCGATTTCAGATCACCATCCCTACAGTGTTAGTTGGATTGTAGTTGGGTTAAGATTTATCTGTTCTGTCAGTTTGAGAATGGTGGGAGAAAGGCGCGAATTCTACGTTTGAATCGCAAATAGCAGAGTGTCTATTCATGCGGTCGGTATGGTGTTAATGGTAGAGAAAAATCCAAAAGTTACTAAGTGCCACTAGTGTTGATAGAGTTGGCGAAACATTTTTTTTTATTATTCCCTGTTTGATGTTAGGCCAAATTAACTATATGGGATTAAACACACAATAGTAAGGGGGTAAACGAACCACTTCATGACCATGCTGCTTGGCAAGTTCATCCACTATATATTTGGATTTTAAATTGAGCTCTCGAAATAATTTTAGCAAATCTTTTTTTAAACACTGTGTTGGAATGCTGACACCCTTTTTGTATAAAATTTTCAATTACTTGTTTCCTAGCCTTTGCCTTAGGAATTTCTTACGTTTGCCTGGAATGGTAAGGAGCATTATCCAGACCTTGAGTAAAAAATTTTAACAATATAATTTTCTTGTTTTGTACAAGCAACAATCAATCAACTCACTATCTTTACTGCAGCTCACATCATTACTAGCAGATGGAACTATTTCAGGCTCTAAAATACAATATATCAACAATTAGAACCTAATTTTGTTGCATTTGTTAAATACATTTTTTCAGTATAAAAGGAGAAATATTTCCTATCCATATTTATAAAAAACATACCTATAACAATATCTTCCTCTTCCAATGTTCGCCAAAAATCCATAATTTTGATAATTACCAACAAAATAGTCTTAATCAATAAAATAATTCTAATCACCCAAAATCTTAATCACAGAAATAGCTAACAGATATATAATTCTTATTCAGAACACAATGTCTCGTAAATAACAATAATTGACTAAGCCTACCCTGCGCGTCCATGTGGACTCGCAGTTGAAGTAAATTTTTCATATACCAATCGGAAGTTACAATGCGCCAATGAGAATCAATTGTTCGGTTGTTGGTGGGTCAAGACTCGAAATAATTTATGGCTTTTTTGGGGCTTTTTAATCACACTGATATTTTAACCTGAAACGATGCAAATTAATTTCACTCACAACTATACTTACTGAAAGCTGAGGAGTATGGTAATGGATCTACTGACCAATTTTCTTTTATTTCCAATTTTTTATTTCTGACCATTAGCATAGTCAATGCAATAAAAGTAAAATTTCTCCCTCTAATAATTGTTTCCACTTCTTTTCATTTTGTTGTATTGCATATCGGTTAGTTTCTACTACTATATACCAAACAATATCTTCAGTGAAAAGATCTAAAAAAAATTCCATCTCCAGTGAATCTTCAGTCAGATATTCGTTCGTCACTCCACTATTACTCTCATCAAATGCATGTACTTTTGACATAAAGTCATGTTTTGTCCATGTAATAGTTAGATCTCTATATAGTCTGTTACTTCGGCGTCAAAATTATCGTCGTTAATGTCTACATCTGGCACTGGAACATCTCTGTCTTCGAAGCTTATTTCATTTACGTCACTTTCCTGATGGCCTATATCATTTTCACTTGGTGGTATATATTCGCTCCCGCTATCAATAAACGGCTTCTCATCACTATCATCGTTTTCAAACAAACCTTTGATATGGTGAACCTCACGTTGATCCAATTCACGATAACTATTGTCAAAATCACTCTTCACCTTAATACGCTTTTTTGAAGGCCCTGGCTGTTCATCTGCCGACATTTTGAACGATACTAACCACTAGTTACGCTGGCTACCCACTGACCGTGCCACGTCGGCGACTGTCGAGTATTTCCGTAGCCGGCAGATATATCGGTCGTTCGTCGGTATGGCACGGATATATGCGACCGATATCTCGGTCAGTCGTCTGTACGGCAAATCGATTTTTTAAATTTGTCTGAAATATATGACATTCGTCCATGGAGCATGTGTGCGTGTGAGCGTGTGTGCCAAATTTGTATGTGGCAGATATATCGGTCGTCCGTACTGAAAGGGTTAAAACGATTTTCGTTGATAATGAAGACATCTTGAGTTGACAACATCAAATAATAAATAACAACCAACGACTTCAATGCATTTTTCGCTTTTTGATTTTCGTTCCAATAAAAAGAAACAATACAATTAAAATAAAGTGAAATACGTCCCGCGCAAACTGAGAAATAAACGAGTGATGTATCAAACTTAATAAAACGTCATAATTCGCAGCAATTTCTCGTTCATTAAATTTTCAATGAAATGAAAATAAAGGCTTGTCAAGAACAGTTAGTTAGCTTGATTATTCCTCCAGTTTTCTGATTTTAATAAGTTGGTCTTTACATTTTCCGTTCATGACTGCAAAGGTATTAGAATTTAAGACATTCAGTTGTAAACTGTACTGCAATGAGAAATAATAGTATACTATTCAACAAGCATATAATGATGGCTATTAAAATTGTTGATGAGCAGCGAAATGAGTTACAGAACCTGAAGGCTTCCCAGATCAACTTTGGTACCATTACTTCTACCCCAATGTCTGAAGAGCTGCTTTCAGAATTCTACGAGCGACAGAAGAGATCTAGTAATTTGATGATATTCAATTTACCAGAATCGGATACTGATCGTGACAAGGTATCTGAAATTTTGCGTGATATAGTTGTAACACCTCCTTCTATAGTTAGTCTTCAAAGGGTTGGAAGGCGTAATACTAATGGAGCTCGTGCCCTAAAAGTTATGTTTAACTCCGCCTTTGATGTTCAAAATATCATTAGGAACCGTACCAGACTTAAGGGTAGAAAGATCTTTTTCAACTACGACCTTACGAGCAGTCAAAGGGAACTTGAAAAACAACTAAAAGAAGAACTCAAGAGACGTCAAGAGAACGGCGAAAATAATCTCACTATCAAATTTTTGAATGGGTGCTATAAAATAGTTGTTAAAACCAACCCAAAAAACTGATTAATCCTGGCCCAACTTCAGCTTCTAGCAAATTGCGATCAAATTCTATTTATTATCAGAATGTTCGAGGCTTGAGGACCAAACTAAACAAGCTATCATTAAACGCAGCTACTAATTCCTATGATATAATTGTTTTGACCGAAACTTGGCTATCGAATAATTTTGGAGATGCTGAAGTTGGATTAGATAATTATAATATTTATCGGCGAGATAGATCTGCACTCACTAATCCTGCAACTAGAGGTGGTGGAGCTCTTATAGCAGTGGCTAGAAATATAACTAGTAGCCTGCTGCAGTCATCAGAAGAAATTGAACATGTTTTTGTTCTAGTTGGAAACACTAGGAACAAATGTATAATTGGAGCCGTCTACTTTCCCCCACTTTCCCCTATTAAAGAATATTTATCCTTTACTGAGAACCTAGACGCCATTTCTGAAAAGTATCCTGATGCTAAGATATGCATTCTGGGTGATTTCAACTTACCTAAAGCAGTATGGTCTGACTTAAATATTTGTTCAGAAGCTATTTCACCCCCTGGTACCAGAGCTGATGAAGTGAATGCTACTTATACCGTTTCTAATATGTGTGCCTACCATAATCTGTTTCAAATTAACTCTGTTCATAATGACTCACTTTTGGATTTAGTTTTTAGTCATGATCGTTTAACTACATGTATTACAGCAACCGATCCTCTGATTGATGTAGATGTTTACCACCCTCCTTTAGTAACTGAATTGAACTTGAGCTTGGACCATTGTAATTATTCTCCTGTTGCTGATGAGTTTTATTATGACTACAAATCAGCTTATTTTCACTCTATTGAATATCATCTGGGACTTATTCGGTGGGATCCTTTGTTATTGAATAGATCATTAGATGATATGTTAAATATTTTCTATGATATTTTGTATACGTGATTCACCTGTTTGTACCTGTTAAGAAAGTTTCATCCAGAAAATTCCCCAGATGGTTCTCATCAGAACTAAAACATCTCATATATTTAAAGAAGCAAGCTCACTTGAAATTCAAACTAACAGGATCTCCTGTTGATTATTTGGAATTCTCTCAGCTGCGTTCTCGGTGTAAGCTCAGGTCTAAAACTGACTATAACGATTATATTAGGTTTACTGAATGTTCTGTTGGTGTTAATTTGAAATCGTTTTGGAACTTTGTAAACTCCAGAAGAAGATGTAATACAATTCCTGATGAAATGTACCTCAACAATGTCAAATATCCTGTGGGAATCGATTTAGCTAACCTGTTTCAAGATTATTTTAGCTCTGTTTATTCTGATAAGACCTGTCCTAGCTATGGTTATATATCTTCTACTCCTTTGAATGCTTCTGAGTATTGTGTGTCTATCTCTGAAATATATGAACATCTTTGTGGTTTGAATGTATATAAAGGTCCTGGGCCGGATGGCATCCCTCCTTCTATTTTAAAATATTGTAGTTTTGTATTGTCTCGCCCCTTACATATCATTTTTAACTACTCCCTTAAACTTGGTATCTTTCCAGATTTCTGGAAATCTAGTTTCGTCGTTCCTATTTACAAAACAGGTGAAAAATCGAACATATCCAATTATAGGCCGATATGTATTCAGAGCGTAATTCCTAAATTATTAGATAATATTGTTACTAAAATCCTTACCAAACTTTTGGATCCTTATATCATTAACCAGCAGTTTGGCTTCCGTTCAGGAGTGTCAACTGAGCTTAATCTCCTTACATATGTGGACTATCTTTCAAGTGCCTTGGACTCTGGTTATCAAGTTCACTCTTTGTACACAGACTTCTCCAAGGCATTTGATAAAGTTAATCATGGCCTTCTGATTCAAAAAATAAATAATATGGGTGTTAACGGTAGTCTCCTAAACTGGGTTCAAAGTTACCTCACTGGCCGTATTCAAATAGTCCGTGTGTGTGGCTTCTTATCATCTGGCTTTGTAGTTCCTTCAGGTGTTCCCCAAGGATCACACATAGGACCACTTTTGTTTAACATTTTCGTCAACGACATCCAGAACTGTTTTATAAACTCTCAATTCTTATGCTTTGCTGATGATCTAAAATTGTATTTGACTGTACGTTCATTAGAGGATTGTCAGAATCTTCAAGCAGATTTAGATAATTTATCTCGGTGGTGTACTGCCAATGGCATGGAACTGAATCCAGCAAAATGTCAGTTTATTAATGTTAGTAGAAAGCGTCACCCTATTGTTTTTATCTATAACATTAACCAAACACCTCTTATTAATGTGTCAGAAGTTAAAGATCTTGGTGTTGTGATTGACTCTACCATGTCTTTTCGGCCCAATATATATGTTTCAATTAATAAGGCATTAAGGATGCTTGGTTTTATCGGAATGATAACTTGTGACTTTCGAAACGTGCAATGTCTTACTTACTTCTCCCTTGTTAGACCTCTTATTGAATATGCATCTTCTGTTTGGAATCCCTTCTATACGAACCATATTCACAACATTGAACAAATACAAAGAAAATTACTAAGACTCATTGCCTATAAATCTGGAATTCATCCTGTTAACACCTACCACCTAAATTACCATGATTTGCATTCCCAGTTTATGTTGGAGCCTCTTCGTTACAGAAGGAATTGCAAGGATCTTTTCATTCTATTCAACATAGTCAATTCTACTCTCGATTGTCCTACTCTTTTGTTGAATATTGGTTTTTCCGCACCAACTAGATCTACTAGAAATAGTGTTACTTTTCCACAACCACACTACTATACTAATTACCGCAATAATTCGTTCATCCCCAGGTCCACAAGATTGGCCAATCGATTGAATCTTGATTTCTTTACATCTTCTTCTGAGTTTCGCCGACAACTCCAAATTTGTAATTTTTAAAAAATATTTTTAGTTGTTATTGTAAGTGATATGTGCTTTATCTTATGTGTTAATTAATGTATCTATAAGTTTATGGTTTTTTCTATTTATATATATATATTTTTTTTTTCTTTTTTTTTAAATTCTATTTTTCTGTGTATCAATTATTGTACTCTATTGTATTTAATGGGTTCTAGCCCGTCAATAAATAAATAATAATAATTATTCACGAAGGTGCGTTTATGTCGCGAGCCGCAGGAGAGTGACATAAGGCATAAGTCCCTAATTGAATATTAGCCGTTATAAGCGAGTAGAATACTATATTTTGTCCACCACTATTAATTAACTGTGTGTAAATGAATTTATATTGTTTTCTCTTTTCTCCAATTTAGGAAAGGATTGTAGGCTTTAATATATAATTTTTTCGACTTTCCTCTCAATAAATTCTGTTACTCCTATTACTTTCTTAAACTTTCTTAATTTCTATAACATTAACTGTTGCATTTCATGAAATAAAATGATAAAAATGATATGACGCACCCTGTATTGAGTCAGTAATATGGTCAAACAGTTAACAGGGTTACTTAACGATCGCTCCACCTCCTACTTTCGAAATTGTTCAGACACCACTTATGATATTTTGGACATGAGAATATACTTTATGCAATATATTATGTGTAGGAAATAATGTTCAGAAATTCAGAACAAGTGCTTAGCAGATGTTTTTGTCTCTGTGTTTAGTTTTTAAATTGTAAGGAAGAAGAGAGTTAAAAAGATGTAGTCATAGAGATCGGATCTCTACGCTCCGATATGGGGTGTAATTTAAAATAGGGTTATTAATTTTAAGATTTACCTTTATTTAGTGAAGTAAGTGTTATTGTGTTAAATTTGAAGTTATGCAATAAAGATATAAAAAAGCATAATTTCTGTTCCTTCGTTTTTTATGGTATCCCACTATTAACTTTAACAATACAATACTAATAACGTGTAACTATCGGAACACGGAACTCCAATCCCTAGTACTTAAAAACTAAACACAGTACCGTTCCCACTTTTCTAGTTATTTGTCCCGAATAATCTGGTTGAAGCCAATAGGGTTGATCGGACCCGCAGTAAGGGGCTAACCTCTCGACATGGATCACCTTTGGCTTACTTCTCGCTGACAATTGGATGCGGTAGACTAGGTCAATGATTTTTTTGAGAACGGTATAGGGGCCTTTTCAGTTTAGTTGCAATTTTTGGCATAAACCTTTTCTGCGCTTAGGATGGAACAGCTATATGGGGTCACCTCTCGAGAAACTTGTGTTTGTAGAAAGCACGTCGAGTTTAGCCTTCACCCTATCGTTGTAGAACTTTAATCGTTCACGAGCAAAATTGTGAACATGTTTGAATGTTTCTTTAAAGCTTTCTATGTACATAGGAAGTGTACGTTCTTCTGCTTCTTCACCAGGAGGAAGTCTTTCAAAAAGAAGATCATGGGGAAGCTTCATTTCCCTGCCAGTGTATTTTTCATCGTGGCATACAATTTAATGCACCAGTAATAAATGAAATCAATTTACAAAAAATATATAAGCATGAGCGTTGAGCAATAGCCGCGTAATGTGGCAGCCACTATTCCTATAAGCTATAGCTACTCAGGTTGTCTTGGAATTTAGTTAGTTTTGATTACGAACTCTGAACACGTGTATAAGTATATCTATGTATTTTTAGTAATGTATCATACATCACTGTATGGAGAGACAAACTGAGCTAGACCGGCAGCACTAGCGGCCTAGCCACGGCTTTGCCACAGAACTAAATTCGACTACACCAGAATGGTTTGTGCAGTTCGTTTCTGACTAGTTTTTGTCGAGAATATTTGACGACGATGACATTTTATTAAGGAATATATCCCTGATAATCATTATCGATAATAAAAAACATAAAAAGTGCATGTTCTGGATATGACCTAGTTTGAATAGAAACGTTTACAGTGGAAGTGAATTTTTACATGAATAAAAAGGGATCATGATGGTCTAATGCCTGTCTTGGCTATCCACTGGGACCAAAAAGAAAAGTCACAAACGTAGAGTGTACTCCTTAACCACAGATAACAAACTAATTCAAATTAAAGTGTGTCTGCTATCTACGTGGCCCTCGAAGATTCCTTTGATCTTTACCGACATTTGACTGCTGGTCTTAAAATAGGCTTTTATCCCATATACAACCGCGGCTTTGTATTTCTTATTGTTTCCGAGATCCCAATACTGGAACCACTATTTGAAATGGCTTTCCAGGATATCTTAATACGGCTTTCTTTTGTTGGTTTTTATCATATACCAGTGACGGCTCGTGGTAAAAATTTTAAGGTGTTCTGCAATATTTGAAAAAAAGTTTACTTTGTAAGGGGGTTGTCTCCCATCGATTTTATCGTCCTTTCTCCGCCTTCAGTGTTGAAATATTAGATTTCTAGAACGATTGTCAATTGCCACATAAGAAAAATAAGAGTCACGCACTAAGCACTACTTCGCTAACAAAAAATTATTTCTTATAAATTAAGTGTATTCCACGTTCTTTTCGGCTCGCAAATGTTGTAATCACTTTGTCATCAAAATTGTCTATTTCGGATATACATTTTTTTTTCAATAGATAGCATGGAAAGAGCTGTCGGTCATTGAATTTCTAATAAATATTTTAATTCGTACCGTACCGTATGCCTCGTTCCGCTGGAATAAGAGGGAAAATTGCCCATGATCACGGCTTAGTTTTAGACGGTCAAGAGGGAGAAGTGTGCAGCGCGGGTGTTTGAAAGTGCTCGCAGAGCACGTTGGTGTGGTCCAGCTATATAAAATATCAACGATAGCCCGAAATAGGTTCGTTATTCCACTGGTGGACTTTATTTATGCTTGTTTGTTATTTCAGATGTGGCTTGTTTTTTTATCATTATGAAAATGCGAATGCCTTACAAAATATATTATAAATTTTATATTTGATAAAAGAAATGTTTAGTTCATTAGAAGATTTTTTGGGAGCACTGCAGCGCTTATGTACTAGTCGCCACGCCACTGCCTTGATATGTGTGCTGATGATGACCCAGATGTATGTAACTTGTTTTTGCGTTTCAGATCCCCTCACAAACACTCAAATGTCAGTTTTGATGATATGAACACGCTTACAAATCTATTTCACAGTTTACGTTAAGTTTATTCTAATTCTATATTAATTTTCTACTTCTGCGTGATCACTTTTTAGCAATCATTCTTGTGTTTGTCCTGTTTTTAAATATTCAACCCACTTTATATCAAAGGCAAGCAAATTAAGATTTACTATCTCGTGCGTTGAAGCATATTCTTCGTGTAAATGAGGCTTATGCATGCATTATTCTTAAATGCAATGCATGCATTATTCTCAAAAGCATATCACGAAACGGAAAGCGTTTACCATCGCAATTACTACACATCGCTCAGACCATAAATCTTTATTGATTCGATGCCGCGAATCTTAATAAATTTTCATTAACTTAAGGTACCTACATGAAAAATATTTGTAAAATGAAGTATTGCCAGTATTTACTTTACTTTACTTCCAATAATAACGATGCCAAACGTTCCATAATAAATGTGTCGCATGCTTAGAAACACTGGATGATTTTTTTGTTAATGAATAGGAAGTATTTTCTTTAAATAAATCAAAAATGATCACTCGATTTGAATTCTGTCTTACTTTAGCGCATGTCCCTCTTCGTCTAGTGGTTTTTGAAGCTTGCTTCTTATTGCTTCTCTTGGGAAGGCCATTGAACTCGTGAAACGTGTGATGTTACGAAAAAGCGTTCGTCACGCGATGACTCATCAGAAAGAGAGAGAGAGAGACGCAGGCCATAGTGTACTTTCAGTGCAGAGAGAGAGAGAGAGAGGCGTGCCGATGTCAAAATTTTGAAAAAATTGACAATAATTATAAAAAACTGTCAAAAATGGTCAAAATTTTTGAGAAATGATGAAAATTTGCGAAAAATTGTAAAATTTTTTAAAAAATTGTTAAAAATGGTCAATTATTGTCAGAACCTTCAAAAATGGTCAATAATTGTCAGAAACTGTCAAAAATTGTCAAAATTTGGGAAAAATGATCAAAAATTATAAAAAACTGTCAAAAATGGTCAATATTTGTTGAAAATTGTCAAAATTTTTGAAAAACGGTCAAAATTTTTGGAAAATGATCAAAATTTTTGAAAAATTGTCAAAAAAGGTCAATTATTGTCAGAACCTGTCAAAAATGGTCAATAATTGTTAGAATTTGGGAAAATGGTCTAAAATGGTCAACATTTTTGAAAAATTGTCAAAACTGTCAAAATTATCAATAATTGTCAATAATTGTTAAAATTTGAAAAAATGGTCAAAAATTGTCAAACTTTTCGGAAAAATGGTCAATAATTGTCAAAATTTTGAAAAAATGGTCAAAAACTGTCAAATTTTTCGAAAAAATGGTCAATAATTATAAAAAACTGTCTAAAATGGTCAATAATTGTTGAAAATTAGCAAAATTTTTGAGAAATGGTCAAAATTTTTGAAAAATTGTCAAAAATGGTCAATTATTGTCAGAACCTGTCAAAAATTGTTAAAATTTGGAAAAATGGTCTAAAATGGTCGACATTTTTGAAAAATAGTAAAAAATAATCAATAATTGTCAAAACTGTCAAAATTATCAATAATTTATTGTTAAAATTTGAAAAAATGGCCAATAATTGTTAAAAATTGTCAAAATTCTGAAAAAATGGTCAAAAATTTTGAAAAAATGGTCAATAATTATAAAAAACTGTCAAAAATGGTTAATATTTGTTGAAAATAATTGTCAAAATTTTTGAAAAATTTTCAATAATTGTTGAGATTTGGAAAAATGGTCTAAAGTGGTCATCATTTTTGAAAAATTTGAAAAAAGGTCATAAGATATCGCAGTTACGATATGGCCAATAATTTCAATGACTATCGACGAGAAATGGTTTTGTTGCACATTCCTTCTAGAAGTGAAGATAATGATGTTCTTGCATTCTATTGCGCGTATTTTTATTGATGTTTTTCCCAACCTCGCATTCTATTATGCATAAGAAGCAAGCTTCTGTCGGCGGTCCGATGATCGCTCACCTTTTTTTTTGATTATTTGAAATTGTTGAAATGAAATGAAATTGTCAAAATTTGAAAAAAATGATCAAAAATTATAAAAAACTGTCAAAAATGGTCAATAATTGTTGAAAATTGTCAAAATTTTTGAAAAATGGTCAAAATTTTTGGAAAATGATCAAAATTTTTGGAAAATGATCAAAATTTTCAAAAAATTGTCAGAAAAGGTCAATTATTGTCAGAACCTGTCAAAAATGGTCAATAATTGTTAGAATTTGGGAAAATGGTCCAAAAGGGTCAACATTTTTGAAAAAAGGCAAAAATGATCAGTAATTGTCAAAACTGTCAAAATTATCAATAATTGTCAAAAATGGTCAATAATTGTTAAAATTTGAAAAAATGGTCAAAAATTGTCAAAATTTTTGGAAAAATGGTCAATAATTGTCAAAATTTTGAAAAAATGGTCAAAAACTGTAAAGTTTTTCGAAAAAATGGTCAATAATTATAAAAAACTGTCTAAAATGGTCAATAATTGTTGAAAAACAGCAAAATTTTTGAAAAATGGTCAAAATTTTTGAAAAATTGTCAAAAATGGTCAATTATTGTCAGAACCTGTCAAAAATTGTTAAAATTTGGAAAAATGGTCCAAAATGGTCCAAAATGGTCGACATTTTTGAAAAATAGTCAAAAATAATCAATAATTGTCAAAACTGTCAAAATTATCAATAATTGTTAAAATTCGAAAAAATGGTCAATAATTGTTAAAAATTGTCAAAATTCTGAAAAAATGGTCAAAAATTTTGAAAAAATGGTCAATAATTATAAAAAACTGTCAAAAATGGTTAATAATTGTTGAAAATTGTCAAAATTTTTGAAAAATTGTCAATAATTGTTAAAATTTGGAAAAATGGTCTAAAGTGGTCATCATTTTTGAAAAATTTGAAAAAAGGTCATAAGATATCGCAGTTACGATATGGCCAATAAGTTCAATGACTATCGACGAGAAATGGTTTTGTTGCACATTCCTTCTAGAAGTGAAGATAATTATGTTCTTGTATTCTATTGCGCGTATTTTTATTGTTGGTTTTCCCAACCTCGCATTCTATTATGCATAAGAAGCAAGCTTCTGTCGACGGTCCGACGATCGCTCACCTTTTTTTTGATTATTTGAAATTGTTGAAATGAACAGGGAACATTCTGTCCGAAGGAAGGTGTCTTCCCTCTCAAATGTAACACATTATACAAAGTTACATAACAGTTCCTGTATGTAACAATATTAATAAAATCGCAATAACTGGTTAATACATTATTTCCTTGCATAGCTGGATCTCCTGGTTTCCAGGTACTCCAACAAAAGTTTTTAACAAGCTTTGGAGAAAGGTACTTCTTTGGAACTAGCGTTAAGAAACTATCAAATATATTCACAGTTTAGTGTATTCATGGCACTTGGTTCTTCTTCTTATCTTTATGTCACGTCACATTTCTTTCGCTAGATCATAATACTCATTCATTCTTTCGTTTGGGTTGTGCTCAACATACCAAGCACTTGAACTGACTCTTTGTACCATTTCTCTTGTTATCTACTTCCATTCCATTTCAGAAGCTTCATGTCTTCTATATAGTTTGACTGGGGAGATTTTGTTTAGTTGTAATGGTTGTATTATTTCCTCTCCAAGGTGTTTCTGTCAGAGCCCTTGTAAATTCTCAAAAATATTATTACTGTTTGGATAATTTCGTTTGAATGTTTTAAACAGACCAGTGAAACTCTCGGTCAATGAGTTACTCTCACGTAATGTTAATGTCAGCAGGTAGTCTAATGAAATTTCAACCACATCTCGTCTCTCAGTTTACCCGAACATAAATTGGTGTAGTAAGGAAGGGCCTTGAATTCAAGACCCAAGGGATTGGGGTGAGCTCTACGTCTCTGTTTTCTGTATAACTAAAATTAGCTCTTTTGTACAATTACATTCTAAAAATATTTGATGCAATGGAAAAGTAAAAGACTGATTTTCATAAATATTCACGAGGTTGCTCGTTATATTTCGAGAATTCGTAACAGTGGTAAGGTTACGTGAAATTTGAAGTTTCCATCGTATACAGATACATTCAAACACAAACTGAACATAGGGATTTAATGTATTGTCCGATCTTAATAGTCCACCAACAAAGCATTTCTATAAGTTCACTTCAATGAATATCAAGTATTGATCTGGACAGCTGGATTCAGAACCAATGTATGAAACCCCGCCCATTCTCCTTCAAAAATTTGTTAGTTATGTGCGAACTGCGATTTAGTATTGAATAATTATTTCGCTACATATTGAAACAATATGCTTACGTTTTATGTTGTTAAAATCGAAAATTAATTTGTTGAATTCTCTTTAACAATTAATGTTTCGAGTTAAGATAATATGTTTTGATTTCTTTTGGCAATAACGGCTTTCCAAATAAAAATAAATTCGTAAATAAAACAAAATAGGATTCTTTAAATTGAAACAAAGTTATGGGCTTGAACACTCTCACTGATCGACTGCTAATTGAGGACCGCCCACAGTTGAGAATACAGAGTGGTGGGAATTGTACGATATGTTATAGGTGTCCAAATAAACGATTGTAATAATTGTCTTTTAAACTGTTGAAGCTGGATGTTGGTCCACTAGTTCAAAAGCAGTTCTGATACAATGCTTAAAATCCCTATGTTCCGTTTGTGTTTGAATGTATCTGTATATCTAAATAATTTATCGTTAAGTTTTAAAATTTTGTCGTGAAATTAATCAAATTCTTCTGTATTGCTGGAGTGTTTCAAGAAATGACTATCGATAAACGTCACTCGACGTTTTATGATGATTCATGATTAAAAACATGTTTATACAGTGCGTCCATGAAGTAACGAATGAATTAATTATTTAATTTGCGGATTTCCCTTGCTGAGCTGATTCCAAATACAGGATGACTCATACATATTCCTACCTCGTATGGAGACCCCTATGGGGAATGTCAAACGGCCATAAAAAAGTGTCTGCTTCCATATTTTAATAATATACAGGGGGAATTGTGAATTTTGACTGATATTTCTTTTGATCATAACTTTTAAACGGCAATTTCCATTTGTCTCATATTTTCGTAAAACGTTACACTACTTTCACCTAATTAACTGATTCATTCAAACTAAAAAAAATCAGGGCCGGTCTTGAAAAATTAGTTCGTTTTGTTCATATGAATAATTTCACCCTGTATATGGTTTTTTAAAACTCTAATAAGGATCTTACAAAGTACACAAATAAACAACAAGATGGCGTATTTATTTTTCCCCACACGATTGCTCGATTTTTATTAAAAAAATCACATGAACATGAACCATAAATTTCAAAAAAATATAATTGTAGCCCATATATTATTAAATGTTCTTTCATAGATTAAACGGAGATTATATGGGTCCTTAATGGGATGATGGTCCATTTTTATATAACCACTAGGGTCCCCGTCCTGTGCTAACCTCTTGTCTTTTCATATTATACAAATTTTGACTATTTTCATTGAAAAATATCACATTGTTATGTATTAGAAATTAGACAGTATTGGTAATTTTTTGATCTTTCAATTTTTCGGACAAACAATTTTTTTTGGGAATTTGACCCATTTTTTAAAATGGTCGTACCAAAAAACTCCTATGCAAAATGTCAACAGAATCGGACCAACCGTTTAGAAGTTGTTCAGTGTGAAATCGATTGCAAAGGACCAATTTTGAATCTAAACCATTCTCGAATCCACTTGAATACACAAACAAAATGTCACCAAATTCGGTCCAATCCTTTAGGTGAAGTTCAGTCTCATACACACTCACAGAAAAATTATATAATATATAAACGTCAGCTGACCAGTCCAGAGGTCGTTTTCACAATAACATTCGATGCCAGTATAAGATGTCGGCATCTGATTATTGTTATTACAATATCTATTACGTGTAAAATTTATTGTTCGAACAACATTTCAGACTATAAAATCCAGCAATAAATGTGGCAACACGACGAAAGATCAATATTCCTCTATACTTGGTCGTCGACTGAAATTTCAGCGCTGGCACATAAATGCTAATACCCTGCTTCTTGACTCTATCCGTTCTTTGCTCTCTGACACTGACATTGCTCCAGTTGTGGAAAACTGGGCCTTTGAGCTAAGATTGCGACGATGCCAAACGCTTCGAAATATATTTAAAATAATAGTTTATTTTGGTAAACTTGAAATAACCTGTGATTTTTTTGTTCAAGTATGGACAATTGCCTACATTATAAATAAAAATTTGAGCAGGAAAGTGTTTTCTGAATAGTGGGTGTGGGAAAATTACTTTTTCAAATCTACCAGATGGTAATCCAGTAGAGGTGAAAATACTCTTAATCCCCTTGGTACTTTTACTTCGTCTCAGCCAGTCACTGCCCAATCACTTTTATGAAAAGAAGAAGTTCAGGATCATACATTTGTAGGTGAATAACCTGAAATTAAAGAAAGTTTTGTTTAATAAAACAATTATTATTAGTTAGTAACAGAATATCTCAACATTAATTAGTTTGAAACACCCTGTATTGAAATTATTTTAGAAAGAATCAAATAAAATTAATAAACGAATCGAATAAAATCAGAGATAAAGTCATATAATAAAAACACAGAATAATCTTTTTAAACATCAATAAAGAATTGACACACTATTTATACTTAGTGTAAAAATGTCGTAATCCAAATAGATTTATGTCATTAATTCAAAATTTTGTGAAGTGACAGTGAATACTCGCGAATAGAATCAACCGATTAAAAATAAGTGTAGTTCATAGAGGACATGGTATTGAAACATGTGAAAGTACCTTTAACATCAATAGAAATCATTAAAAATAACTGTAAAACAATTTATCAGAACGGCAAGTCGTCTGGTAAAAGATAATCAAGAAAAAAATTGGATGTTGTTGATTTTGGAACGAGGAAGGAGGAACTACAAGAATTTTGATGGTGAAGATAAAAAATTGAAAATTAAAAGAAAAAGAGAAAGCCTGAAAAATCAAACCAGAGAAGTGGAAAAGTTAAGAGGAACTAACCTTGTGAGAGATAACATCCATTTATTATCAACCAGAAAGCGGTAAGATTACTTTCACATATTTATACTCGATTGGAGATAGCGTCCCAGATATTCGAAGGAAACCAGACACAATTTGTTCCAGAGAAAGTTTAATTCACTTTCTATAATAGTGTATATGACATCAGCATGCAGATTTGATGTTATTTTATATCCCATACAGCAGAAGAGTGGATATTCTTTCACGCGTTGTTCCTAAAAAGAAATAACCTATAAATATTATCACATCGTAAAAACATTTATTTACCAATTGCGTATTTCTTATTTGATATTAGTAGTTATAAATTGAAAAGGAAGCTTACCTTATTAAAATAAATAATCCAAAGCAATTCAATAATACTCCTTTTCGAGAGACACTTGTTCATAACGTTGCCAGCCATTTTAGTTCAATAGAATCATTTGCAGTGTTTATGCGCATGGCACAAATCTAAAGCGATTCCTCCGATTCTTGTTTGTATTACGAGGGGAATGCGACAAGTAATTATTAGAAATTTAAACTAGAAACTACCAGAATAAATTTATTAATTATAATACAAAAAGGAAGAAAAAGGAGAGAATTTAGTTGCAGCGGAATATTGGAACATTTATTAAAGAGGATTATAAAGGTTGAAATTTCAATCAAAATTATTTTTCATTGTAAAATTAATTTGAGGGAACCGCAAACTGAGATAAAGTATCGAAACCCTTTTTCAATAGCTAGCCGGATATACAAAAAAAATAGAGTAAGTATACAAGGGGTTTCTTAAAATTAAAAAAGGTGAACAAACTAATGATAATAATAACATAAAATTAAAAAATAAAAAAAAAACGCCTCACACACAAGAAATCATAACAATATATACTCGTATAAGCAGCTGCCGATTCTGTAGGAATTTAATAAAGTGCAGTTTCTTAATTTCGGGTAGCGGGCATAATATTATGAAGTCAATGTTCCTTTAGAATTCATCATATCGCTTTTGTAAAGAGCACTGGACTTTAAAATTAAAATATGAAATTGAATTGAGAAAAGCTAAGAATAGTCACGAATAATGTCGTCCCGAAAGGGACGTTCGGAATTTTTTCTAAAATTTTACGTAAAATGAAGAATTCCAAAATGTTCCATTCGATGTACAAGCATAACTTTTTGTGTTTCCAAGATCAGATACCAATAAAATCAAAATGGAACCACATTGGAATTATACTGAACCAAGTACAGACAAACATGTAGTTTGCTAGTTAATAAAGTGACCGACACTATAAGTTGCGAAGGAGAAAACAAAGATCTATTGTTATCAACTTAAAATTGGTAATTGTTATAAACAAACAATTTAGATTTAATGAGGTGTTAAACCGATATCCGACTTCTGGTATTTTATTAATGTATATTAGTACTTCTTTGCAAAAATTGATTTATAAGAATTTTAATCCAAATATTTTAGGAGAAAACTGGAAATTAAGAATTCCTAAATGTTTGCAACTTTCACTACAGATACGTCACATAACTAAAGATGAAGTTAGCAACTTTCTGATAGGATGTTTTATGATATAATAGCCAGTTACAAAAAGTTAGGTTATTGTCGTGACAGTTTCAAAATGGTATCTGCTTAAACGATTTTGAGGACAGGTTTTGTCAATTTTCCCGTATGAGTTCGATCTCCTTGTATAGCCTCCATGAATGGAACAATGACATATGTCTAGTTTATAATAATTGGAACATGGCAACATTGACATTATGAGTGAAATGTAGATAGCCCTTACACTAATTTCATACCTAATATCTACTTTCAACACGTGCCGCTAGATCGCACCACAATCGATCCACCGCAGTATGGAGGTATCTAAAACCATCAATTGCATTGTCATCAGAACTGAAGGTATGTACCAAATTTCAGATCAGTCGGTCAACAGGAAGGTAACAACATTTTGATTACTAAATTTGTCCTAACAAACAGAGCTAAAGAAAATCGTTTGAAAAGATAGTTTCTCAGGTTCTCCACTAAAATTTTTTAATTTATAAAAAAAGGTTATCCTCTATTTTATTTTTCAAATATACAAAAAATTCTTCTTCCTTGTATACTTCGATAAAGAAGATGCTGGAGATATTTCACTACTTCGCAAGTTTAGATTAACAAACTCTTGAATCAGATTGCGTATTATTTTCGGATTGACCTAATTTGAATGGATTCAAAAAATCGCCCTGTGCACACTGCTATTTTGTTTTAGGCGCGATTCTCGTCACGGCACCCAACTTTTATTTATATGGCGTCAATATACGTTAGCTGGCAACGTGCCGGTAAAAATTACTCAGTATTCCTTTCTTCGGTTTGAAGTGCCGAGCTGTGAAATTTGAAAGCAAGTGAGTTCGATTGAACAAATAGTGAGCTTACAAGCTTGGCAATTATTTTTGGAAAGTTAGGTAAGAAACCGCACTACATGTCTTTTTCCAACATCTAATAGTTCATCCATATATAAAATGTGGTTAGAATCCGAAAAGGTCCAATAGACCAGACCATAATGCCCCTTAGCACTTTATTTTGGAAATATTGTATAATTGTAACATTACTCTAGACTTGAGAAAAACTGCAAAGAATCCCTCAACAGGCTGGCAAGAGACAACAAAGTGTCTCTAATATGGGTGCCGGCACATGAGGGGATTGCAGGTAATGTAATGGCGAACCAGCTAGCTAAAGAAGGCTAGAAAGGAGACTTCATAGGTCCGGAATCGGGAACTGGCTAGATAGGGAACACCAATTCAAATGGAGGTTGACACAAGGGCACCTTCATACAAACAGTTTACTGAATAAGGTAGACAAGGAACTCCCAACAAGGCTACTGAAACTGGGTAAGAGACATTTGAAGACAGTTACCGACCTGGTGACTGGACACTGCACCTTGAGGAAACATCTGTACCTATGTGCAGAAAATGTGAACTTGATGATAAAACACCTACTCACATACTCTGCTTCTGCAAAAACTTACAAGAACTTAGACGGAAGCTCTTTGAAGAGGAATTATTACAGCCATCTGCACAACTACTGAAAATACCTCCAGTCAAACTAGTCGCGTTTATAGAAGACACGAAGCTTCTGGAATGGAAGTAGATAACATGGGAAATGGTACAAAGATTCAGTTCAAGTGCCTGGGCTGATGGGCACAATCCAAATATATGAATGAATTGAATGAAAACATTACTCTCCTTGGCACACCCCCATAGTTGTATTCGATATGTCTTTACTGGTTGTAAAATTCGCTTATTAGGACGTTAGTATTTCTAAGTATTTTCCTAGGAGCCAATAGATTTTTCTGTATCTGATATATAATTCTTCTCGCCCTTCTTTCACATAGGTCTTCCTGCAAAGCGCCAAGGCAGAGATATTTGGTAGTATTACCATTTGGGATTTCTTGTCCATATATTGTCAGCTGATTCTCTTTCATTAAGTTTGATCTCCCACTTTTCTGACCAATTTCCAAATTTATTAATTGCATTCTGCAGTTTATTAAACGTTTCCATATTGTTTTTATCGACTCCCAGGATGGCTGTGTCGTCGGCAAAAATATCTACGCTGTTATCATTTAGTAGATCAGAAGTGACTGATGTACAGGGTCTAGAACGCTTCCTTGTAGAGCTACAGAATACGCCTTTCTGCTTAATCCTGAAGTATCTCTCAGTTAGTCAGAGTGTTCTGGAATAGTCCTTTATGCCAGATATTATCAAATGCTTGTGCCACCTCAAAAAATATAGCTGAGAAAACTTGCTTGTCTACGAATGCATCTTCTATAATGTTTGTAACTCTATGGAGTTGATCTATGGTAGAATCTTTCTGCCTAAAACCAAACTGTCAGTTTGGAGTAGGATTTATTTCTTCTTTCTATAATTGATGGCGTTCCTTGAGGACTAGCTCACCAAGGAAAAAAGGAGACTACGCTAAAGGTGACAAGCTACCGTTAGCGCATTATTTTTTTAAATAGAAAATGACAGTACGCTCTGCCTTACAGTTATTGCGGTGGCAGATGCGTTAAAGTACCAAATATTAAAATTTGAATCAGCAAGTACCAGGATATAAGAGAGATATGTATTAAAAGTGGGTATCGTTGCATCATGTCTGGATAAATTGAGAAAAAAATATACAGTAGGTCAATATCCCCAGAAAGTTGATTATCTTGGAGCGTGAAAGTATATCTTCATCTTCAGGGCACACACACGCAGCTCCTAGGGTCGTTCAGCAGCTACAGAAGGTGATCAGTCGATTCATCTTCTTCTAGGCAAAAGCGACATTCGGTGTTTTCGACCAGCCCTATTCTACCCAGAAGATAGTTTGGACTACAGTGAGCCGTGAGTGAGCCGGAAGTAATCCGGTTATAGACATTATGTCCTTCCTGATAATATTCAATACGACTTCTGCTTCTAATTTTGAAAGCATTATGTCGTGGCCGATGATGCCGCATCAGTTGATATGACAACAAATTTTATGCTGTCGTAAAAAATAGGATGCCTTCGATTTAGTGGATTCAAATTCTATAGGATGGCTGATTCTCTCGCATAAATAATAACTGTATTTCGTTAACAATTCAATAAACTTTAATGAACTTTAACGTCGAAAGTACATACAGATGGAACGATGAATATAGACAAGCCTTTCAGTATGAAATAGTAATTATTAGAACGATCTTACTCTTTCCTTTGTGGTTTTCAAAGAACTATTAATTTGAAATATAACTTTGCTTTGGATTTGAATCACTATACAAACTTTAACTTTATAGAAAAGTGCACTTATTATGCAGGAAATGAAGGAATTAAATTAATAACTATGAAACTTGACCCATTTGGTCTGAAAATATCGGTTTTATACCGGTAAAGGAGCGGTAGGTTTTTGCTGGGAGACCGATCGGGTTGGAAACTCAACATCGACTGTTGCTAGCTGAGCTAGCCTCGTACAACGAGGAAGATAATGCATTTAGGAGCGAAGAGTGCGTTTGGTCACGCCTACTTCAACTGCCGAAGAATAATAGTAAATATTGCAAGGCGCCGATCAGCCGCCAGAGAAAAGAAAACAAAACGCGATTTTGAACTAAGGTAGAAGTGTTTTGGAGGCAGTGGCGCGCCGGTAGGAATTTCGAATGAAAATAAAAGAACTAAAATATAACTCTACATGAATATACAAAGGAACTAAAATATAAATATATAAATTGTTGAACGTGCGGTTTCAACACATTAGCTTGCCTTGAGCATGGTATCTCAGTCCAGTACACCCTTGATTTGCATTCCACTTACTTTGATACAGTTCTTTTTACCAGTTCTGGTTCTGGACCTATAAACTGAGACTGACCTTTTTGATTGCACCCAGTCCAATTCCAACAATTTTCTGTCTATCTGTAAACAATACAGAATTGCTGTTTGCATGTCAAATTATTTTGAGTACTTTTACTCTAAAAATGTTTGAAATAAGAACATCATATTCAACCAATTCTCATTGTTAACAATAATTTCTTTTTATAGTTAAGTGCTGTGTAGGTACATCTTGAAGCATACACTGTATTTGGCATTTTTTAATGTGTTTGATCGTCCCTATTATTCCCATACTTTCTCCCACATATATAGTACATTTAACCATGCCGATTCCGAAAGTTTTTTTCAGGAAGTTGAATTCTGGCAAATGAGTATCTTTACGTGCATGTTTGAAGAACTTTTCAACTACGCCAATTTTCTTTTATTGCCAAAGTTATTTTATTACGAAAATTACTTCACAGATTACGCTCTTTTTTGAAATTCGATTAAAAAAAATCAAAACGCTCGGAAGTTTGAACAGCTCTTGACTTGGCACTTAAAACGGAAAAGTTTTAGAAATGTTTATATTGACTTTTTTGTTTCTTTTGTACAGGCTCGAGATGCGATCAAGTGGTATTTTCATTAGTTTAATAACAAACGAATTTGCGTTCGAAAAAACCACAGCAATAACATTGTCGATCCTTCAATGAACAAAAAATTGTCTTCATTGTAACTGCAGAATCTCAACAGTCCTAAAAACAAATATTACTCCATTAGTAAATCTAAATTGGCTTAAGTAATAGAATGCTAAATTTTCAAATCCACTACCAGCTTTTGTCTTATCTTTAACTACCTCTTTAAATATATACAGGTATTAAAACGTCTGCTGACAACACTGTAATTTCAGCTTATCCGTAGAGATTTACCTGACTTCCTCTTTCCTTTCACTTGTCGTCCGTCATTTCAAACACATGACACGTGATGCCCTTTTTGTTAACACCAGCTCGCACGTGAGAAGCCTACTAGATGATGACAGTTGCGACTGCAGAGAAGGCCTCCCTAGTGACTTGACTTTGCAGCCATATTTTAGGTGATAAATACGACGAAATGAAGGGTCTTGCAGGATAATGGATGTATTTATGGGGTGCGTGAGGAACAACTTCGTCCCAGTAGATTTGTGAACTTATCTCAGTTATATATTATATACATACTGTATAAACTAATAATTATATAGTTAATTAACAATATTGAAATAGCGTGGCAGATGTGTACACTTGTCATATTCACACACGTTTGTTGGCGCTGTATGGAGTCGTGTAGAGAAGCTCTTGTCTGGTATTGCTTGTAACTTCATAAATATTCATTTATACCCTGTATTTATATATCCAGTCAAGTTCGAGCAAAACAGATAAACATATAATTATTTTGTCTTACTTCACGCTTTGAACTTGACTTTCTATTCAGTAACCTTCTTAATTTATATTTATATAATAATGAAATGTTCGAACGTTTTGTTGAAATAAGATCAAGGGAATTTAATTCTTATTTTAAATATTTATTATTATCTTGTGCCAAAAGGGGTAATACTATAGCTTCGGACCAGGTTGATGGAAATACTTGGTTGATCCAGATAAAATTATAAAACTTTAAAAATAATGTTTTTCCATTTTCTGGTAGATCTAATAAGAATGACAATGGGATACCATCTGGGCCAGGTTTTTAATCTTTGGAAAAGTTCAAAGCTTCGGTGAGTTCTATCAAGGAAAAGGGAACGTTAAGGTTTCGAATGTTTCCCAACGTTCTGCTTTCTATATCCTCTTTATGTATTTTAAAAACTTTCATTGCTCGAATTTGATTCGTATTGGTTTGCTAACATATATACAACTTCTTTTCTATCGCTGATTATTTTATTATTTTTTGCCAGAAATGGGATTTGATATGGTTGATTTTTGCCTGAAATTTTCCTTAAGTTTTTCCAGACCGTTCTTATCGTTGTTGAGGTGTTAAGGGACGAAATAAATTCTTTCCAAGATTCTCTTCTGCTTTTTTAAGAATGTACCTTGCCTCGGCTCTGCGTTTTTTATATTCTGTTATGTTTTCGTCGGTTTTGTGTCGTTTTAATCTATTAAAAGCTGCTTTATATGCGTTTGTAACTTGGTGGCATTCAGGTGTCCACCACGGGAGTGGTTTATGAACTTTAAGAAACTCCTGGACAAAATTAACACTTGAACTTTTGCTTACTCTTGATTTAAAAGAGATCTTTCAATTTTCAACCGATTAAAATGATTTTTTTCTGCAGCCGTCCCGAAAATAGAACTTTCGGTATGATTTATTAAATCGATAGTGAAACTTTACACAAATCGTACCGATAGTAGCTATTTTCGGAATGTTTTTTTTTACTTTCGGGACGATTTTTTTACTTTCGGAATAATTTTCAATATCTAAGTAGGCGGCCTTAGCAATGACATTTACTGAATTTTTATTATGAAATCGCTTGTCAAAATAAATTTGTTCATAATATTTATTTATACAGAAGATATTTGTCATTACGTCAACCCAACACACCACATCGTAGATTATTTGTATTTTACAAAAACGGCCAATGTACTGTACAACCCATTGGTGTTCACAGTTTTGGAAATATTGCCTCCAAAATTGTCGAATATCTTAAATTGCCACACCCCAAAGAATACACCGGCCACTGTTCACGAAGAAGTTCAGCCACTTTATTTGTTGATGGCGGTGGCAGTATCACCAATTTAAAGAGACACGGAGAGTGGAAATCGACGAATGTGGCTGAAGGATACCTAGAAAATTCTTTAAGAAATAAACTTGACATAGCCTCTAAGATTTAAAATGGCCGTAACGAAATTAATATCTCGAAAGTTAGAACAAGTACATTTTTGACAATAATTGTCCATTTTTAACAGTTTTTAACAATAATTGACAATTTTTAACCATTTTTCAAAACTTTAGACCATTTTTCGAAATTATTGACCATTTTTGATAATCATTGACAATTGTTGACAATTATGGACCATTTTTCCAAATTTTTTACCATTTTTGACCATATTTCAAGAATTTTGACAATTTTTGACAATTATCAACTATTTTTTCAAATTTTCACAATTTTTAACAATAATTGTCCATTTTTGACAGTTTCTGACAAATTTTGACCATTTTTGATAGTTTTTGACAATTATTGGCTATTTTTTACAATTTTTCAAAAGTTTTACAACTTTTCAAAATTATTGACCATTTTTGATAGGTTTTGACAGTTATCGACCATTTTTCAAAATTTTAACAATTTTTGACAATTGACCAATTTTGACAATAATTGTCCATTTTTGTCAGTTTTTAAATATAATTGACAATTTCTAACCATTTTTGATAGTTTTTGACAATTTTTCAAAATTATTGACCATTTTTGATAATTATTGACCATTTTTGACCATATTTCAAAAACTATTTTTCAAAAATTTTGACAATTTTTGACAATTATCAACTATTTTTTAAAATTTTCACAATTTTTAACAAAATAATTGTCCATTTTTGACAGTTTCTGACAAATTTTGACCATTTTTGATAGTTTTTGACAATTATTGGCTATTTTTTACAATTTTTCAAATTTATTGACCATTTTTGATAGTTTTTGACAGTTATCGACCATTTTTCAAAATTTTAACAATTTTTGACAATTGACCAATTTTGACAATAATTGTCCATTTTTGACAGTTTTTAAATATAATTGACAATTTCTAACCATTTTTGATAGTTTTTGACAAAATTTTTCAAAATTATTGACCATTTTTGACCATATTTCAAAAACTATTTTTCAAAATTTTGACAATCTTTAACAATAATTGTCCATTTTTGACAGTTTCTGACAAATTTTGACCATTTTTGAACATTTTTGATAGTTTTTGACAATTTTTCAAAATTATTGACCATTTTCGATAGTTTTTGACAGTTATCGACCATTTTTCAAAATTTTAACAATTTTTGACAATTGACCAATTTTGACAATAATTGTCCATTTTTGACAGTTTTTAAATATAATTGACAATTTCTAACCATTTTTGATAGTTTTTGACAATTATTGGTCATTTTTGACAAATTTTCAAAATTTTTGACCATTTTTCAAAATTATGGACCATTTTTGATAGTTTTTCAAAATTTTAACAATTTTTGACATTTATTGACCAATTTCGATAATAATTGTCCATTTTCGATAGTTTTTGACAATTATTGACCATTTTTGAAAATTTTTGACCATTTTAAAAAAAAATTTTAAAATGTTTGACAATTGACCATTTTTGAAAATTTTAACAATTTTTGACAATTGACCAATTTTGACAATAATTGTCCATTTTTGACAGTTTTTAAATATAATTGACAATTTCTAACCATTTTTGATAGTTTTTGACAATTTTTCAAAATTATTGAACATTTTTGATAATTATTGACCATTTTTGACCGTATTTCAAAAACTATTTTTCAAAATTTTGACATCTTTAACAATAATTGTCCATTTTTGACAGTTTCTGACAAATTTGAACCATTTTTGATAGTTTTTGACAATTTTTCAAAATTTCGACAATTTTTCAAAATTTTGACAATTTTTCAAAATTATTGACCATTTTTGATAGTTTTTGACATTAATCGACCATTTTTCAAAATTTTAACAATTTTTGACATTAATTGTCCATTTTTGACAGTTTCTAAATATAATTGACAATTTCAAACCATTTTTGATAGTTTTTGACAATTTTTCAAAATTATTGACCATTTTTGATAATTATTGACCTTTTTTGACCATATTTCAAAAACTATTTTTCAAAATTTTGACAATTTTTAACAATAATTGTCCATTTTTGACAATTTTTGATAGTTTTTGACAATTATTGGCCATTTTTGACAATTTTTCAAAAATTTTAACTATTTTTCAAGATTTTTGACCATTTTTCAAAATTATGGACCATTTTTGATAGTTTTTCAAAATTTTAACAATTTTTGACATTTATTGACCAATTTTGATAATAATTGTCCATTTTCGATAGTTTTTGACAATTATTGACCATTTTTCAAAAAAATTCAAAATTTTTGACAATTGACCATTTTTGAAAATGTTTGACCATTTTTGAAAATGTTTGACGATTTTCCATTTTTTTTTGTTTTTGACAATTATCGACCATTTTTGACAATTTTGTCATCTAAAGATCAAGCGGCTATTGTGGATTATTATTCCTGAAAGCGAATTGGGCTCCGGAGAAAACGACGAAGAACAACAACATTCAGTTACTTCTGCTTCTGATATCTCTGATCACAGTAACGCCAGGAGGAATTTCAATGAACAATATAATCACCTTACTGTGGATTCCAGAACACATTTGAATAAAAGGAAATGAAATAGCAGATGAACTAGCAAAGAGGGAGACTGAAACACCCTTTTGCGACCGGAACCCTTTTGCGGTAACAGCTTCAATGCAATATTGGAAGAAATAGGCAAAGCCGAAAAAAAGAGAAGATCTGACCATTGGAAATATCTTGTAGGACTTAGACAATCAAAGATTCTTTTGGGTGACTACAACCTATTGAGATCAAATGAATGCATAAGTCAAAGTAAAACTGCACTAAGAGTTTTAACAGACATCCTTACGGGACATTGTCGCTTGAATGGGCACCTGAAAAAGCTCAAAATAGTGGAGGAACAAGAATGTACATTCTGTGGTATGGAAGAAGAAACCTCCATCCACATACTTGCGAACTGCACAGCAATTCAGAATCCTAGGGCACAACACCTTGGAGATTACTGGATAGAAGAGGGACATTTACCTAAGCTAAAGCCTGCAGATATCCTAAAATTCCTCCGGGAAATGGGACTAAAGGAGTTACTAGTCTCAGAGACCTTCCTCAGGAACTAAGAAGAAGTAAGGGGTACAATAGATCTTTTAGGTCTCAGTAAGTGTCACCCCAATTTACATATATACATACAATGGTAATATTTAAAATTTAACCGGTTAATATAAATATTTTATTACATGTATTGTATATATATCATATAAAGTTAATCTTATTATCCTAATAGTTACCCATATATGCTGAAAACGCGGTTTAATCGGACTAAAACAAAAGGATAACACATCTGGGCCTCCCATACGTTTATGGCTCACAATTTCTGTAACGTGATAAGGAAATATATTCAAAAAGGGATAGCAACGTAATTTGAAGGATTGAAAAGAGTCCTGTAAATCCCAACATTCCCAATCCTTCAACTGACAAAGCTCACAAATTTTACCCGGCCGAAGTTATCGTAACGTGTCAGTGACGCCTGACAAGCTCCAATGTTGCCAATTTACAAATCAACGAAAAGGTGAAAAGTTTCCTATATTTAAAAAATAAACTATTAGCCATTTCATTTGAAATTGAAGCATCATATTTTGCAAGAAATACAGTTTGAAAACACAGAAGATATGTATGAGTAAATAGCCAGGAATCATCAGCTCTAGTAACAGGATTCATTAAACACTAATTTGGTCTGATAATATCTAATATTTCACATTATTTTCCATAAAATGAAAGAAAAAGCCGATAACTCCCAAACCGGCGAAGCCTTTACAAGAATAAATGATGAAAATATGTTCAAGATTCAAAGTGTTGCAAAAGAAGTAGGGGAGACCGGGGTTGGAAGTCACATTTTTTTTCTTTTGTGTTTATTGCCCCTGCTTTCTTAGTTTAGCAATAGACTTTATATATGAATAGATAATGCATTCGTTCTAGTTTCTAAGGACATCAAGGTTTTTTGTTTAACATCACCTACTGAGGAAATATTACAATTTTTATGAAAATGAAAAAGTGAGACTTATAACCCCGTGTCAGGGATAGTTGTCAGATCGTGTGGGGTAGGTAGTCACATGATAAATTAAAGGGGAAATAAATACATTTATTCAAATCGAACCAATTTTTATTGAGGAAAGATGGTTGAAGGTACTTAATTACCTATTGTGCCCAAGAAAATAACGAAAAATGTTTTATTCAAAATAAAAACAAAAAAATAGGTTAACGATAATAAAAACTATACTCATATAACAAAAAAACAAACTAAGCTTACGTTATCAAACAAACTGGAGACATAAGAATACGGTAACGAAAACAAAAAATATATCTAGTCAGTCTAAAGAATCAGTCTGAATACTCTGAATCACAGTTCTGGCAAATGTAATATGGCAGCCCAGGTGTGCAAGCTTCGTGAGCCCATAACTTGTATTCTTGGCTCTGAATCCAGATTTCTTTTGGCTTGCTAGCAGAGTATGGGGATATGTATACCAGGCAAAACACTTCATCCCCTTCCTTATCTTCGTCGTAAACTGATTTCTTTTCCATTCTTTTTCCTTCCTTTCCTCTTGCATTCTTGTTTCCATTACCGTTTTTCACTTCCGTATCCTCACTCAAAACACATTCAGTTACTTTCCTTTTTCTTGCTTCTTGTTCCAGTTTTTTCTCTTCTTAATAGGTCTTCTCCGGTCTGTTAGAATTGCTGATTTACATTTCCTTCTATCAGCTCTCTGCGACTTGCGCGGAGGAGCTTTTGGTAGGTGATTCAAAGCTAGCGGCGATACTATCAGAGAACTCCCTGGATTACTTGGACCAGGACTAGTGATCACTATAGGTTTCTTGGTAGCGTGATGCTGCAGCAATTGCTCTGACTTTGAGCAGCCAGGCAAATTTTGTGACTTCATAGAATGAGCATTAGAGCCAGGGCTCTCATTTTCAGCCGATACAGATCTTCAAGGTCGGGCGTCTCACATGGAATGGTTGCAGGTTCTTTAGTGACAGTGTTACGTTCGAGGTTAGTGTTAGCGTTTTGATTATGTGCGCTATTGTATACGGTATCGCCATCAGGATTCGTGATTAGTGGCCTATCTGTGACAAACGATGGCAAGAAATCGTGATCTTGAAATATGTCCCGATTAAATGGGGAGATCCCACAAGTTTTGACACCAGCGAGAATATTGGATGGAAAAAGCCTGTGCAATTATTCCTGGTGTTTCGTATATCGTCATTTGTTGGCCTGGATGATTAACCATCCATTTGTCCATTGCGTTGTTAATGTATTACTTGAAAGGTCCATACACCGATCTGTCCAAAGGTTGGAGGCGATGAGTGCAGTGTGGCGGGAACGATAACATTATTATGCCATTATCTTTTGCAAAATTTAGTCCTTCAATGGATAGATGGGAGCTGTGATTATCCAACAGCAAGAGACATGGTTTTTCCTTTGGATTACTTCCTTCTTTGCAGCCAATTGGCCCATCTCTGATGAAGTGATCTTTGAAATGCACCCTCGGAAAAACGAAGAATGCTGAAACTGAATTGCCACCTCCTGAAACAGCAGTAGCTAGGGTGACTAGTGTGCCTCTCTCGGCCGAGGTAATAGCACCAACTTGCTTAGATACTTTTTGAGCAACAACTTTGTTCGGTTTTTGCACCGTAGTCACCCAAGTTTCCATGTTCTATATGTTGTTTGGTCATCGAAAAAACTTCCGACATTATGTGGGTTAAAACTGGTGGCTCGAGCCAAACTGGTAGCCTCAGGTGTTCTAATGGACAAAGAAGGGTACATTCCTTCATACCAGTTAGGTTTTAAGGAAAAGTGCTCTACCATACATCCACATCACTAATACAAGCTTCTAAGCTTCAGCTCATGGTTTTGTTAAATTCAACTCACGTATTACCAACCAATGTTTCACTAAACACACCTTGTCCATTTTTAATTTTATATTTTTTATTATTGAATATCATAGGTTATGTTTACTATTTGACTGTATATGAATAACTTTGAACATAGTTCCTATTAATCCGTCTCATGTGACCTGTTATTCACTAGGAAAATAAATAATAGTTTGAAAAAACTAACAAACAAAAAAAACACATCTTATAGTGAATCGAACTAAAATCTAAAAAATAATTCCTAATTTAAGGATAAAATTATGAAATGATAAAATAAAACAATTTAATTTGTTTAAATATCCATGATAATTTGAACTAAAGTTCAATTTAAAATTAATATTCGTAGAATTCCGTATTAAGGCACTATATAAATTAAAAGTTTTTCATTATATCTTCACTAGTTTGATAAAGCTAATGTGTAGCAAAACGCGTCACTAATTTTAAATTGAACTTTAGTTCAAATTATAATTGAGATTTAAGCAATTTTTTTAGATTACAGTTTGGGTATAATATTTATGTCTTTAAGATAAGTCATTAGATTTTGAACATTACAATTTATACCGAGTATTACATCTAATTTATTGTTAATATTATTTTTCAACCTTGCATGCTTGAAATTTGGGCATTCTACTAGAATGTGTTTTACTTCCACGTTTTGTTGGAATTCAGTGAGGGTTTTGTCCCATTTTTCCTCTAAGTTTCTCATTCTTTCTTGGGTGTTTTGATTTCCTTTACTTCTTTCCTTCCAATCATTTCTTCTCTTATTTCTTGTTTAGTAGATTCTATTTTATTTCCCATGTATAAATTTGATTCCTCCAATTTCTTTTCAACCTGTCCCAATTTATTTTCCATTAATTTAATTATTGATTCCTTACTTTGTTTTATTTCTTCTTTATTTTGGTCCATTTTTATATTCATTTCTTGTTTTATTTCTTCCCTGTTTTGGTCCATTTTTTTATTCATATCTTGTTTATTTTGGTCCAATTTTGTATTCATTTCTTGTTTTATTTCTTCTTTATTTGGGTCCATTTTTCCCATCATTTGAAGCATTCTTTTTACATCCATTTCCTCTTTTCTTTCAAGGATTTCTTCCTCTTCAACACCTTATTCTTGTATTCTTCCTTCTGTTTGTTTTTCAAACAGTTGTCTATCCCCTTGTCCTATATCTGCGGTTGGTGATGTATTTTCTTCTTCCTGCCTGTTTCAAAAATGTATTGTTATGGGTCTTTCCCTCCCTTTTCTAATATTTTTTCTAATCTGTTATTCAATTCATGTTTCAACCCAATTGTACTTTCTCCTCTTCTCTCTAGTTCTTCCTTCAATTCCATTACTCTTAAATCCATCATCTTCTTTCCCTTCTTCTTCTGTACTTTTTCTCCAATTCTATCCATCTTATTTTGTTTTATTTATTTATTTAATTAACTATTTAGATAACAATACTGTTTCGTATTAAATATGTTAAATATATTGCACAATTTGTATGCACAATTATTTTATTATTGTTAATAAAAAAGTTTACAGAGCCAAAAACATTTCATAGCCAAAAAAATCTTTCGGAACCCCACGTTGGGCGCCATTTGATGATATTTTATTTTGGGTTTTATAATTTTTTATATTTTTATTATGTAATTATAATTTACTACACAGTGTACTCACTCAGCTTCTCAGGGTTTCGGTTCATGGGTTTAATCTGTAAGAAATCTAATTACTGTTCTTTTTTTTTCAATGAGCGCCAAAATGCTATGTTATTTAAATGTTAGTTAAATGTAGTACAAAGCAACCCACGCTTTTACCACAATGACATTAATTTTCTCGTTAATAATTTTATTCTTATAGTAAGAATTATCTTTTACTTTTTAGTAAGATTACCCATAAAGCGTATTTTTTAGTATTTTTTAAACTATAATTTATTTGACGTCAAGTACTTTTCGTCCGCTCGCTCGGTGCGATATTGGCTGTGACAATAACTGTCATTTGCAGTTGT